>CAJUYG010000435.1:68426-135311 GCA_910591675.1 Galerucella calmariensis
TTTTTTGAAAACTTGCTATTTATCTCAGGTATAACAGTTCTCAAGTTTCTATTCATTAATGCGTTTGCAGGAGAGTTCCTTCCATCCAAAGGTGAGTTTCTAAAATTTAAAAGAGCTAAATATGGATCTTTTTTGTCCATAAAGCATTTTTTTAAAAGATTCTCAATAGATTGTACAGTTCTTTCAACCTGACCATTTGATTGAGATTGAGGATACAAAGGAGAAGAAGTTATGTGCTGAAACTCCCATTCTTTGTAAAAATTTTTAAATTCTAAACTACCAAAATTTGAACCATTATCGGTCATCAAAATTTTTGGGATACCAAAACGAGCAAAAACGATTTTAAATTTGTTAATTAAATTTTTAGAAGTTAAATCTTTAGCTAAGTTAATGACCTCTACAAATTTGGAATAGTAATCAACAATTAAAAGGTAATTTTGTGACTGAAATTGAAAAAGATCTGCAGCCACCTTTTGCCAGGGTAGTCTGGGAATGTCATGATTCATCAAGGGCTCCGAGCACTGAGATCTCTGATGAGTTTGACAAGTGTTACATGATGTTATGATGTCCTCAATTTGCTTTCGCATTCCTGGCCAGTAAAATGATAAATTAGCTTTATCCAATGTTTTTTTATAACCCAAATGTTCATAGTGAAGCTTTTGTAGGATTTCATGCCTCAAAGCCTTGGGAACTAGAAGTTTTTGACCTTTAAAGATCAAATCTTCTATGCAAGATAATTCTTCTTTGAACTTAAAATAGAATTTAATAATTTCTGGACAGTATTTTATGCTCGTGGGCCAGCCATTTTCTAAGACACTTCTTAAAGTTTTTAGTTCAAGATCCTCACTTGTTAATTTTTGAATTTGTTGCTTTTTGTTTTCTGTAATATTTAAAGAAAGTTCAACAGCACAAATCTCAGATTCAATGTCAAAATCTATATTTTCATTGAAACTGCTTTGTGAGTTGTAAGCACGACTTAAAGTATCAGCTATGATTAATGTTTTTCCAGGTTTATATATCAAATCAAAATCATACTTTCTTAATTGCATTAGCATTCTTTGAAGTCTTGGTGGGCAAAGATTTAATGGTTTCTTAATTATAGAAATTAAAGGTTTATGATCAGTCTCTATTATAAACTTTTTCCCAAAAACATATTGATAAAAACGAGTGGCTCCAAACCAACAAGCCAAAAGTTCTTTTTCTATTTGAGAATAACGTGACTGTGTTTCAGTCAAAGCTCGACTTGCATGAGCACAAGGTCGGCCATTTTGCATGAGAACAGCTGCCATTCCGTTCTGAGAAGAATCAACTGAAATGGTTGTCATTTGATTTATGTCGAAAAATTTCAAACACGGAGTTTCGACTAAAAGTAGTTTCAAATTTTGAAATGCTGTTTCATGTTATGGTAACCATTGAAAAATAGAATCTTTTTTTAATAAAGAACGCAGAATCGAAGTTCTTTCTGAAAGATTTTCAACAAAGCTTGCAATATATGTGACCATGCCCAAGAAACGTTGTAAATCTTTTACATTTTTAGGACTAGGCATGTCATTAATAGCTTGAAGTTTAGATTTGTCCACCTCTATGCCTTGTTCACTTATTTGATGTCCCATATATGTTATTTTTTTGCATAAAAATTTACATTTTTCTTTATTGAAACGAATATTATGTTTTTTGGCAGTCTCAAGGACTTTCTCTAAAATTGAATTGTGAGATGAAATACTCTCACTGAATATTATCAAATCATCTATGAAAATTGCACATCCTTCTATGTTTCCGAAGATTTCATACATTCTTTCCTGATACACCTCAGAAGAACATGAAAGACCATATGGTAGACGACAAAAAGAATATCTACCGAAAGGTGTAGCAAAAGTACATAGTTTTTGGCTTTCCTTATCTAATTTGACTTGCAAAAAACCTTGGGTTGCATCTAAAGTACTAAAGAATTTTGATCCATGTAACTTTGAACTTATTTCTTCCCAGGTTGGTAAATGAAAAGTAGGTTTCTTTATAGACATATTCAGCTTAAAAGGGTCCATGCAAATTCTTAAATTTCCATCAGGTTTTTTAACTATTACTATGGGGTGAAGCCAATCCGTGCTACCCGTTACTCGTTTTATAATTTTATTTTTCTCTAATTGAATTAAAGAATATTTTAGCTTTTCTTCTATGCCTAATGGTACCCTTCTAGCAGTGCAAATCGATGGTACAGCGTCTTGTTTGAGTTCTATATGATACTCTTTCTCTAAACAGCCTGTACCGTTGAAAATATTTTCATACTTATTTAAAATTTTATTTAACTTTGAATCACTTTGAAAGTTATTATCGATTGCCTGTATTTTTTTTATTAGCTCAAGCTCTAAACAACCTTTTAGACCTAAAATTGGAATACATTCCATTTCTACAGCATAAAACAACAAATTTCTAGTCTTTTTATTGATTTTACACTTTAAATATAGCTGGCCCAGTACTGGTAAGGAATGCTTTGTATATGAACTAAGTTGAACATTTGTTTTTTGCATATTTGACATATTAAATTTTATTTGTTTTAATACCTTAATAGGGATAACATTTGCCATTGCTCCTGTATCCAGTTTAAATGCTATGTTGTTGGTGTCATCGATCTCAATGTTCTCGACCCAGGAATCCTCAGACACAGTCCCGATTGTCCCAGACTGTGGTTGTATAGCTATACTTTGCTCTACGGAATCTAAAAATACAAATTTCTTAACAGTATCATTGTTATCACTTTCTTGTGTATTGTGTTCAAGTGTATGTATTTGTTTGTGTTTATTGTTTTTGTGTTGTTCATTCCTTAACAAAGATCTATAATTAAAATTATGATTAGCATTAGGATACTTTAGACAAAATTGTGTAAAATGATTTAATCCTTTACAACGAAAACACTTAACTTGATAAGCTGGACATCTCCGAGGTGGATGAATTCTTCCACATTTCTTACATCCCGGATTGTTTGGATTTGGTGTCCAGTTGCTGTGTGATGGGCTTGCCTTTGCTGGATTGTTGTTGCGTAACTTTGAGTGGACTACGTTAATCTGTCTGCCATAGTTGTCACCATTACCATTTGATATTTGACGGTTTTGTTCTTTTGTCGATTCACTGTTAATGCAAAAATTAACAGCATCTTCTAACGTCTTACAGTCTTTGTCAAAAAGCTGTGCTCTTAACTGGTCAGATTTCAAACCACAAACTAACAGATCTCTGACCAAAGACTCCCTCAGTTCCTCAAGCTCACATGATAGGGATAAATTCTTGAGTTCTGTGATGAATTGTTCAATTGTTTGGCCCTCCTTTTGACGACATGTCAAAAATTTATATCTCTCAAAAGTCAAATTTGCTTTGGGGTTAAAATGGTCATCAAATTTTTTCAATAATACCTCCAATGTTTCAGTTTGTTCATTGGTAAATGTAAAAGTATTATAAATTCTGATACCTTCATCTCCGATGAGCGTTAATAGTTGAGCGCATTTTGTTGAATCGTCCTTTTTGATGATTTCAGTTGCTTTCAGGTACATAGTAAACTTCTGTTTCCAGAATTTCCATGTCTGATTCAAGTTTCCACCGTTCATGCACATGGGCGAAATTCCACGGTCCATCTTTGGAAAACGAAATCTTAAATCATCGACGAAATATGCAATAGTTTTTTCTTGTTTTTCAGTTCAGCTTCTTCACGGCATTGAGAACTTCTATTTGGTTCTTTTATTGGACTGCGCCATATTTCTTTATGTTCTCAACATTAACTTTATATTTTAAGGAGAAGGCATTAAATAAAAGACTTGTTGTTAAGTCAACGGCATGAGGAAAACTGTCTATTTAATTCTATGAATTGACACGTGTCACAAATGCTAGTTGGCAATGTTGCCAACCTAAATAATTACATGGACGGGTTCCGTCATGTGACACTCACCTGCTGCCTACTTGCCTTTGGACAAAACTGCAGGCTTCGGGTAATTGATCAACTATTTGCGGGAAGAACTGCTGCCCTACCCTTTTTCTGTTATCAAACTTGATGCTGAAGCCTTAGGATCCCCAGATTCACCATTCCTCCGGTCAATGTTTCTGGTTTTCTTCAGCATGCAGCTGCTCAAAGTCAAATAATTCAATTCAATTCAATTCAAGATGCTGCTCCACCAAAGTACGAAAGATGTGGTCATTTCTTCCAATATAGACGTCGAGTTCAGACAAGAACCCTTTTGTGATATAGAACAGCTCACTTCTTCGCACGCTGTTTCTACTCAGTCTAGAGGTCAGTTGTAGTCCAATTGATGTATTCTACACCAGATGACGAAAAAAATATTATTAAAATAAAATAGTACATGGAATTGATGCATTCCGCCCTGCATCAACTGGAGTAGTTCTGATTGTTTGATATGTGGTGATTTTGATCTCGGATAATAAATTGCTAAATGTTTGGAAAGCACCCAAATATCATAACGTTTTCAATCTTGTGAAGGACCTGCGTTACAGTGAAAGTCATCACCTTTTTTCGAGTAGACAACATAGAATTGATTCATTATTGATAGATCAGATAGTTCCTCAATATTCATCACTAAGTGTCGATTTAATGAAGCTATTATATATTTGGTTCATTTAGTCCTAATATTTCCTGAGGTACAGCCGTGTAAAATTGATAAGGCTAGTATAGTGTTTGTTAATTGAAGTACGGCCGTTCGCGACATCATGATGTAAAGATATTTATTTGAATATGAAATCTCCCACTATAATGTGAAATAGTGCTTAGGAAATTCTCATAATTCGTTCTACATGTAGATCCTTGATCGACTGTACTGGTCCCCTTAATCCACAGCTCTTCTTTGGAAGCATTTTACATTGACCGTCTCAGGCAGGTCGAGTTCGTCATCTGATAATGGATCATCGATTTATTCCTAATGTCGGCACAACTTAGGTATAGTGTGTTCTCACAATATTGACTACCCCACGGGAGGCAAACAGCCGAGAACCTGATTTTTTGTTTCCTTCAACCGTAATTATCGGTACAATGTTTTTCACAGTTGCAGAAAATCATGTTAAGCAGAATTTGTGGAGCTGGTGGACTCGTCATCAGTTGAGGAATGAAGTCTTGTGTACTCCGCATCTCAGCTACAGACTTGGTGACATATTTTATCTGACTGTGAGGCACTGCAAAAGTTAAGGAGATCAACAATTTCTGGAAAGGCCAATTTGTCACCTAAATTATATGGTACACATCCAATGGACCTTTATTGTCTGTTCGAAGGACGTTTGTACTTTGTGTGGATGTAGAGAGTAATAAGCCAACAAGCTGTAGTGCTCCTGGTATAAGGACCGCTCCTGAAGAACTTTGCACCTCACTAGCAGGCAATTAATACCTCTACCTGGTGATTCGCGGATAGTGGAATCTTGCAGCATACTGGTTTGAGGACAACCTGGTTGGACTCAGCAGTTGCCATTGTGGTCAACTGGAAGCGGAGCTGACAGGATTTTGGGCATATATGTGGTATTTATGGATTAAGAAGAAGAAGCTCACTTTGCCTTTTACGATGTTGGTTGTTATAGTTCACCTCAATCTCCACCATCCCATTTATCACATAACCTTTTGTCAGAATTTCTTCAATTTATATCTCCAGCTGGTCTCTGTTTTGATGAAATCTATAGCAGTCAATGATGGAGTGTCCTGCATTCGCTGCAAACAGTGTTGTGTCTTTTCCCTATTTTGTGTACACATGAATTGAAGGACCCATGTCTTGTTAAAAATTGGGAAAACCAGTGATTTAACTACATATGTTTGCAGTTCACCCATTTTTGAGTAAAGGGATCAGCATTTTGGTCCATTGTGCTTTGGTGGTATTCTCATTAACTCTGCCATTTTTCTTTGGTTCTTTCTCTCTGTTTTTTTTCGCAGGTCTATGGTTGTTCCCATTCCATGAAGGACTTGACGTCCCATTGCTACATTGGTGTGGCAACGTCCCATTGCTACATTGGTGTGGCACGTCCGGTACACACTGGCTACTATTAACAAAACTCTATTTTGAGATCTAATAATTATATTCCTATACCCATCAATCTGCATTCCTTCATACACACCGGGGCTCCATAGAGCAGGATGCATTGACCTTTTCGAGCTGTTGCCTCCGGCAATTGGCAACATTTGGCCGCATCTCTTGTCTGCTTCATTGTAGGCATTTTGTATGTGTGGTCATACCTACCTATTCCTACTCTTATTTCTCCTACACTCCTTAATGTCAAAATCCTGGAATAAGATATTTATATAAATAAATAGAAATAATACGTTAAGTATAATGATTGAGAGCAGTAGACTCCGTTTCACATTAGAAGAACCCACTAGAAGTCGAAGCCTCAGGCTTTGGCCGACATTGATGTTGTTAAGTGCAGCTTCTTCGCGCATACGTCTGCAACTTCTAGACTTCTAGTGGGTTCTTCTCATGTGAAACGGAGTCTATCAGTTTCATAATATCATATATTTATTTTCAATAATATAAAAATGTAGGTACCTTACAATCTCAACATTTAGAATGAATTATTCATTGAACTTGTGGTCATTCTACAAACACATTTTGCTTTCAACCCTTTTTCATCTAATTAAACATACAAACGTATTTTTTTTGTCTTGTTCCACCTCAAGGCTACCCACAATTAACGGTATATTTGTCGACCACTCACTTCAATGTGATATATTATCCGCATACTGGCTCAATACCATTATTTCTATTTTGGGACTCTGTTTTTTCCCTATTATTTTCTTTCCCTTCTGAATTTTTCTTTAATAGCTTCCTTCTCGTTTGCCACCCCATACCGGCTTGGGGGTACGAACTTGGAACTTGGAACCTTGAATATTGCGAGTGTCTCCACAATTCAACAACGTGGTAGGGCTTCCATACCCTTCATCCTCACCTTCAGCAAGTAGATTAGCTAAGGTGGAATGGGTTTAAGTGAAATCCCTAGGACTTCCATTCACATCTCATGTGTGGAACAAAAAATAATAATTTCAAGATTGATTAAATTTGTATTGAGATGTGGTTGGGAAATATTATTGGTTAATTCACTTTTTTAATTACTCAGGCTCTTGACTAGCTTACTTTAGAAATTTGGTGTTGGTAATAAAACCAGTTTAAGTGATAAGTTAAAGTTACAGAGACTGTGGAAATAATGAATTATAAGGGCATCACTAATTTTGTTCAAAAAAAAAATTTTATTCTCGGCAAACGAATAACCAGATTTCCTTTGTTTCAGAACCAACTTTCTATGGGCCAAACTACAAAAGCTGAAAGGCGGGTAACATATATGGTCTTCGTGATGATTATAGCCTTTCTGGTGTCTTGGTCACCATATGCAGTATTTGCCCTTTTGGTGCAGTTTGGAGATCCTTCGGTAGTAACTCCTGCAACTGGAGTAATTCCAGCGTTACTTGCCAAAAGTAGCATTTGTTATAACCCCATCATATACGTTGGATTAAACAGTCAGGTGAGATTGTAGATAACTTTCAAAACAATGATATCCACATTTTCTTATGGAGCTATGCTTATTGGAATAACGATTTTATCAGGATTTTGATGAGAAATTCAATGAGAATTACCTTGTTACTCCAATATTCTCCTACGATTCACAATTAACGGAAAACAAAGATTTATATAATATTCACTAGAGCTATTTTGAGAATATTTTCAACCATAAAAAATATCCCCGAATAACAAGATTGTTTTTTTTATCAGGATACATTGTACTTTTATGCATTTTTAAACTGATTCCGTGGATGAAAACAAAGTTGAATAGTATTTGTTTCACCTACCTCAAATGTCAAGATAGATGGGTTTCATCGGAATATTCAAATTAGCCTGAGAGTATAGGCTACCAAGAAAATCTTCAAGAGTTTCCTTATGCTTGTTTTCACACATAAATGTTTAAATATAATTGAGTTTTAACTATCAACCATGTTATGTCGAATGGAAAGAACTACTACACTTTGACATCTGAAAAAATGGCTACTTGACTTTTTCTAAAATCATAATAAAGGTTTCTCATATCGATCTTTGGATATACCCGAAAAAACAGAATTTTCAAAATATATTAATAAGTAATACTTTCCAAAGTGGTTGCCGACATTTTTCTTACAAATATTGTCAGTTATTCATTTGAATGGATTATATTTGAATATTCACAACGATCATTCATATTTTTTTTATTGGTGAACCATTTTACCTATTTAAAAAGTACGCCTCAGCGTGTTTGAATCGAACTTTAAAACACGGACTCTTTCCGCACTAAAATGAGTGCGGAAAAGTGGACTTTTCCGCACGCTAGTAGAAAAACTATTCAAATTTGATACGTGGGAAGAAATGGTGTATCATGAGTGTACCTGCGGTGAAATTCAAGCGGAGAATGTTATGTGTTGTCGATTCGGAGAAGTAAGGGAGCTCCGGAGATAAAAGCTCCTAGAAAAAGTAATGTATTGTACATAAACCTACCGACAGTATACGAACACATGATAAGTCCACTATAATTGATATTTTTGTCTTGTGTTACTTCACAAAATCATTTCTGTGTAATTCAGTGTATTATAAACTTATATAACAATTTGTGGTCACCCCGTATACTCCCTTTTTGGAAATCAGTTCGACTGTCCTCGACATCCCGATTTCTCACCCGGTTTTGACGATACATATCACCATATATGCCTCTGATCCCTCTCTTGTTAAAAAACCCTACTTGAATGATGTTGTATTAGTGCATCAGCCCACTATTATCTATTTAAAAGATGTTCTAGTTATAATAATCTATATTATTCATTTCATAACGTATGAAGTATAGCAATATGTAAATAAGTGTAGTGCAGAATCTGTCTAGTAATGGTGAGCCAAAACCTCTGTTACTATCAATTTAATCACTTTTTGTCGACTGCATTCGTAGCGGTGTTGCCTAACGCAAATAGCATTCGCATAGATAGTATTATTCTATTTCTTAAAGTGTTATGTATTCAAAATTTGTGTTCTTCCGTGACAACGACTTTATTTATTTATTTTTGACAACTTCGAGTAGTTAGATTCTCTGCGTGTTACTTTGATTTTGTCTACTCTAAAATAAACTTGTTTTCCCAACTAAGTGCTCTTTTATTGTGAGAACATAACATTTTGGCGACGAGGAATTTCGAATTAGTGCGACCTGGCAAGCTCAACCTGGGATTTCAACATTTTCTCGGTGATTTCAAGCTGACAATTCAAAATGCCTGATCAAAATGGTGACGCTTAAAACAACGCAGCTGCGGAACAACCATCGATAGTGGTGAACTTGCCCAACATTCGTCCATTTGATGTATCTCGCCCTCAAGAATGGAAAAATTGGTCAAAACTGCTACAATTTAATTTCACGTCGATGCGAGTCAAGGACAATGAAATGAAACGTGCACACTTTTTCTCGATTTGCGGTGAGTCTCTTCACGTTTTAGCGAGCGGCATTTTACATCCACGAGATCCTGACGAGGTCGAATTTCCTGAGATCATTCAAGCTCTCACCAACCACTTCAAGCCTCTCGTTAATGTAGTCGCAGCTTACCACAGGTTCCACCACTGCAATCGATTCGAAACGACATGATTATGAATCAGCTGGTTTGTGGCATTCGAGATGGCCAGGTACGTTCGAGATTACTGCAAATATATGACCACAATCTTCAGCAGGCTATTGATATTGCTCTACGAGCCGAATCAGCACATGGCGACATCAAAGAGATAACTGATGAGACCGGTGCCGTTCGTCTGGAGTCTAAATCCACGGATCGCCAGGACTGTTCCAGGCAACACGTTTCCGAGAAGCCTACACCGCAGCCTCAGCCATCGTCATAGCAGAATTTCACCTGTTTTCGCTGCGCTGAGAGCCACAAAGTCTCGCAATGCCACCTGGACCCAAGTTCGCTGATTTGCACAGCGTGCAACAAGCAAGGACCTGTCGCAAAGGTTTGCCAGGGATCTCGTCAGAAATTCAAGTCGAAACCAGGTAAATCGTAGCAATTTCAGAGCTATCAAGACAGTGTCATTCATTCTTCACAGGCACATGAAGAGTGCACTTGTCCTCATTTTTCGAACAATTTCCAGCTTTTCACTCAGGCTAAGGAGGAAAAAGCAGCTGGGCCACGGAAGATATCAGAAGCCATCATGGTCACACTTCAAGTCGACGGTCGTACGGTGGTGATGGAGATGGATTCCGACGCAGCAGTTACAGTCATGCATCAAGAAATTTTCGAATCGTTCTGGCCTTCTTCGGGTGCTTTATTACCACCCAAGTAGCAATTTGAATTCTATAAGGTTTGTATAAACAGCTACAAGATATATCTTATAGGATACTTAAATTCTTATAACGGTCTACAAAACAATTATATGATCCTTATACAACTATTTGGTTGTATAACATTTCTATTGAAAGTCTTACACGACTCTTATACGACTGTTTTATAATCATTTATACAGCTACTATAAAATGGGATTGAAGCGGCACTATGAAGGTCTTACAAAATGGTTGTATAATGCAATTTTTTTATAATGCTGTTACTTAAAAATAATAATAAAATAGAATATCTTAAAAAACTTTTTTTCGTGGCTTTAATAGTTGATCACTTCATATGGATATCTTTTCACAATATAATTTTTTAAATAATGATAAAGTCACATTTTTCAATATAGTTTCATGTTTCCAGCTCAATTGCTTATTTAAACATGGCGATTTATAAAGCAACAATTTTATCCCAAAGAAATGCCTTAAACAATATATTATTGTCAAATGGAACGGTATACGATAACTGTTTCATAACGAAGAATATTTAGGCACTATACAACTAAAAAGTGTTTTATAATGCAAGGCAATTGAATGCTATACAATATTTATTATACAACATTATACAGCTTCAATAAAACAAGCTGAAGTAACTATTTTATAATGATGTAGCTGTTAGTTATATAGTATATTATAGAACTCTTATACAAAAGTCTTATAAAATGATATTTTTGATATTGTATAAACTGGCTCATAAGGTATTATATCATTTCGAAAGAAATGATCGTATAATGCGTTATAGCATATATTGTAAAAGTATATATATATATATATATATATATATATATATATATATATATCAGTAAAAGTAAACTATTGAATCATTTAATACAACAATTTTCTTTAAAAAACAAAATTATCGCAACAAAAGGCTCAATAGAAATAAAAAGTCCTTAAAACAACGCTATTCGACTATTATACAACAATTCAGTCCTCTAAGAATTCCATTTTGCTAGTTGGGCAGTCCATAACCTGTCTCTCGGCGATTACCACGACAATCCAGTGAAGATTCTCGATGTCAAGATGGTCCGCGTTCAATTCAAGAACAATGAAGTGGTTGTGCCAGTGTACGTAGTCCAAGGCTGCAAGGGTCACAATCTGCTAGGAAGAAACTGGTTTCAGGCTCTTGGCATTTCTGTTTGTGGGATTCATTCGCTCACAAACAAATTTTCAGCCCCAGATCATCCAGCTCTCTCAGATTCTGGTCCAGCACTAGGAAAGTTCAAGGGTCCACCTATCCATCTAGACATCTCTTCTGATCAACCAGCAAGGTATCTCAAGGCTCGTTCTCTGCCTTACGCTTTGCATTCTCGTGTCGTCGATGAAATCCGAAGACTTCAGGACCTAGACGTTTTGCGGCCTGTCTCATTTTCCAAGTGGGCTACTCCGGTGGTCGTGGTTGCAAAACGCGATGGTTTCATTCGGATGTGTGGGGATCACAAAGCCACAATCAACACCGTCCTTACACCGGACAAGTACCCTCTGCCGTTTCTGGAAGATCTCTTCGTGAATCTGTCTGGTGGAAAAGTCTTCTCCAAACTTGACCTGGATCAGGCCTTTACACAGTTGACGATGAATTATCGTTGTTACTCACTATTAACACAATCTTGGGCCTGTTCTCTGTCCATCGAATTTCGTTCGGGATATCTGTGGCACCAGGTATTTTTCAACGTACAATAGATAGTCTTCTGGCTGGTATACCAGGCGTTGCCATTCTCATGGACGACGTACTGGTAGCCGGCAGCTCCGTTAAGATCCAGAACGAACGGCTGAAAGAAGTTCAGGATCGCCTTCATACTTTTGGGTTGAAGCTGAAAAAGAAGAAATGCAAGATCTTGGTTCCTGAGGTCGGGTTACTTGGGTACAAGATCTCAGCGAACGGCATTCATCCCACTGAAGAGAAGATCGAAGCAATCCATAACTTCCCGACGCCTACCAACAAGACCGAACTCCAAGCTCTTTTATCAATTTTCACGACAGATTCCTTCCAAATCGTGCCAACGTTTTCGAACCACTGTATCGTCTTCTGGACAACAAAGCTGATTGGATTTGGAAAGAAGAGCAAGTCAAAGCGGTTCAAGAGATTAGGAAATTTTTGACCAGTGATCGAGTCCTGGTCCACTTCGAAGACAATCGTCTCCTGATCCTCGCTTGTGACGATTCAGCTTACGGTGTTGGTGCAGTGCTTTCGCATCAATACGACAACGGAGAAGAGCGACCTATTGCGTTCAAGTCAAGAACCATGAGTCCCACAGAACGGAACTATGGTCAGGTCGATCAGGTCGACAAAGAAAATCCTTCTTCCATTTTTAGTGTCACAAAGTTCCTCTAGTTCCTGTTTGGGCGATCCAACATCATTTTTATTACAGATCACAAACCGTTGCTGGGGATATTCAAGAAAGGTGCTCCTACTCCAGAGCACTTATCTCCTCGCATGATCCGGTGGTCTTTGATGCTGGGTGCCTACGACTACGAGTTCGTCTACAGACCAGATCGTTTTCATGGTAATGCTGATGCCTTATCTCGGCTACCATTACCAACTTCTGAAGGTGAATTCCCAGATCCAGTTGGTATTCACCTGCTGGAAGTTCGAGATGGTCCTGTCAAGTCCAAGCAAGTAGCAGAAGAAACTGAACGAGATGCGGATCTTTCCCAGGTTGTTGAATTTGTCAACAATGGCTGGCCAAACGACATCCCGTCCCACCTGAAACCATATTGGCAACGAAGTCTCATGTTGTCAACCTTACAAGGAGTTCTACTTCGTGGAGATCAGGTGGTGGTTCCTTCGTCTTTACGCCAGAAGGTTCTAGACGCAATTCACGCATCTCACCACGGTATCGTTCGGACAAAGTTGGCAGCACGTTCATACGTTTGGTGGCCCGGGTTGAGCAAAGACATCGAGAAGACGGTCCAACTGTGCTCAACATGTCAAGAACTTCGCAGAAATCCACCAGCAGCGGTTCCAGCACCATGGCCTTCAGCGAATCGTTCATGGGAACGTGTTCCTATCGATTACCTGGGTCCGATGGAAGGTCACGTCTTTCTGATTATGGTGGATGGCTTTTTCACGATTTCCAATGGTCAAGATGGTTTCATCGATGTCTGCAGCGGTTAACATCAAACATACTCGAGATACGTTTGCAGATTTCGGGCTTCCTGAATGTATTGTTTCAGATAATGGCAGACAACTGACGTCTCCGAAGTTCCGTTCGTTTCTTTACAAGAACGGAGTCAAGTATCTGAACACACCTCCATTTCATCCGTCATCCAATGGTCTGGTTGAGAGGGGAGTTCGCAGTTTCAAGGAGCTTTTCAAAAAGCACCTTGACGGTGACATTTCAACTCGTCTTGCCACTCGCTATGCGCACTGCTGTGTGCACAGTTACGAATCGAACTCCAATGGATCTGTTCTACTCAAACCCAAAGGGCCGTACCCCTTTTGATGCCATGCGACCATCATACGAAGTTCGACAACCGTCAGAAGTTCCAGCTTCAAATCGTCAGTTTGCTGTTGGTGAAGCAGTTCGATTCCGGCATTATCATCAACGCAAACCCCGATGATCTCGAGGTACAATAGTAGAACGCTTGGTTTCCAGACTGTACACGGTTCAAGACGAAGATGATATTTTGCATTCTCGCAGCGTTGACCAGATCATCGAGTGCAAAATTGAGCCAGCTACAATGGTGCCTCATTGTCTTTCTCAAGATCCAAGATACAACCCAAGCTACAACGACATTTTCTTAGATAATTTCCTTGCTCAAGAAAACAGGAATCACCCTCAGCCCCGAGATGAAGTTCAAGGTGGTCTGCAGTTCCAGCCGGGTGTTCCTCAAGAACCGGAAGCTTAGCTTCCAGATGTCCCTGTTATTGAGCAGCCTTTCATACCAGTTCCTGTCCCAGAGATCCGGCCTTTCCAAGAGGTCCAGCCTGTATCAAGACCTGTTAGGTCTAAACGACCCGTTGAACGTCTGACTTATAAATGATTTTGCTTTGTTAATTTCATATAAACTGATTGTAACTGTATTTTAAAAAATTAGAGAAGGGAGAATTGTTATGTACTTCAAATTCAAAATTGTGTTCTTTCGTGACAACGACTTTATTTATTTATTTTTGACAACTTCGAGTAGTTAGATTTTCTGCCTGTCACTTTGGTTTTGTCTACTCTAAAATAAACTTGTGTCCCCAATTCAGTGTTCTTTTATTGTGTGAACATAACATAAAGAATAGTAAACCCTTTAACTTATATTTGTACTTTCTATAAACTCATTCTTATTTTATATCAAGACATTTCGAATATACATTAGTTGGTTGCCAGATTTTCTTTGTTGCTGACTTATGCCGCATATTTGTTAACATTTTTCACATACCTACTGGTTATTAATAAATATTCATATTTGCTATATTGTAACTGTACCATAATCAACCTTTCCTTTTCTCACGTTTTCGTGAGTGGTCCTTCGAGCTTCTATCTTTCAATGAATTTTCATTTGACATTTATCAATTGAAACTATGTATGGCGCTAATCTGAACCACTACTTTACTGTTGTACCTTTTGTGGTCCTTGTGTTTATTCGAACTGGACTATAATATATCCATACACAGTGTACACTGTGTCCCATTTTGGGGGAGACAACAGAGTTTTGAAACAACAAGCAATGCACTTCCATGTCTTCCTCCAATACACCAAAGAAATTGTTTGTTTTGAGGACTTTCCTTGAGAACTGAGGGGAATAAAGTAGCACAATTTATGCACATATACAGGTACATTCATACAACGACCAATTTAAAAATCGATCAAAATAAAATATTCCTTTAAAAAACTTCACCAATATCTGAATCATTAGACATTTTATTTTATATATTACTTATTATAGTAAATTTTTTTCCAAAAATATTACATCGATCAAGGCATTACAGGTGAATCATCCTAAAAGTACTGTAACTACTGTATACGAGGTGTATTTGGTACAGCTGTTTTGAATTTTTTCAGTGGAACTACAATTATTCAATTTAAGTATTTGTTTCAGTTTCGTCAAGTTTTGAAGCAGTTTCTGGGCGTAAGGGAGAGCAACATAGAGAGCAACGGCGAAACATATGCACTGGGCGTTTCCAAATTCGTATCAACAAGTTTGGGAGAGAGCAATAGAATTGACAAAGTAAATAAAATACTGAACAATGAAAAGGTGAAAGAACAGATATTTGTATTCAACGATCACGATAAGTGTAACGTTAAAATGGTACGAAATACTCAGACAAGTTTTGATTCAAGTCAAGTTTGAGCTAAGAGAATCAAAAATATTTAAATCAATTGTTAGCAGGTGAAAAATAGTAAATGGATAATAAGAACAACGTGATTCTCCACGTATCTTGCATTTCGGTTTTATATAGTTATTGTGAATTCCCCTTTCCCAAATACACTACTTTTTGATAACCAGTACTATTTAGCGACTTATCCGGTCCGACTTCCGAAAGGTTTATTAGTTCCAGGGTGATTACTGGCACTCGGATGGATAAATGGAAACCATTGAAAAAATGTGTCAATCGGACGTCGAAAATTTAGAGCTAAGGAAGGAACAAATTAAGAAAATTCCGAATTTTACAAATGATGAACTCGAGGCAAAATGAAAATGTTTCAACAAGTAACCGTGGTATTGTTCTATTAACGGAGTTTTTCCACGTTTTTTTAATATTTTGAAATCTCAAGTATGTTCACGTCTCCTATTTTACTTACTATAAGTCTATTGTCTAAGATCTTACCCCAAATTGAACAAAAATGTATGTAATGAAAAATTGTAATACGCTAGATAGATTTGATGAAGTCTATTACAATGAGACCTTTTCAGATCCATTATGGTCCTCCGGCACACAGAATAGTAAGATGTAGTAAGCACATTGTCTAATTTTCTCAACCCTGCCTTGAAATTTAACAGAATTGCTGATATAGGGGCATATTCTGTAACTCTTATTCTAAAATTTAGAGTCCGTTAAACGTTCAATCGGCGCTAAAACGACTCCACAGGGTTTAATTTTACTCCTAATAGCAGCCCATCCCCTTTCCTATTGTTTTTTATATGTCACCACTTATAATGTAATATGATAATTAATTTCACAAATTACTGGAAGCGTGCCAGAAACAAAAACATTGTATGTAGGTTAGTAACAAATGGCCGTTTTCATCAAAGGTTGTCTGTCTACTCTTCTTAAAATTTTGGAGAGGCTCTTTGAAATAAATAATTTTCAACACTTCTCTGAAATTTATACTTACAGAATAGCATTCCAACCCAAAATTTTCTGAGGCACTTAAAGGCCTTCAAATTTTAAAGGATTAGTTGCAGAATAGACCCCATTATATGCTAGAAATTTATTAATTAGTCAATGAAAGGAAGTTTAATTCTGATACTTATAAATTAATACCAAATGGAAGAAACTGTGTCTCAGAAATGGAAAAGGTGAAGCGAAATACAATGACAGTCTCTCAACAATTTGTCATCTCAAAACAACGGGATGTTGTCTTTCACCGGAGCTTACTGGAGCAAGTCTCCGAAGTGACCCAAAAATGGAAAGATGACGTTCACAGGTCGTCTTGCTCGATTTGAAACGAGTCGTAAAATTTACGAGTGGCCGGTATTCGCAATTATCATTACTTGAATTGGTCGATGGGAATATTTTCAAGATAAGTCGCTAACTATTCGCGACATTTACTGAATATCAATATTTTATATCAACTTCTTATTGATCTATTGCACAATAAACTTGTAAATCACTTGATTGTTCCAGAAATTCTCAATACCCCATAGCTTTATCCTTATCTATACATTGCTATTCAAAAGTCCCCACCCCTCTTATCTCTTTGGAGCTATTATACATGAACTAGTGAAATTTGTGAACTGAATAGTAAGGGTTGTGAAGTTTTTTACTATACCTTGTTTTTAAACTAGGAGGAGCATTTTAGAAACCTCAACACACCACTTAAAGCTACTAGATTGGGAGTGTGTTCCGAAAGGGTTGTGTTCATTCTTTTCGAACTAATTGACATTTATGTGAAATATTTTAGTAGTGCTTGCCAATGTCGTGACCAGTGGATGTTGAAGGCATTTATAAATGTGGTATCATCATTGGCCACAATCCAAATGTCACCGCAGGTCCTATGAGAGAATATGAGGTTATACCTAGTGAGTAAATTCCTGTGAAATTTGTAAATAATTGGAATATAACTGAATATGAAGAGAATACAATATGTATTGTATGCTTAAATTATCTTCCATTTACATTTGAGGCTCAGGCAAAAGTAAACATAAGTTTTAATGTCGAAAAAAAACATAATATGTGGTGAATGGAAACTTGATGTGGAAATATTCACAAAACTTTCTTGGAAATTTGGAAAGTTACATTATTAACCAGGGAAAGCAAGTATAAACTATAGATTTTGTCTATAATAAAAAAGCAATTTACTTGGTTGGAATATAATAATGTGTTGAAAACAGCACAATAAACAGCAAGGAAAGTAGTAATAAAGATTGAACTGATGAATATTTTTATATAAATAAACACAAAGCTGACAAATGTCGTTACCGTTATCGTTTCTCTCGAATGAAGCTCCTAGACGAGATGGGAAAAGTACTCTCTCTCGTGGACAGTGTTCCATCTCTTTCAAGCAAAAAACGTTACTTTTTTAAATTTTTAATATATTATAATGTCCATATTTGGATCTGCACTTATGAACTCATTTCGCGTTTTAAATGCAAAATAAAAAAAAGGAGACCAAAGAGATTATTATGTATTCGTAATCACAAGAGATAAATGTTTATTCAAAATAGAAACATCAGTAAAAAATTAAATAATCTGAAGTTTCAATTTAAATTAATGTAATTACAATATTCAATCGTAGTTTTTAATTCTGATCAACTATTTGCAGTGACCTTTTTCAATGTTGTCACTCTTGTTGTTACTCTTGGGTGAAACTGATATTTTTTAACAAACCTCGTATAAGTACGACTAATAAATTTTATATTCGATGACAATATTCCAAATTTAGGATTTGACAGAACTTTTTAGAAAACTAACTTTCCTTCCCAAAATTAATAATGAGAAAGTCTTCCATCTGGTTCCAAATTAGGGGAACATATCGTAAATTTGAAAAAAATCTCATAACATACCGAAAATAGTATATTGTATACTCAGGCGGTAAAGTGGTATTTTTCAGGCCGAATGAAGATATGGACAGGCGGGGCGCAGCCGAGCCTGACCACTTCTTGAGGCCTGGAAAAGCACTTTACTGCTATGGTTTACACATAATTTTTCATCCTACACAATAATTGTTGGTAATATTCTTCTCATAAAAATTTTATTTCATAATATGAGATTTAGTACTGTTTTTATCCTACACAATAATTGTTGGTAATATTTCATATAAAAATTGTTTTACCTTACACTCAACGCTTACACATTACATTATTTCATCTGATTCAGGCTCCATAGCTTCAAACAAACATCAAAATACGAGAACTTATCATTGAATTTGCAGACATCAACTACTAACAATTTATTTTCACATTGATGTTTAATGGTGGTTATCTTAAGCGATTCGTTTTTATTTCTCCTGAATGATGTGATTGAAATCACTTATATGCTATTTTAAGTGGGAAATCAATCAAATTAACAATTTTGATTCAATTTGTCAATTGTAGCGCCAGCTAGCGTGGAAACGTGAAGTTTATTTTCTCGGCTAACCGTGGAAAAAGTACTTTTCTCGCCTCTTCAAAGCTGGTAGAATTAAGCTTTCTCATAGTGTGGAATAAAAAAAATCTACATATTTCTCAAATTTGCTGATTATGTGACATACATAAGAGTTTTGAAATAAGCACAATACCTGTCAGAAATGTCATGAACACAAATAAGATAAATATCACTGGGTAGATTTTTTCGATACCCTGGAAAAGAGGTGTCGCTTGCCATTGGGTTCCATTTGGAATTATTGGGGAATTGTTATGGAGACTTTTGAATAGCATTGTATGTTTACTATAAAAACAACTGAGAAAAAATTATTTTTCAAAATATTTTACGCATATCATAAGTAATAAAGTACGATTACAGGGTAGTTTAATATATATGGATAATATTGCTATTTGAAATAATTCAATTGAAGTGTTTGTAAGAAGTATATTATATTTTTCAAATCAAATGACGTTTTATTCATTCTCCTTGATTATCTCACCTAATTTGTTGATTGGACAGTATGTAATAATTGTACGGTGCGGTTAAAAGATGAGTTAAACGTTAATAGTAGTTTGTGCAACTAGTGTGGATATGATTGCCATATCGCACGAGAACTCAATCGTTCGAGTGCGATATGGACAATCCACACGAGTCGAACAGTATATTTTTTCTACGACCCACTTAAGAAAAAATCTAGAAAATAATCATTTTAATAAACTGTAATACAAATTTTCAACAATTTTATTCATAATTTCACCAATTCAATTTTATGTTTCCACTAATTTTTTTGTGGTAAACGTACAGTTCTTCAATGTACAATTTGTATAATGCTACAGTTTTCCTTTTTAAATATGCTATGCTGTTATAAGTAGATGTTGCCAGTCGGACTCCCGCACGAAGGGGACCGTACCATTATGTATAATAATTAATATTATGCTAAATATTTCAAGCGTCGTTATCAATATCGAGCAGAATAATTATTTAAAAATAAAATTAACAATTGAAAAAAATTTCTTCGCGGGGATTGAACCATGGTTTATCGCATGAGAGTCTGGTATGCTTACCACTCGACCACCGAGCAAAGTGATAGTAATTATCTATAACGTCAAAGCTATTACATAATTTTATAAAATCTGACGTCCATCCTGGTGTCCCCTTAAATACCCATTTTATTCTGTTTTTAGTATTTGTTGTTAATTTGTACGGATTATTTTACTTAAGTTTATTTTTGTAAATGAATATTCTTCTAGGAGAGACTTTTATTTTGACGTTTCTTTTAGATAGAGGAGTTCAGTCTAAGAACATTGAGTCCAACAAAAAGTGATTTTGTCTGACAAGAATGACAGTTAAGGTCTACCCTCCAAAACATAAGATTTTTGCATGCTTTCTATCATTGCGAACATCTATATTGCTTTATTAAAATAATGAATACACCCCCGAAGCGTATATCTTGTTATTTGAAATGAATTTTTAGCTGAATAGTTAACATATCGGTGGCCAATAATTCTAGGAACTCTCGGCATGTCACCGTATCATTTCTGTTATCTGTCACTATTTATGTCAGATGTCAGTGGAAAAAGTAATTAGAAGAATAGAGATACAACTAACTAGAAATGCTACAAAAGTCTAATCGAAAATGGATATACAGAATTAAACGAAAGTTTATATATGGTTGAGAATTTTCTCATGATTATGCTTTTATTACTCAGTGACCAGAATAGAGGTAAGTGAAAAGTAGGTATGGTTTATTCACGATAAAATACAATTTATACTTCATGTCCAGGGCAGTTTACAGCTCACGGGTTGGCAAAACTTCACGACGTTGTCAGATCAGTTTTTACACAATTAAGGTACCTAGGCTTAGCATGTCATCAATTGTCTATAGACGTATAAGTATTCACACATTTTGCTGGTGCTACTCTGAATTCATTGTTTCCTCGATATTGGACAAATATAGTTATTCTCATAACTAATTATATTTAGGCATATCCTCAGTGTGTACCTATATATAGTTAAACGCAAGTGCAACAGACAAACGAAACAGTAAAATGCATCACTTTACTTCACATCCGCGAATCCAATCAAACAAATCATACATAGACCTGCAAAAATTGCGATGAACTTTTTTGTTCTTGTCGCTGCTTTGTACCTATGTTTAATTTACTTTCGATAGTTAAATTTGAACCATTTGCACCACTGACATTATAAAAGGCGTAGAATAATATAACACCAAATAATTAAAACACAAGCCCTCAATGAAAACAATAAAAAGTAAAAATAATAACAATAACAACTTATTACGTCAAAATGTTTTTCAACATTCTGCTCCAAATGCTCTCCGTTAAATTAAAATATAGCGCGACCTGCCACCACCTGTCCTCATCTCTTTTTTAAGCATGTAATAATCAGGCGACATAAGTCGATTCATCGTCGGTATTCACCCGGGCTTTTGACCCAGTACTTGTAAACTTCGGGCGTGTTTCTCTCACGCCGCGAAGATCGTTAGCACTCGGCAAATTCCGTCCCCACTTAACGCCTTGAGGTCAACGGCGCGTACTTGATGCGGAATAAGGTTTATAAGGGGTCTTGAGAAACGTTCACACACGTCTTGAAACGTTTTAGATAAATTTCATTCAAGAATACCATACTATATGTAAAGTAGGTATATTTCATTTTTTCAAATACTTATTACTCATTGACCCTAATGAAGGAGCCGACACTGATTAAGTCAAGCTAAAAAATGTACTACAAATAATAACTGTAGCGATGCCAGCGATTGGGCGTCAAGATGAAGTTCAGTATAACCTGACGAATCAATCACGAGTCTTAAATTCCCCATAGTTTTCTGCCAGTGATTAGCTAACTGCCTAGTTTAGCTCACAGATTATATCGACTCCATCCAGATCTTGTTGGACACACTTTTCCATCGGAGTTATTCATTCATTTATTTTCATCCATTTATCTAATTAAGCGGGCTTTCCACTCATGCAACTACGCATGCAATACAGACGCGTGCGTCGGTTGCATGATAGAGGCGCGTAGACGCAAAGAGAGAGGCATGCCTAAAATAGTAGCACACGAGGCAGTTGCAGGTAGAGGCAAGTCGTTCGATCTGGAAGCGTGAGACACGTGTATCTTCCTGCCTCTTTAACGTTTTTCTTTGTTAGAATTTTTGCTGCAGACTTTAAAGGTGTACATTAAACTTGCAAATGTATCACCTCTCGCTATATATCTTAAGAATATTGCCAACCTTGTAGCTTCTGGAGGTGCTTCACAAAAATATGTATTTTTTTGCATATTTCTGTGCCAACCAAAGTCAAAAGTAGTTTAAAATAAGACGGAGACATCCGAGTGTTTTTAAAGAACAAGTTCTGTGCCAGTCTTCTTTCAATTACAATACTGAAAGTTTCATTTCTCCTCTGCAGAAAAGGGTTTATCCAGCATGAAGGCTTTTTTCGTTTTCTTATTTCCACTCTAACATTATTAACAATAATTACTACCCCAGCAGCAATTGCAAAAATTTCTATTTAATTCGACATGACGAGCAGCACAACCAGCATCAAAATTTCAAACAAATATCGACATAAAGAGGAGCAATATGTTTGAAAAAATAAAGGCATAAATGGAAATAACATTCAGGCAAGACCCAAATGGTGAGCACAGTTGCATGCGTATTTGCATAACTGGAAAGCCCGCTTTACAATATCCTCGGGCAAGCCCAATTACAGGATAAGGGCAAACATAGGATGATAAAAGACAGGAGAGAAAAAAGAAAAACAATGCAAAAAAAGTAAGCACTCATATACAGCTTGGCATTCACAAAAAGAAACTCACACAAACATTATGCAAAGTGAAGTCTTTCCTATGAATTACCCCGGAGGAAGATTCGTTTTATTTGTCTATTATTTGTGCAGGAGGCTGGTTTAATGGTGAAAATTTGTGAACGTTTGTCCTATGTGGTAATTCATAGAAAAGGCTATTGGTTCTAGAATTTGTTCTAGGAACTCTGAAATTTAGTTACGATACAATATTATCACATAAACTGAATGCATTTAATTGGGCGACGACGAAGTGAACTACCATTAAAACGAGAATGAAAGTAATCTTGAGGTGTGCATGCCTTTAACAGGATAAAAACCGTCCAAGATATAAGAAGCCGACTTAAAGTAATCATAATCTAGATTAACCAACACTCGCAAGGAAGTACGTTTAATACTAGAGGTATACTTCTCTGGAATAGTTTCACATAATAAGTTGAATAGTTTATTGTTATGATCACTAGGTACTACAACGACTTTGTTTTTTTGAAGGCATGCCAAGCGCTGTCATTCTCAATAAGTTGAAAAATTGTCCAGTAAATAAGGGTATCAACCTTGAGAATAGGTCGGGCCGGTGTCATTTTTTTTTTAATTTGTAGGTATTGATGTGTACATTAACCTCTCAAAATCTCATATATGGCGGAATGACCGCAAGACCCTGAAAATCGCCCTGAAGAGCCCAAAAATCCATTTTCCCAACCATTTTGGTCCATATCTCCCAAAATATGGCACCTAGAGATTTTGGATTTGGACAGAAATGAAGATCAGATCAATGCCTACAAAAATGGTCCCTATCGTTTTCGTCGTCAATTTGGTGGTTTTCGAGATAACGGGCCACAAACGCGCGCCGTATTTTTTACATCTGACCTGGATCTCGGGAGGCGCTTCAGCTCCTTAATTTCTGAGCGGATGGACAATTTTTCTAATTACTCGGGTAAAAATGCATATTTTTTTATGATTCAAAGTTCATTTGAAAGGAGAAATCTGCATCTATAATATCTTGTCACTGGTTTTTTTTTGGGCCCCCAGAATTTTGGGAATTCCTGCCAAAGCAAAATTTTGGTCGATATTTTGACCCCCCCTATGAATCTAGTTGTATTTTGTCTATAAAAAGTATTTTGACCGAATCCTTCCGAATAATGGGACTTTGAAGGGTTTCGAATACACTCCGGGGGATTACATTAACATTTTCTCGCGCATTCCAATAAACCACGTGTTTTCGTCAGGGCGGTTTTTCCGGATTTTCGGAGTTTTCCGACATTTTATGGAAAATCCCGGAATTTAGGGATAATGGATCCTTTAATCGGGTTCTGATACACCTCATTCGAAAGCTTATGTTCTCCCCTTGTGAACGGTACTTTTTTTTTCATTTCAACTCTTTTAGTTTTCCGGAAAATCTAGAGAATCTCTGCCCCCCTGAAAATCCAAGTTTTTTTTTTCATGATTACTTTCTTTTTGTGGTTTGAATTTTTGAGAGTGAAAATTACACCATATTGAAGAGGACACTCTGACCTTTCCGTCAATATATATATCAAGTACTTTCACGCGTGTATATCAAAACAATTTGTTTGAAAACTTTCCCCAAATAACTGTATTTTCTTGTATTCTACGCGATCACCGGGTGCGCACCCACGAGGCGTGTATGTATAGTATCATACACGCCTTCGCTATAGTGCGTATACTCACGTTGGCTTCAATGCTTTCTGCTCTTTTGTTTACAAAAAATCTGTCTTAAGGCTATTCAATTGATTATTTTGAAAGGTTGATTTATTTATTTATTTCTCTTGAATTTTTTAATCAAGAAATAAGTGTCAAAAAAACGAGAAAAAACGAGAAAAACAAGAAAAAAATAATAGTGAGTTTTTTTTTGTGAATTTTTGGAGTCTTTGGTGTCCAAGGTAAGGTTTCATGTCTGCTATCTCAAGTCAATGATTATTTATTTACTACTAAAGAGAAAAAAGTTTAATGTTCTGTTATTGTTTTCTAGTTTTGTTACAGAAGATGGAAGTCGAAAGGAATTCTAGTTCGGGGGTGTGCTTCATTTGTGATGGAGATCTGACTGAAGATGTTCTTACGGTCACCCGAGGGCTGAAAACTTTAATCGATGTGAGCAAGATAATTACGTGAGGACGGAGAAAACTAGTGGCGCCATCTACGATTGACCCTCGAAGTTCAAAAAATCAAGATACGTGTATATCCAGTCCCCTTGGCTGAGAAAATGCCGTATTTTTATTTTCCAAGCATGATAATTTTCGCGACCCCTTTTTTGCAATAAATATTGGGTTAGCGAAAAAAACCATGGGAACCATTTTTGTAGGTATTGAACTGCTCGTCATTTCTATCAAAACCGCAAATCTCTAAGTGCCATATTTTGGGAGATATGGACCAAAATAGTTGAGAAAATGGATTTTTGGGCTCTTCAGGGCGATTTTCAGGGTCTTGCGGTCATTTCTCCATATATGAGATTTTGAGAGGTGAATGTAGCCATCAATACCTGCAAATTAAAAAAAAATGGCATCGGCCCGACCTATTTTCAAGGTTTGGCCTTGTTCTGGACTACCGTTACTGGACCTGTTTAAAGCATTGAATGAAGATCTTTAAACACAAGCTCCCGCTTAGTAGTTCAATTACACATTCCACCCATAAGTGGATACTTTCTCACATTATAGGGCAAGTCCACGTGACGTTATCTGACAATCGCTGATAAACAATCGTTCTCTGCATAACATGTGATTCTCAATGGTTATTTTAATCGTTTTTAAGCCTTTTCTATTTTGATTTGGCGCTTTCTTTGATATTGTTCCAATTACTTAGGTATTTTAAGAGCTGTATCTGATTATTTATAATAATAAGGATCATTGAATTCATACAAAATAATTCAATCAAAAATCTCACAGCTGCCCCTTCAGGCGACAATGTCCCGTTAGGAATGTTAGGATCCCCATTCAAACTTAAGTAGAGTTCCACTGGCATTCATTTGATCTAAACAGAGGTTGTAGTCAACCATCAGTATCTTAGATTGTCTAAGCTCTACTATAACTATATCCTATATTCTCAACTAGTTCATTGAATTTGTCTATGCACTCCCATATCCACCATTTTGGAATTGATTACACATGAACTCAGTGCTATAATGGCTGCTTGACTAACCGAAATTATGATAATCCTTTGCCTCACATCATTTATCTTCAAAGATACTTGGGCTTTTTACCAAGCTGTCAGAGTGTTTGATTCATGGCCCATACACTACTATCCCATTTCCTTTTATTGCCTTTGAGATTGAGGATTGAAGGGTTTTTTTATATATAGAAATATGTGATTTATACACGCAACTATACTAAACTTGACCTCGATAGTCATCATAACGATGGAATATTGTCCCCTTGTGTATTCATTAATATTTGAATCATGTTCTAAAAACAGTACTTATATTACGTAAAGACAAGTAATTGTATATTTAATGAGCTTCTCAGTAGCTTTTCAGATGTTTTGCAAATTTGGAGGACAATGGCATTTTTAATTCAGCTAACGGTCAGACTTCTGATTGTAAATTGATCACATTTCACTTATATGTATGAAAAACATTGATTTTTATTCAGCCTCTGTGATAACGTACTAAATAATGAATGAATTATTCATATACCATACAATTGTTTGTATATTAATAATCGTAATATTATGCTACAAAAAAAATGGTTCGGGAAAAAAATCCATGGCGAAAACGGAGGCCACGAGTGATAATACCCCTACCGATTTCAATCCAAAAAAGAGAACATTGGTTACACCACTGATTTGTGAAGTATGTTTTTAAGAAAGCCTGCATACGTGATGTATAACGTAAAAATTCCTTTAACGACCTTCGTATGTTCCTTGTGTATATTGACATTTTTTTGTTAAAAAGAGTGTTCAACGAATTGTCCATATTGTTACTGGCGATATACTGGAAATTAACGCCTAAATATCTTTTCCTGATGGAAACTTCAGATGTGGTAAAAATAGAAATCCATTGGATGAAATTCATGTTCTTTAATATACATTGTAAAAACTCCGTTACCTGATGACCATGCAAAACTTTTCATAGCTTTTAGAGCGGAGAGCATATACTTTGTACTGATGAGGCGCATATACGCCGAAACCGGTCAGAGTTACTGACATTCCGCTCAAACTATTAAAACGATTATTGGCAACAATAACAATGGATGAATGGGTGATAAAACAAAGTACCAGTTCCGGAAGCAGCACAAGTTAACCGTTGAGTGATAGTGAGTTAGTACAGCCAAGCTCTAATATTGATTCCACCAAACGGTCTCAACAAATAATCAAGGGGTAATGGATCCAACAATATCTTGAAGACTACCCAAGTAACACAATAAGCATCGGAGTAGATTTAAAATCGACTTTTGTGTCACTCTTGAAGCTAATAGGCAATTGAAACTGTGCACTAAAGCTTATACATGTAGCATTAATTACGAAATCGCTGCTTAAAGGGAGCGCGCGGTTTGGCCTTGAAGTAGATTTGATAGCTTATTAGCAATTCAACCTGTAGGCCTGAATAGCCACAAGTTGGCACCAAAAGAGCATTTTATTAGATTCGATTGCCAACATTGGCTGTCAAAGCGATATAAAGAAGTAGTCGTTTAGTCCAGATATGGCTTTCAATGCTTCGAATCATCATGCGCAGTTAAACATTGCTCGTGAGAATGTAATGAAGCTTTGTTTTGGATACACATTATATTGATATTGGAAATTTATGCAAACAGTTATGTAGGTGTTCACAAAAACAAACATCGTCAACTGTTATGGCAGAGATCGTTCCTTCAATACATTATGACAATTTTTTTTTTTCATTATAGCGCATCGACCACGAGGGGTCATTAGCGATATTTGGTGTGTTCATATTCACTTACATTTGGTATTTTATAAAGAATTTATAACATTTATTAATTTAAGAAATGTCTTCAGGCTACGTAAATTGCAGTTGGTTCCTAATATATCGGATAATCCATTGTTGGAGAGTTGTGCCAGTTGTCGAGGTTGTGTTAGTTGGGGACATTCAACAAGTAGGTGCTTAATAGTTAGTTTTGAGTCACAATAATTACATTTTGGTTCGGGACCTTTGTCAAATAGATAACTGTGAGTTAGCCGGGTATGACCTAAACGTAGCCGTGTTAGTAGCACTTGATCGCGACGATTTTTTGGTAGAACTGACCACGATTTAATAGTCCTTTTTACCTCGTCAAGTTTGGTTCTCGCTATTTTCCATTTAGCTTCATAGACACGGTTTACTTAAGATTGAATTATTGATTTAATATCCGCACTCACTGAAAACTGCACTACTCGAGCATCTTCGTTGGCCGTGGCGTCTTTTGCTCTTTGATCAGCTTCCTCGTTGCCATCTATTCCTACGTGTGATGGGATCCACATAAAGATGATATTCTTATTGTTTTGTTGAGCTATTATGAGTTCTACTTCAATTTTTAAAACAAGGGGGTGATTTGTGAATATTTTTTGTATGGATTTTATTGAGCTGAGGAAGTCTGTGAGAATAAGATGGTTTTGAGTGTTTGAAGATAAATTATTGATATTAGCTAAGGCTTCATATAAGGCATATAATTCAGCTGAGAAGATGGAATATGTATCTGGAAATTTGAACATATGAGATGTATTTGTAGTTACCACCGTGGCTCCAATGCCAGCTGCAGATTTTGAAGCATCGGTATAGATTTGGTGATAGTCTGTATAATCTTCCAGTATTGTTTTGAAGGTTGATCTAATACTGAAATTGGGAATCGAATATTTATCTAGAGAGCTAAGAGTGGTTATACATTTTGGTTTTTTGATCAGCCAAGTGGGAGTAGATGTAGTCAGACGAGGGAAACATTTGGGAAAGGAGAAGCTTAGTTTTTCAAGGTACATTTCTAGCATAGAAAGGTTTGGGAGCATGAGGTTTAATTGTTAAAGTATTGAGAAGTTTTTGAGGAGAGCAGTTATACCTTGTAGGGTTGAACGGATTGTAGATCGCTTTAGCTGCATATGTCAGGCTCAAGTACATACGCCTATCTTCTAAGGAAGGTTCATTAACTTCAGCGTATAAGCTTACAACTGGGGAAAGGCTCCCGTTATTATCTGTAATGCCATATTTTGTATAGTATTTAACCGTTTTAGGGTTCGTTTGTTGGCTGACGAGTATACGACTGCTGCGTAATCCAATTTCGATCTAATTAACGTCCTGTATAATGTTAAAAGTGTGTCTCGATCAGCGTTTGTTTTTGAAACTGAAAAATATCATTGTGAACCATCAGAAATCTCTGCAAACCTTAATTTTCTCTAAAATGTCAATGAAATACTCCCTGAAAACAGAGGGGATAGTGATAACTGTGAGCGAAATATACTCTATAAATTGAATTATTTTATTATGAATTACGGTGTTGTCCTATTCAATTTTGATATCTATCAATGAATTATATAAATTCAATTGAAATTAAAGTTTTTTATAGTATTTTTAGTTGGATTGATTGATAATATTATATGTGATGGATTAAATTGATTTATCTTTCCCATATTTTCTGAAATTTGTATCCCAGTTTGAAATCAAATAATATTCTGAACCAGATTATTTGCATATTCTATATTTATATCAAAATAGTATCATATACCTATGAATATAATAGATAAAAAAACTATGGCAACATTGCTCATTATCGTGAGCAAACGGTTCGGCCATGTCTTTATTGTATTATTTAATAAGCATTTTTCTATGCCAATACGAAGCTTTATGGAATTAAAAGCTAGATAGCTGTTTGTATTGCTTTGTGAAAGCTTTCAAAATTATAAAATTGAAGAAAAAGAAGATTATTGTGAGGTTAAGTTTTGAGTAATAGATTGATTTATAGGTCATATTTTATAATTATTCCCTAATAAAAAATGAACACCTTTAAAGTTATTGAGACTTTGGAAAGTGGAGATACAATTTTGTGTGTTGTTCCTGAAGCATGGGATGGGAACAACAGCAACAACAAATTTTCCACCAAGACGTAGTGGTATTAGCCTGTAAAGAAACAGTTCCACGACAAGGCCAATGAAGAGACGTGGTCCAAGAACCAGGAAGGTGATCTTCTGTGTCCATCGTTATTTCTTTGCGTTTTAGCTGCGTTACTACTTTCATGTACACGCCTGTAATACGCACCTGTTCGTCCAAATTTCCGTAGTTTTGTAATTTTTCATTCATTTTTATTCCAATCTTTTTCTCCATGATCTATAATGATATCTGAAATATCATGAAACCTTTCAACTGAATTGAGATTCACAATCACATTAAGGTTAGCAATACTGTGGTTTTTTTTGGAATTAATTTCCATTTAAAATCCAAATTAATTCCAATACAAAACTTTATAGTATTGCTTATGAATGGCACTAATTGAAGCACTTAAAGGCATTTTATGACCACACTAAATTCCAATTTGACTATTCATTTTCTTGGCATTTTTTAAAGTCATTATCTTTATTTTTTGACTACTTTACATGACTTACCAGCAACATTGCTACTTGGTTGCAATATTTAGTCTCAAACAGGGTAAGATGTCTTTTGAGGAAGGCTGAAATTATTCTATAAAATAATGCTCAGAGTATGCAAAACTTTATTATTTTTTCTGAATTATATGCTTCGATCTAGCATTATTTGCTTGGTAAATGAAATGTGTTACTTGGGTACATTTAATTCGGCAGTATGAAGGGCACAGATAACAAACCACGTGTAATTTGCAATGTCGAACTATCAAACGAATCAATGGAACAATCAAAATTGCAACGGCATTTGGAACTGAAACATCCTGACTACAATGTATAAAACTTTCGTCATTCTCCGCGAACTTGGATTCTTTAGTGAAAAATAAGTAGCAGCTCCATACTTAGCACTGAAATTTAGTGACTGAATAGGAGATACCAAAATATGTGGTATTAATAAAACAATTTACCATTAATGAAAGTGTATTATTTTACCCAATAGAACCAGCTTAAGTTTGAAAGTATTGAGTCGGTCTGTATTTGGAAAATATTTTTTAAGACTTTATAAAGCTCTAGAATTATCTACTTCAATAGCAGTTTCCTGCAAAAAAGGTAATTTTAGTGAAGCCTTGTTATCAATAGATGTCAAAGGTTATAGTTTAATACTATTATAACGACACACAGAGTCCTTGAGAATTAAAGAACAAAGACCGTTCACTAAGATTCAACAACTAGTTCCGTGGCTATATGCCATGAAGTACATTGAATTACACTTCAAAGTTAAATGGGATTGGTATATCTGCAACATAGAACCAACCATTTTAGTTTGTAATCTTCGACGTATTTGCGCATCATCAGTATAATCATTATTGTACAAAGCCTCAGGTCTCTTGCCAAATAGAATTCTAGTTTGTGGTTAGAAGTGGGGATGTCACTATTATCGCATATTTAACTTTTTCTCTACTGAGATCTACTTGTGATATATAAATAATTTCTCCAGTCCAGATATCTACCTAATACTGATGAGGAGCAAATACACCAAAACCAGTCTATAAGTTATATTGTCCTTTCGAAGTGCAAACTGAAATGGTTGGTTTCCTCTTGCAGATATACCAACCCAGTTCAACTTTGAAGTGTTATTTAATATCATCCGTGGCATATAACCAGGGAAGTAGTTGTTACTTCTTAGTGAACGGTCTTTGTTCTTTGATTTTCAAAGACCTTGTGACGCGTAATAATAGTATTTTGACATTCAAGCGTTAATAATTATAATTATTCTTCGATAACTATTGGTAACACGCTATACCAAATACGACAATTTTACAGCAAACTTTAATGACTTTTCTCAGTAAAACTGATATTGAAAAAGGTTTCTACTTGTGTGTAGGTCACTAAATATAAGAAAGTATCGTTTTACTTCATATAACATTTTACTTCTTCTTTATAGGAGGAGAGGCACAAAAGAGTGACCATTTTACGATAGAAAAACAAATACTCTCCGAGCTATGTGCCCCGAAAAGCGTTGATACATATAGGTATCGTCAACTTGGAGTCTGCCATCTCATTCAGTTTTGTATTGCAACAGTGCCTTTTTTAGACCAGCACTGCATATGCACTGGACAATAATCACCTATCTCGCACCGGTAATGGCGCGAATATGCTGAAACCGTTCTGTAAGTGAATAATTCATTGCTTGTCGATTTTTTGTCGTAAATGTCGTAAAAAGGTCGCTCTTTTGTAAGATGAAGCTTTTTAAAAAAGCTTCCAAGAAGGAATAGAGTGTTATATGAAATTGAATGATATTTTGTTAAATTCAATAACCTCCACCGAAGAGATCCGGTGGAGGAGATAATTCTCATCTGTCAGCATATTTGTTTCACTTTTAAAACCTTTCTATATTTGAAGAGCCGCTCCATGGAACTATTTGAAGTCAGAATTATTGAAAAAAAAAACATTCACACGGTAGCTGAGAGACTCCAAAGCAATTGAAATATTTTGAAACGCTTTTGAAACTAAAAACGTTATCTTTGTTAAGAATACCAATCAATTTTAGGTCAAACATGATGAAGTGGAAGTTACTTTGAGCGAGGAGAAATGTATTATCTTGTAAATTATTATCTGCCTGATGGCGGACTTGTTTTTTTTTTTCATTTGATTATGTTGATAGATTGCATTTTTAGTAATAAAGTTCAAAGAATCAAATTTCTGATTGATGTGTAAAGTGATAGTAGTAAGAGTTACAGTGTTTTGCATGTCGCCAGCAGCCCCACCTTCAAATATATGTATATCATGATTCTTAAACGATAGAAAGATCAAAATGGAGGTACTGAAAACATTAATACATCTCCTTTTTCTATTTAATAAGTTATTATACGATTTATCGGTACTAGTTTTGTCTTCAATCCAAATGCTCGGTTTCCCACCGGGATTCCAGCTTTCCTGTTCAAGTAGTGTCTTCATTCAACTGGCTACTGAAAAATGTGTTACCCTTTTTTCCAAGACTTGAACTGATGCGCTATGCATATCTATTGAAATAGGTCCTGTAACAGAGCAGCGTCAGTCAAAAAACTGCTATATTGAAATAGCGCCACACAAAAATAACGCAAAACATAAACAGCGACGTACAAAATATCGCTGCACAAAAATAACGCAGAACAAAAACAGCGGCGAACAAAATATAGCTAGACCAAATAGCGACGTAACAGAACAGTTAGGATATTGTCTTCGGTGAGTGATCATGACAAACAAACGTCACGAAGTCGCGAACTTGATATCCATCCTACTTCATCTATGTTAACCGAGACAATCTCTCGACAGTAATGAAACTCTTCCCACCTCAGTGTGTAATATACTATTATTCACAACCATATATGCAATGCTGTCATTACTAACGTCATTGCAGGTTAGAAAATGTCATATTACACACCTCTACTTCCCGCCCCCAACACTTCCCTTAATGTGAACGTTAATATTATCTATTTTGGATGAATATTAATTATATTTAAAAATATAACAAATTGATAAATATTATAATACCTATTTCGGGAGGGGTACAATCCATCAACTCTTCATCGGAGTAAACTTTTCCTAATTTATTAATCTCTTATTAAGTCTCAAAAAATGCAGTTTGGCTACTCTCGGAAGCTACATTTTTCCACGAAGGATATAATCACCGAAAGGACAAGCAACGTAGCACGATGTTTTGAAGGAAAGTTGATGCTTAGCGGTGATACAGCAAAACCAAACACGAAACATAATCACGTGCCAAATCCCGTAGAGAGAGTAATCAGGATCGTGAAACAAACTATACGCAAAGGGGCTCCAAAGCTGATGCAAATCCAAGAGAAATCACACAACAAGCTTGCAGCAGTGTAACTTTTGAAGTAGGGCCTGTTAGTCTTCCAAGCTTCCAAGAAACAAAAGAAACTTTAAGTTCTTCAGCACTCAACGATATTTCTGAAGTGGGATGAGTTGATGACAAATATTCTAAAACGGACAAAGGTGAAGTTTTTTACTGTGTTATTTAGAAAAAGAAAGCCGAAATAGACTTCTGATTTTTGCTCGAAGAATTACGTATTACGTATTACGAATTACGTACTGGGCAATAGATGGAACCTTCAACACATGTTCAAACTTTTTTTGTCAACTATTCGTTATATATGCATTTATTGACTTAAAATCTGTATATATGATGTTACATGATGTGTAGCCGAATAAATCAGGAGGTATCCACGTTCAAATGTTTAATACACTGAAAACCTCAGATGCTGAACTTGAGCCTGAAACTTCACTCGTTGATTTTGCAGTGAAAACAGTTTTCTCCAGCACGTGTATTGTCGGATGCTCGTTCAATATGGCGCAAAACTTATGAAGAAAAATACAACATTGTCAATCAACAAATCTATACACAGACAACGAAAACATGATAACAAAATGAAATATGCTTTTTGCTCTTAGTTATATTCCAGAAAAATATGTGCAGTTTGCACTGGAAATCATTCGTGAAGACTTCTTGATGCACTAATATACTATTGGGAGGATTATTACGATGGTAGAAGGATTCATAATAGCAAGCCTCTAAGCATGGCACAGTTTCTAATAGAGGTCTGAACTGCCAGCATCCTCATGTATACAAATTGATCAATAAATTGAAAAAAGGACAAAGGTCTTTGGAAATCTTTGTAACTCGATACCGTTCAGGATTTAAAAAAAAAAGAAAGTCCTAACTATAAATACGTCTAGCTTGAAAATAGGTTGAAAGCCTCAGTTGAAACGTATGCTATTAGGAACGTTTAACAGTATTTACAACATGTAGCTCATAATTTGTCCATATATTTTTTTTTATAATTGTTATAAGCCTTACTTTGTATCAAAATTGATTTTTTCTACTACCGTGTGTAAAGTACGTACTTTAGACACATTTTCGCGTGCGTAAAACTTTATTTTACGCACTAGTGCGTAAAGAGTTTTACTTTACGCACTAGTGCGTAAGGAAAAAATTCCAATATGTATGTAGTTATAGATATCTAGTCTTATAAAAATATAGGTATAATGAAAGGATATTAAATCTAAGTTTTTTTCATAAATTGGAGATAGAAACCTATAGAATTCGGTAAAGTAACCTAATAATTATTATTAAATAATTATTGAGTACTGGAAATAATACGGTAAATAGGTATAAGTTGGCGGTGAGTGACTGACATTTCTTTGTGAATTGAATCTGACATTTAAAATTTAAATTGAGATCTTCCGACTATACCTAGAGTAAGCAATTGTATTTTATATTTAGGAATTCAATATTTTTAGGAAACTATGATGTTATTTTAGATTATTATAAAAAGTCTCTTCTAAAGAAAAGTTTAACTTACTTTACGCACTAGTGCGTAAAGAAAATTACTATTAAACTTTTGTATTTCAATTAAATATTCGCTAGTAGAAAAAATATTGTATGCAATTCGTGTGTAAAGACCTTTTTTTTGACGAATGTGAATATTCACAGACAATATTCACATTCGTCAAAAAAAAGGCTACTTTACACACTAGTTACATAAATAACTATTTTTCTACGATCACATTGAAAAGTAGACTTTTCCGCTTGCCATGGACAACGAAAAGTTGACGTTTCTTGAGGAGAGTTACTTCACGCTCACCGAGCGTAAAAAATGGCAATAAGCTCGTTACCCATGACAACCGATACTACAAACACAATTGTATTGATAGTGACAGATATAAAAGTTTGAAACATATTTAAATTGACATATTTAAACTGGCAGATCTTAAAAGTTTTTATGAATTTTGCTTTATATTTGTTTTTAATAGTTACAATTAAGTGATTGCAGAAAAAATGTTGTATGTATTACGAGCAAAAACGTGACATTATCACTTTTCGCTCTTAATACATAAATAACTGAGGAGAACCTAATTTTTCGATCACGTCCTATTTTAATTGTTGATTTTCTATATAAGGGTATTTCAACCGGCGTTATACAGTTGCAGTGCTATTTGAACCAATGCAATGTCACAAGGTCATTGGGACCGAAAATTTCGAAAGGAACCTTCAAAAGCTTGATTTTGTAAATTTATCGTATGAGCAGCTCCCTCAGCTTTGTTTCAGAATTCAATGTTAATAAACATTTTTTTTATACGTTTCCACTCATTATTTTATTCTCAAAACCATTATAGCAACAACAACTCACAGGGTGAGCCAACAATCATCAACACTCACTAATAAATACCAGTATCTTTGGAATGAGATCTGCGTTTGCGGTTTTGACATGTTAATGAGTCATCTTATTTACCTTCTTGTAAGCTAGTTGGAGATATAGCATTCCATTCGGAATTTCTTAGAAAAAATCATATATAGAGCTAGATTTCACGTTCTTTAGTTACCAATTTGAAAATTGAAATTGTGGTTGTTATTTGTTTCTGGAATTTAACTTCAATTCTCTATGGCATGATGTTTATATTTTTGAAAGTCGGTTGGAGCTTATGGCAATCACATAATTTTTCATGGCAACGAAAAAACAATTTCCCAACCTCTTCAGATTGGGTGATAGAGAAAAATGACTTACAAGCTGAAGGGAAATTAGTTTCTAAATTGAAATTTCTCACTCATTTGGAGAATATTTCCAAGAAATTCATTTTCCTAAGGCCGATATTTTCATTAGAATTTTTGCCCTAATCTCTAGGGCATACGAACTCCGATATATTGTAAATCGCCATCTTTATTAACTTTATTGACACCCTACTGTCTTCACAGGTAGGTAGATGCTCTTTGAATTATTGGAGAAATACTATTTACTATTACTTTGCCAGTAAATCATTTTTTTTTTCTTTACAGAAATTTGGGCGATCGGGAAACCTCTCATTGAAAATATGTTCTGCTGTATGAATATTTTCTCTAGTCTTACTAATACTACCAACAAGAAAGACTTGCAAAAACGTTAAAAGCGAAGCTTGAAGTCGGAATGATAGTATTAACTGATTCAATTCATCACAGCTTCGACTTTTTTTTTTGAAGCGAGCTGTGAATACTGTGAATACCATCAAAAACAAGATTAGTATAATTGAATACATTTTTTCAATATGTTTAAAAGTGTATACCACAATTAATAAACCGGAAACACTTTACCGATCAAAAATAAGATAACTTCATAAGCGAATTTTATTTAAATTTAGATAAAACAGGATAAGGTTCAATTAGTTCAAATATCCAATATTTAATTCGTAACAATGATTAATGATATGCTTTGTAAACATAAATAATTCAACTTATTTTTCCGAATGAACAAAAACCAAATACTGATGGGGTGATTGACTAATAGTGTTCGTTATTAGTTTGAACAAACACAGGTGAGTATTAAATTTCAGTGAAAACGACAGAATCTTTCTAGTTTTGAAATTTCGATGAATCGTTTCACTCATCTGCAGAATCAAAGTTATTACATAATTGTGGATGACGAGCAGAAACCTGAAATTATATCTTCTTTGTCAAATCTCATTCTTGAATGAAAAAAAAAAACCAGCTTTGAATCTTATTTTCCAGACAAAACAGAATCCAAGAGCATTAAAAGTAAATAGGAATCTTATTCCTTCAACACCCTTGAGGAATATAGTATGCAATTTGTTTTTTGTGTTAAGGATGAATATTTATTTTGTTTTCCAGAAATATTTTCATAACCTATAATATGAATGATGAAATGGAACAATTTGATTTGTTAAAATCTACATTATATTGAAATTAAAGTTAGACGCGTTTCGCTAACACAGTACAATAGCTTTCTCAAACGAATGGAGGTATGGTTCAAATAATACCCTTCTTGGTGTGCGTCATCAATTGTGACGTATATACGGGTTTTCGGCATGTCGTTTATTCTATTTGCTATTTTGACATATAGCTAACCTTAAATTTGATAAATGAACTCATCAGAATCGTATTCAGCCAAATTCGAAGCGGCCATGAAATTAATAATTACCAGCTTCTTTTTCTAACTGCAAATACTTGAGAACTTTCAAAATGCTGATGTTTTTCCGTGTATCTATGCATATTTTTGTATTATTTTAATAAATATAACAATAAGACTAATATTCACTTTTCAAAAATCATAATTGATCGTAAACAACAAAGTAGAGACCTGTCGAGAACTGTCAGTGTGACAGTGTATAGGGTATAGTTGAAATAATACCCTTCTTGGTGTGCGTCATCGATTGTTAATGTCCTTCTAACACATTACGTAGAAAGAAATGGAAAAAAGGGCAGGTCTGTGATTAATCCTAATCAAAATATCACAATAATGAACCGTTTAAATGTATTACAAACGTTAACCCTAATCTTTGACTTACAAAAAGTTGATTGGTTGATTCATGGATTACGCTCAAGCTCAACCTATCAATCGAGAGTTTAAAATACTACGAAGGCGTTACTTTCGTAGCGGCAATAAGTCTTACGTCTTTTTCTATTGTCACACTGACAGTTCTTGACAGGTCTGTACTTTGTTGTTTACGGTCAATAATTATTTATGAAAAGTGAATATTAATCTTATTGTTTTATTAATATGAATAATACAAAAATATGCATCAAAACACGGAAAAACATCAGTATTTTGAAAGTTGTCAAGTATTTTCAGTTAGAAGAAGTAACTGGTAATTATTAATTGCATAGCCTTTTCGAATTTGGCTAAATACAATCCTGATGATCTTATTTATCAAATTTAAGGTTAGCTATATGTCAAAATAGCAAATAAAATAAACGACATGCCGAAAACCCGGATATACGTCACAGTTGATGATGCACACCAAGTAGGGTATTATTTTATAGTTCAAGTAATATAGTTAAAATAATACCCTTCTTGGTGTGCGTCATCAATTGTGACGTATATCCGGGTTTTCGGCATGTCGTTTATTTTATTTGCTATTTTGACATATAGCTAACCTTAAATTTGATAAATGAAATCATCAGGATCGTATTCAGCCAAATTCAAAAAGGCTATGTAATTAATAATTACCAGCTTCTTTTCCTAACTGAAAATACTTGGGAACTTTCAAAATACTGATGTCCGCAACATCAAAAAAAAATTGAAACACTGACAAACAATATAAAATTTCTAAGGGAAGCCCAAGGCCCCATATATGTAATTAGTGCCTGGTCCTTAACATCAGCAGTTATTAACAAATAAGTAGAAGAAAACTACAAAAATAATAATGATTTATTGCTCCTGAAACACATGTTTACAACAATGTGTACAAGGGACTTATATATTATTCTTATTACAAATCCTTCTTTAAAGTTCATCCGTTCCGAAATCTGAGCTGCCTTCACCAGTATTTATTATCACTGGTTCAATATGTATTTCCACCAAAATGTGTTCTCGAGTAAACCAGTCTTTGATTTTTTTTTCGGTATGCCTAACACAATTATCACAAATATTTGCACTACAATTTTCCAATGCTTCCTTCCACATACTCAAGTCCCTTTCAACACCGTATCTGTGAAGTAACATGCTTTCCTTAAAAAATAGAAAGTTTAAAATTGTCATTATCTCAAACAAAACAAAAGATTTTTTTATATTTCTGAAATATAAATTAAATGGAAATGCCCTTAACTAGATGTTGAATATAATACCTCCTGAGAAGATGAAATAGGTTGAAAAGATCCGCCGTTGTTTTTTTCCATCTCATAATATTCAATCAAGTTCATAGCAAACTCCTGTGCTTGTGAATTAAGCCATTTTCCAGGCATCTCTGAAAATAACTGTTGGTTAATATACTGTTACAAGTACAATCAAACACTTGATTCATGCATCTTTAAAAATTCTACAGAGATTTACAAATTGTGGAGTATAATAAATACTATTCACCACTAATAAGTAGTAGAATAAGCATTTTAATGTACCCGTCCCATGGTAGTTTAGATATTATAAAATGTCAAAAGTTTACAAGTTGATAATGAATTATATTGGTACTTACCAATGCAAATGGAATAAAAAGTTGAATTAATCCTCACAAGAACTGATTTCAACAATAAATACACTTTCAATCCAAAAATTCGCTAAAAACAAGACAGCAAAATAATCTCGCATAACCTCAAATGTGGTAATGTCAATTTCAATTTTTAGTACGAGCAATTATTCACGTTACGTCTATAATATCGTCGTCTCTTTTTACGATTATTACAGCAAATTTGAAGAAACTACAACGTATGTCTTATAGTTAGTATTGTGATGAAGACAATCGATCGTATATTGTTATGTTTGATTTATATTGACAGAAAGAGATAGTATGTAGAAAATATGTGTTGTATGAATCGTAGATTGGGTCACGTGATGGAAAAGATTCACCATTTCTACTGTAGCTTTCTCAAACGAATGAAGGTATAGTTGAAATAATACCCTTCTTGGTGTGCGTCATCGATTGTTAATCTCCTTCTATCACATTACGTAGGAAGAAATGGAAAAAAAGGCAGGTCTGTGATTAATCCTAATAAAAATATCACAATAATGAACCGTTTGAATGTTTTACAAACGTTAACCCTAATCTTTGACTTAAAAAATTTTGGATAGTTAATGTTTAGATTACGCGCCAGCGCAACCTATCAATCGCGAGGTTAAAATACTATGAAGGCAAAACTTTCGTAGCGGCAATCTGTCTCACGTCTTTTTCTACTGTCACACTGACAAATCTTGTCAGGTGTGTACTTTGTTGCTTACGGTCAATTATTATTTATTAGAAGTGAATATTAATCTTATTGTTATATTTATCTAAATAATACAAAAAAATGCCTAGATACACGAAAAAACATCAGCATTTTGAAAGTTCTGAAATATTTTCAGTTAGAAAAAGAAGCTGGTAATTATTAATTTCATAGCCTTCTCGGCTTTGGCTTAATACGATCCTGATGATTTTATTTATCAAATTTAAGGTTAGCTATATGTCAAAATAGCAAATAAAATAAACAACATGCCGAAAACCTGGATATACGTCACAATCGATGACGCACACCAAGAAGGATATTATTTCTACCATATGGTAGAAATAAATAGAAATAAATTAAAACCTCCAAACGGAGCTTAGAGGTCATTCTCTATTGAAGTGGACTCTACATCGTCATAATTGACTATTTATTATGGTGGACGATATTATAATATTGTCTTTATTAGGTATATCACGTTTTGAATTATTGAAATAGAATAGTTAGTATTCTCATATTTTTTCCATATCTTGTTGTGAGTTTTATATTCCCAGTAAGTTAGGGGATAGTAGTCTAACGTTTAACCAAAATGGGACAAATCGAAATTACTCTTCAAAAGTTAAAAAGTCAAAATTCACAACTTCTATAAATAATTAAAATATGGGAGCAGACACTTCTTAATGGCCATTTGACATTCCCCATAGGAGTCTTCATACAAGGTCGGAGTATGTACATTTCCTCATGACTTATGACGCTGTATATACAGTGTGGAACAGCCAAATGGAATAAATTCGATTCCGAATAAATGAGGGCATGCTGGAAAAAGCGCGTCGATTTTTATTTTTAAATGCACTACTAAAAGTATCCCATCTCATTGTTAATAGACTCCTTAACGTATAATTCTGCTATGCTACTGGATTGCTATCCGCCACGGCGTTTTAATGTTAATCTGCATCCACTTAAATTGTTGCCGAAGAACGTCTGGAGCAGTGACCTGTATATTTATAGATAGGGATTTTCTAGTTTTGAAAAAATTGGTATTGTCTTCGCGATACTACTGAATTTGTTAATTCCTTAGAACATAAAGTAGTAAGGAAGGATCCTTGCGCTAAGGACAATTAACCGGGATGGTTATCCAAAATGGCCACCGCAGAATAGAATATATCAGTGGCGCCGTACCCAATTTTAATTAGGATGAAACTGTTTCTATAAAATGGAATTAATATTTTCAATAACTTAAAATTTAGTAGAATAGAAAATATTGTAAGTAACAAGTGTATTATAGAATGATATAAAAGCTAGAAGCTTTCTAAATAATCATGATATGCTGAAAATAAATTTGATATATTTGTTTATAAACTAAAAAATCAAAATGATACGCCCAGGTCATGTCATATCATGTCAAGTGAAAATTTAGTTAGTTAGGAAGAACTATGTGTATTTTTTGAAATTTTTAACATAAAGACCAATATTCACATCTGTAGATTATAATTATTATAAAAATATGTACTCACCGATGAAAAGTAATTTTCAACGCGTCGTTTTTAGCAGTCTTCGAACGTCCACAAGCACTACAACTAACCATTGTCTTAAAAACTATATTTATATCACTGAGAGTATTATATAACGTAACTGAAAAACCAATTCAACCTTAGAAAATCCTATTATAAACTAAAACATCTGAGTTAGTAATAATCGGCAAAATATACCAACTTTTAAACAGCGACCAAACAAATAATAAGTCATAAAATGGTCATCCAAAATGGCCGACTTTGTCTCTTTTATTTATTATGGGAGATGTAGCACACGCTCCTTCCTTACTACTTTATGTTCTAAGGTTAATTCCAACTACCTGTCTAGTACATTTCCCGTGCTGGTAACATAAAAAGAAACTTTTTTCTGGGAAATCGATCGTTCGAAGAGCAGCATATATTTTTTATATGATGGGTGCGGCAACGTAAACGAAACAGATCGCATATGTATCTTGAAAATGATTTTTATTTCAAGTAGAAAATCTATCGAACATATCCTCAACGATCCTACATCCCTCTCCTCCACTCTGTAACTATTACTTATAAAATTGGAATAGGGAAAGTACTGTGACGAGGGTCGATAATTTTTGGAACAAAAAAAATTACAGTAAGATAAAACCCATTAGAAATAGAGGAAAATGTGATAAAATTGGAAAGAAAAATAAATTACGGGCGATCCAAGTTCGGGAAGTGGGTGGGGATGAGTATTTAAGGGGAATAATGATTTATCTCGATTTCCAGCAAAACTACAAATCCTATGGAAGAAACTTGAATGGCAAAGTTGTGGGTAATAAAGAGATCTACAACTTTTGTATCCACAATTTTTCCACTCCACATAACCTCAAATTTTATATTGAGAATCCAAATAACCAAGTTTATGGTTTTTAATTTTTATTTTTTCCAGAAAAAAAAATTTTTGCACGAAATTTGGTGAAAACATTCCTTATTATATCTCAAATACACTGTTATTTATTTGATTTGGAATATTCATTTTTTCACCTTATTTTAAATTAATATCAAAAAAGCACCCTAATTTGCAATTGAAAAGTCTCGAGTCAAAATATCAGCTTTTTTCGGTAGGCTCTTTGTTTGTTGAAATCTCTACTTCCTCTTAGTGTGAGAAAAAATATACATTACTATAGTTAATGTTCTCAGAAAATGCAAGCAAATGAAAAAAACTCGAATTCGAAACTTTTTTAATCACTTTGTGAAATTTCATCGAAAAAATGTGATTGCTGCAATTTTTTCGAGTTAAAAAAGTTTATTCATTAGATTCGAATTACATTCATGTCTTAGAAAATCTCATAAAATGTAAATATACATGTAAATCGTACCTACTATTGAATTTAGATACTACTACTACAACATTATGATTTCGTTATTCATTATAATATTTTTAAAAACGTTAGTCTTGTTATTTATGAATACATTATTTTGAATTGTTATCACTTATCCATTAGTTTTTGTTTCATTGATGGCATTTCTTTATCGTTAGATTCGACAAACCTTTCCAGCTCTAGTTGATCTTCGAAATCTTCAAGACCATCTCCTTCTTCGTCTCCAATGTTATTCCCAGTTCGCATTGGTTCTTTATCCACAATTTCCTCTGAATCACTTACTTTCTTGTAGGTTTTTTTCCATACTGGAGCAATTTTCAGAACCATGACAACTTGTACAAAAATTTGTGAAATTTAAACCATGTTTTCGGAAGCCACATTTTAAACTGTTGCCAGTTCCACAGCTACAGCAAAAAGTTTTGAGCAGTACTTCCGGAATTGAATCCTTTTTCTGTTAATTTGGGCATAATGCCACGTTATGTTGCTTCCAGCCCCAATCTGTTGCTGTCAATTCGTTGCCCAACCAAGTTTGAAGCTGATAATATATCCTGTAACAATGCTGCTCTGCTGCTCCTTCGGTGGGTGGGAGGTTTGCCAAAATGAAGGATGATTTAATTTTTGCCAATTGATTTTTTGAAACCTTGATTGACTAATGCCCAATTTCACCATCCATTCTCTAAAGTTAGGTAATACCTGAATCGGATTTTGAAATTGCTAAGTGAAATTTTCGTTTTACCACGCGCTAAGAATTACTTGAGAGTGACAATATTGGGTATTTTCTATCAAGTTTGGGCGTTTTTTAGCGCATGGTGAAACGTAAATTCCATTTTGTCATTCCAAAATCTGATTTAGGTATTACCTAACTTCAGGAAATGGTTGGTGGAATTGGACATCAGTGTTATTTTTTCATTTATGAACGAATATAATTATTTGTTATCCATATTTTGAGGTTACGTTACTTTAAGGCAACATCTCTATGAAACACCTTAAAATACGCTAAAATTTACCGTAGGTCACTCAGGTATATAAATTATCATGAAACAGCAATGAATAGACATCTTCAAATATTATTTTAAAAAAATTCTACAACTTTTTCAAATTATTGTAGATGTCTTATGAAACATTAACTTTATTAACCTATTTATTTGTTAATTATAGTAGTGTATTTCGATTTGCAATTTTTTCGTCTATCAATGTAACATAAAATCTTACGGTTTTTGAACTGAAGTGTAAGTTTCAATAAATAGCTGAAAATTGTACAAAGTGATTAAAAAAAATTCAAATTCAAATTTTTTGCATTTTCTGAGAGCACTTACTATAGTAATGTATATCTTTTTCACACCATCCGAAAGTAGAGATTTCAACGAACAAATTGCCCACCGACTTTTTGAAAAAAGCTGATATTTTGACGCGAGAATTTTCGATTGGAAATTAGGGTGCTTTTTTGATATTAAGTCAAAATGAGGTGGAAAAATTTATATTTCAAATCAAATAAACCACAGTGTATTTGGGACATAATAAGGTAAGTTTTCACCAAATTTCGTATGGAAATTTTTTTTTGGAAAAGAGAATTAAAAACCAAAAACTTGGTTATTTGGATTTTTAACATAAATTTTAAGGTTATGTGAAAAAATTGTGGATACAGAAGTTGTAGATCTCTTTATTACCCAAAACTTTGCCATCCAAGTTTTTCTCATAGGACTTGTTGTTTTGCCGGAAATCGAGATAAATTATTTTTTACCCTTAAAAACTCACCTCCTCCCACTTCCTGAACTCGGATCGCCCGTAATTTATTTTTCCCTAAAATTTCATCATATTCCCCCTCCTTTCCTGATGGGTTTCATCCTACTATAGTTTTTTTCACTTTTCACCATTTTTTAAGGCTCCGGTACTGGTCTAATGATTGAAAAGGTAATTTTATAAGGAACTTGACAGTGTGACATGTTACAGTTCATATAAGCGTATTCTGTGAAGGCCAAATTCAACAATTTAATGCATAATCACCTTTGGAATGAAATTTAACTTACTATCCTATGTTCTCGCGAAATAAAAATGATAAAGGTTTTTGTTTCCATAACCACCAGGTCTGTTTTTTAGTCAAGCGTCACTGATACTTCAGGTCTATCAGCGATTAAAACGTTAAAATGGTTCTATTAGTAGAAATTGTTGAATGTTATAATATGAATAATAACGAATGTGCTGACCACCTGTACCATTTCCAATGAGCGACACCCAAGCGAGTAGGTTAAACGTAGGTACGTTGCAGATCCAACTCTTTGTACAAGAAAGCTTGCAGACCCAGCTGGAGTCAACGTGCCGTCAGGCGAATTTTGAAAGCCAACAAATTCCATCCCTATAAAATTCATTCAGTTCAGGAACTTAACGAAGACGATTCCTATCACCGCTTGTAAATTAGTGAAATCATGAGCGAGCATGCTATACAAGATCCACATTTTCTTTGTGACATTTGTTTTTCTGATGAATGCAGTTTTTATGTTAACGGGATCAGATAGGCATGAAACTTCAAAATATAGTGAACCGACGATAATGATTGAGGTACCATTTTAATTTCAAAATTAACCTATAAGGACAGAAACAATTGAAGAAGAAAAGAGAATACCTGGGTAAAATGAACATACTAGCTGGTGAATAAATAAAATCATGATTTACCCATTGAGATTAAAAATAAATAAAAATACCTGCTGGCCCCAGACTATACTGCGAAACCAAAACATCGAAACAACTGACCCGGAAAGGCGTTTGTTTGAATTGTCAAGAGATGCATATTAAATAAAAGCCGATTTAATACTACTAGCGTCATCTATCGTGAATATTTTGAACTTAAAGATAACTAGCTAAGTGACCAGTTTTGTTTATGTTTTGAGGTTTGTATTCCTGTGAGGAGGCCCTTTTTAAAAGTACATAGATTCATCTTCAGAATTTGAAATAGAGTTTTCAATAAATTATTCACTACTTCCTATCTTCTAAAAAGCCCTCTAATCACAAAATCTATATTTTAAAAAAATAAATCATAAGAATAGTTCCTTCTAAATAAACGTACTTTTATCAGTAGATATTCCTCATCTGGAGCTTCGTTTGAAAATGTCTCCAATTGGCCTGCTGTCAATATGTTTGTTTTTTGGAAATGTAATTGTCGGACATTCTTTTCAAAAATGAACGTAATTTTGTATAGGTGAATATAGTAGTAGACGCCTTCAATTTTTTTGACAACTCTTCAAAATATACCTACCAAAAATACACTTTCCGAAAAATATTTTATTTCTGTATTTCTTCTCCACTCCATAAATTTTTCGTATGCCAATTCATACTTTTTTCTTGTAATTTCCAGCAACAAATCTAAAGTTATTTTTGCAGCTTTTTCCATTATCTCTGGCGGAGTATTATTAAAATTGTTACTACTGTTACTATCCATATTATTTATTATAAAGGTCTTGTTAAACTAATAGTTAATGAAAGTTGGGATTTATTGAATCACGATTGAAACTACTTCCCAGAAGTTGGGAACTTTTAATATAATCTGACAGTTTTGTGAAAACTAAGTAGGTATTCAAAAATGACAGTAGACTAAGTTTTTGTCGATTTCATTCAATTCTCCATATATAAATGTATGTGGCGTGGGCAAAGTGCCGTAATATCTCACATTATGAGCGATATTTGGTTTCGAAATCAAGTAAGGTATAAGAAATACATCACTTTTCATAGCTGTAGAAGAAATAATTTTTTTTCAATTATAATTTTTGTGATAAATCTGAAAACACTTAATATTTCCGAGACAGTTGAAGATAGGTATAGGACATTGTACATGGATTATATCTAGAATTTTTTGTTGGATCCAAAAAATAAATAATATATCGTTTTTTCCAACACGTGCCCATTTATTCGTTATCGAATTTATTACATTTGGCTGTTCCACACTGTAGATATTTTATAAATCATCAGGTCTTAAATGGTTGAAAACTTTTATTTCGCAGAAATAAAAAGCTTTCTATTTATTCCCGATGTTTATATCACGCTATTGTGTAAACAAAACCAAGTTGCAGTACATAACAATAATAAAAGCAACATGTAATTTCAGTAATTAATGATTTACTTTCGTTTTCTTATTCAATCTGGCTATTGAGGTTAACACTCGAAAAAAAACCGAAAGCTATTATTGATTATTTCATACTATGCAACAACACTTGACATACTGAAGCAGATGAAACATTGGCACCGATATCTGCAAAAACAAAATATCGTGGTATCACCATCAATGTGCCACCATTACCTCACATTTCTCCTACTTTCAAAGCATTCACTATAGTTCTAGTATGCATTTAGCGCTCGCAGAATAACCATTGTCTTCTAATTTATTTTCGTTGAAACAGTAATTATTAATTCGGTAGCGGTAATTGAGCGCCGAGCTACTGAATTTATTAGACTGTCTAAATTTTGCAAAGTGAACTATGAAATATAAAAAAAGATTGTTTTATAAGTGATATGATAACTAATTATTAGTGATTTGAATTCAGTGTCGTTTCTACTGTTGATTCTCTTTTGGTGTTAAAGACAAGTAAAAGTAAGTTTAACATCTGACCCAATTAAAAACTGACTTTCCCCAATATAAGCAGTTCATGTGAAACACTATTCATATACTATGGTAGTTTATTGAACTATTTAACTCTAAACGTCAAAAATATGAAATATAATTTAATGCCTTCAATTAATATTAGTAATTGATCAATTAAACTAGTAATATATATATATACAGATTTGATATGATTGAATAAGTGATATTTACAGCTCGAATAAAATATTCGGATAGTGTGTTATATTGGTCAATTTTTTTTTCATCAGGGTATTAATTTCGTTATCCTGGGATATGAAAAAGCTACTTGTGATATTTCTATACAAGGGTCGTGAGAATTTCATATGCTTCACCATTACGATGATACGTCCCGTCCCTAGGCTATGCTAGATAGATCTTTCCACTCTCGAAGTAAACATGCACATAATGTAGCAAACATACTGACTAGGGAAACCCATAGCTTGGAAACGAGATAAGATTCCGCAAGATCTCGAAAATTTCCCAGTAGGTCCGTAACTATAGTTTTTGCGCGATCGATCTTTTTTGTTTATTTACAGCATCGGTTGTCAGGACGGTAGGTTGTTACCGTTCAGACGTCGGTAAGTGAATTACTTACCGACGTCTTAGCCCTACATACATTTAAGTGGTCCTAAATAATATATCACTTCATTCATTACACAAAAGGAACAAATCTACAAACTACTACAAACAAAATAAGAAAATCTATATTTTTTTAATGATCAGAATCGATCAGAACAATATAAAAAGTAATAAATAGCATGAAAACGATTTCAGAAAAATGCAAATTATATTCTTTTGCGCGATCGATCTTTTTTGTTTATTTACAGCATCGGTTGTCAGGTCGGTAAGTTGTGTTTACTGGTTTCTAAGTCTAACACGTCGGTAAGTGATTTACTTACCGTTCAGACGTCGGTAAGTAAACTACGTCTTAGCCCTACATACATTTGAGTGGTCCTCAATAATAAATTACTTCTATCATTACACAAAAGAAACAAAAAAAATAAGAAGATTGATATTTTTTGATGAACAGAATCGAACAGAACAATATAAAAAGTAATAAATAGCATGAAAACAATTTCGCCAAAATGCAAATTATATTTTAAACTGATCGAGAAGTATAAATGTCACTTTTGACATTTCGTTCATTTCGAAGAAATTTAAATTATTTTATTCGAAATTCGAATATTTCAATACGATCGCGCAAAAAATGGTATAAGCATTTCGAACGTTAAGGGTAATACTGGTCTCCAGCAAAATTCTCTCTCCAAACATTGCTGTCGACCGGTAAACAACCCTTACCGTTCTTGATACTTAATATACTATTTTGCGCGATCGATCTGTTTTGTTTATTTACAGTATCGGTTGTCAGGACGGTAGGTTGTGTTTACTGGTTTCTAAGTCTACCACGTCGGTAAGTGATTCACTCACTGTTCAGACGTCGGTAAGTGAATTACTTACCGACTTCTTAGCCCTACACATACATTTAAGTGGTCCTAAATAATATATTACTGAATTCATTACACAAAAGAAACAAAAAAAATAAGATTTATATTTTTGTAATGAACAGAACAATATAAAAAATGACTTCTTAGTCCTACACATACATTTGAGTGGTCCTAAATAATATATTACTAAGTTCATTACACAAAAGAAACAAAAAAAATAAGATTCATATTTTTTTTTATTGGTGAACCATTTTACCTATTTAAAGCACGCCTCAGCGTGTTTAAATCGAACTTTTTAGCACGCGCGTGTTTTAAAGTTACCGTGGCAACATCAACAACTCGAGAAACGAAGTCTAAATCTATGGTCTAAAAGTCTAAATCATGTCTAAATGTCAATTTTTTTATTATTGATCTGGCAGGAGTAGTTTGTAACGTCAAAACTTTTATTCGAACGATATTTAACAATGTCAAATTTATAAATTAAAACGTTGGTATTGTTTGAAATATTAATATTTCCATCTTTCAAATCTTAGGAAATGGTATTTAAATTAATACTATTGACATTCACAGAACTCAATAAGGTTGAACTTCCATCAAAATACAAATTAGTTTATGTTTTTCTCATTTCCATGACAACGCAAGGTGTACATCATATACGTCACGAATTCAACCATTTGACATTTAGTTGACGTTTCCATCTATGATTTCCATTTCTTGTTGTTGTAGTAGTTATAGACCGGTATTTATAATTTCAAAGTGCACCAATAAAAAATAAATATCGTAAAGTATTCGTGGATAACTGGTCTTTAAAACACTTGCTCTATTTCGCGCGTGTTTTAAAGACCTCAATATCCACTTATACTTTAATATACTATTTTAATGAACAGAACAATATAAAAAATGATAAATAGCATAAAAACAATTTCACCAAAATGCAAATTGTATTTTAAACTGATCGAGAAGTATAAATGTCACTTTTGACATTCCGCTCATTTCGAAGGAATTTAAATTATTTTATTCGAAATTTATTTCAATCGGTACGTTCGCGCAAAAATGGTATAAGCATCTCGAACCTTAAGGGTAATACCGGTCTCCAGCAAAATTGGAGACTTCGCTACCTACGCTCAGCCTCCAAACATTGCTGTCGACCGGTAAACAACCCTTACCGTTCTTAATACTTAATATACTATAAAATTGCGTATTTGTCATTGTGACATATGTCAAATTTTAAAATTTGTTGAAATGTCGCGATTTGGACAAGATTATTCAAGTACTATCCAAGAAAAAGTGACCGAAAGTGAACCCAAAAATACAATACTTTAATTTCTTCTACTCGAGAAATATTCATTCGAATTACACTCGTTCATCAAAGTTAACTGATAATTTTTTATTCAAGCATGTTGTCAGTAAAAACTGCATTCGGTTATTTTCATATGAAATAAAAAATAAACTCATGCAGTTATAAGGTTCGTAGAACAGTCAGAAACTATCAGAAACAGTCAGAGGCATGCGCATTAAAAAAAAGCGTTCATAGAAACAATTTGGCAGTTGATGATTTAAAAATCCCTTGTTCGAAGAAAGAAATTTGCGATTTCGGTTCAGTTGCCAACTATCATTTGCTGACTGGGATCAAATTTTCAGTTTGAACATGAGAACATGCGTATTGTGAACTGTAGAAAGTGACAAATTTTCACTATTTTTCTATTATAGTAAAAAAAAACATGGAAATGGCTAAGCAGTCAGCTCCTTCTAAAATAAAACGTGAGTAAAATAATTTGTATGTTGTAATACCGGACATTTGAAAAAAAATCTCTGGCTTCTTATTAGGATGGCCAAAGAATGACACACACATCACAAAATTATTTAAGTACTTATTCTTAATTTTTTTCAGCTCTTCTTCAAGTGATGATGAATTTCTAGTTCATTTTTATCAAAGATATCACTGTCAAATTGTAAAAATTTTCCACTCGTTCGTACAACAAAAATTGCCAATCGACTTACAACTAATCACAAAGGGAATGTCAGAGTTTGACAAATTTCCAATCGATTGGAAATTCATTCTACGAACAAACCTATTAGACAACATGCTTTCATAAAAAATTATCGGTGATTTTGATGCACTTGTGTAATTACTTCAGATAAGATGCCGCTAACTATCGATAAAATCCCGCTAGCTATGGAAAATTTCCCTGTAGCTCCGTAACTATAGTAACGAGTGTTAAAATTGCGCATTTGTCATTGTGACATAAACCAAATTTTATAATTCGTTGAAATGTCGCGATTTGGACAAAATTATTCAAGTTATATTCAAGAAAAAGTGACCGAAAGTAAACCCAAAAATACAATACTTTTATTTCTTCTGCTCGAGAAATATTCTACCGAATTACACTCGTGCATCAAAATAGACCTGATAATTTTTATGCACTGGTGTAATTACTTCCCAAAATGTTTTAGTTCCAACAACCAACCAAATTTCCTTATTTTTCATCATATGAAGAATTTCACCCAATTATGTCAACATTACACAGATAACAGACCATGGGCTATTTTCTCGTTGCTATGGACACATACTGATTAATTTCGATTTTGGTTTTAATATTGGGGATAATATTAATAGACCTATAGAATCTAACATACCAAAAAACAACACCGTTTACAGTAAGAAATTTGTATGGAAAGCATTTATGGACTTTTGCAACGATATAGAGTATCAGTTAGATGGAAATCATTCAACTTTTCTGATTGTTCCTTTGTTAATTGCACCTCTGAACAAATTGTTTTAGCTCTGTATTTTTTCTATAATTGTCAAAAAATGTTCTATCCGAATAACCCTCGGACATTGATAAATGCTGTAGGCAACAGACCTCCGCCTACGGCGTCGGTCTGTTCTCAAGCAACAAGCTTTCGAAATTTGTCATGAAATTTTCTCGAACAATTATCAATGACCTTGGGTTATTACTACTAATTATCTTTTTCATTTGTCAAAATCTTACATTTTGGTGGTTTCAGCCAATAGCGATACATTATTCTAGCCGATCATTCGGTATTATACTGATAAAACTGCTTCCTCATCGATAATACCTTGTTTACATTCGAACGTCGAAATTTTACTTTAAATTTGTCATTATTGACAACAAGAAGTGCTTAGAAGCTTATTGGAAAATGAACACAAACCGATTCAGTGCCATCACCCACGAGAATATTAAGCATTTAATTTATTTAAAAAGTGAAGCAAAATTGTTGAAAAAAATAATCTTCCCAAATACAACTCGTTCTTTAAATTTTATTACATAATTTTTCAATTTCATCATTCAAACTTGTTTATTTGAGGCAAAAACATTCAAACAAACCGAATTTGGTTAAAATCACTCGTCCTAACGTGATTTTATCAATCGGTTTTTCATATTTTTGCCAAATAAACAAGTTTTCGTGGAAAAGAATAGATTATCCATTGAATTTGAAACACTCGTGGTATTACCTTTGATTATTTTTTTTTCACTTGTCAAAATCTGACATTTTGGTGGTTTTAACTAATAGCAATGCTATTCCCATCGATTATTTTTTTCTCTCGTCAAAATCTGACATTTTGATGGTTTTAACCAATAGCAATACATTATTCTAGCCAATCATTCGGTATTATACTGATAATTCTGCTTCCTCATCGATAATACCTTGTTTACATTGAAACGTCAACATTTTGCTATGAATTTGTCATTATTGACAACTAAAAGTGCTTCGAAGTTTATTGAAAAATGAACACAAACCGATTCAGTGCCATCACCCAAGAGAATATTGAACATTCAGGTAATTATAAATTGTTTAAAAAAATAATCTTCCCAAATACAACTCGCTCTTCAAATTTGATCACATAATTTTTTATTTTCATTACTCAAACTTGTTTATTTGAGGCAAAAACATTCAAACAAACCGAATTTAGATAAAATCCCTCGTCCTAACGGACTCGTGATTTTATCAATCGGTTTGTTTTCATATTTTTGCCAAATAAACAAGTTTTCGTGGAAAAGAAAAAATTATCGATAAAATTTGAAGCACTCGTGGTATTACCTTTGATAATATCTTGTTTACATAGGAATGTCAAAATTTAACTTTGAATTTGTCATTATTGACAACTGAAAGTGCGTACAACATCGTACGATTTGATCGTTATTCTCTTTGATTTGAAAAAAATCCACTGTCTCCAACTGTCTCTTCTCCTCGTCACACTAATTCTACTGCAGCAATATGGTAGAATTTACGCATTAGATTCAGGAGCTATATTATTTTGTTACCTCATTACCTCAAAGTAACATGATTGAGGAAAGTTATGGCAAAATTATTAAAAATTATCAATGTTCGAGTTATATTCGGTAAGAAAATTTTCTTATGCATACCGTTCTCAAATCGTGGAACCGACATTTTCCGTAATTGTCAAATTGACATAATATATTTATTTACAGAAAATATTTCAAATTACCTTGAAAAACGCTAAGATATAAATGATAAGTACTCATGGGGCTTTTGTCAGTATAATTGATTTCTAATTGGCTCTTAGTGTAATTTTGATGCTATTGGTCGATTTGAATTTTTTTTCATTACGATTGGCTGACAGGATCATTTAAAAAATAATCTGCGTAATGTTGAAATTATTGGGCTTTGTTGCCTATAGCCAAAATACTGAACCTCAGTGCCATCGTCGCTTATGAGCGTCGTGATTTTTGTTACAGTTATGAATTATAAATTAACGAAAAACAAATCATTCATACGGCTTTTACCAAATTGTGACCGAAACAAAAAGCTGGCATTTGCGCCAGATAGGTGACATGGCACGGCAGCTGAGGTGAAACGAGTGAAACCTTCATGAAATGGGACTGTATAACGGGGATCGCAACTGCAGACTCCATGGCACGGAGAACAAAACCGTAACAACCGTACACTAACTACACTAACTACCGTTTAAAAATTTTCGTACATCTTTTCTCTAGCGCCTTACACGTCTGCTATCATAATACAACATACAATACTCGCTTTAAACTAGCCAGAACTCGCCAGAGGATAGGAGAGGTAAGGAAGTTTTCGGTCACCCATAAATCGACGAAGTGAATTTACTTGTCGGTAGTTAGTGTACGGTGCACTAACCCACATTCCATCAAACTATTGCGCACTGAAGGTTATAGACTCCGTTTTACATAGGAAGAAACCACGTGAACCCTGCCAACTGTCTTGCGCAGGAATTAAAATCGGTCTTGTTTATCTATGTCGCTCCGTAACGACTGTTTCATGCCATTGACGTTACAAACGATGTTTCATGCCATCGACGTTATACACGATTTTCCATGCCGACAGCTCTATTTTATTATTTACTTCAGAGGTTGTGTTTGAGGCAATCATTTACTGTCGAATATTTTGGATTTTGAATATTTTAATGCGTTTACCCAGTTTATCTGTGAGTGTTGTGAGTTTTATTTGATTTGAAACCTTGCCTCCTAAAAAACTTCACTTTCACAAGATGGTGCTGCTTTTGGCGGGCTTATATCGCTTACACGATGGTACATGGACTAGAACACAGACAGACAGCTTCCGGTTGAGCTTCAGGCGCCATATAGAAAAAAATTTTCTGTCGTTATCACGGGAACTTTAGACTTTGGGGCAAAAGTTATTGAAATGATCATCGTAGACAATAAAATTCTGCACCATTTGTGTCGGTAAACTGTTTTTGTGAAACTTACCGTTTACGATTTATGGACCATTTAATTAACCGGTTCTTCTGTTGCGGCCGATAACTCTTGAACCATTGGATTATTCAACAAAATGCATTCATTCATTTTCAAAGACAAATTTATTTTCCACAACTTTTACGGAGACTTTTTTTCTACTGTCCACACTTTTAGAGATGTTCAATGTAGACATGTCGACGCAGGCCAAAAGCTTTTTCCAGATGAGCGTTTCTTTTCATACTTCTAAACGAAGGGACAAAAAGGTGTTGGGAAACATATCTAGATATTAGTAAACCTCGTCTTCAACGAGAAGTCGGTAAATATTGACGATATGGGCCATAAATCGTGAACAGTAAGTTTTACAGAAAACAAAATGTGTGCAATTTTATTGTCTACAATAATGGTCCCAATGACTTTTTCCCTAAGTTTAAAGTTCTCGAGATATCGACCAAAAACCTTTTTTTAAACCTCACCGGAATCTGTCAGCACTTGATGATTTTATACTCGGAAGTGTTCCTAAACCTTATAAAAATTGAGAATTTGTTAGGAAATTCAATGCGAGGTTAAATTCTATATTTACTGGCATATGATCAGAGTTCTTTCCTCGTACTGTGTGGAGTGCCAAATAAACCAACTTCTCTGAAACCCAACTTCATCGTATACAAATTTCCACAAACCTTAAATGCTCGATTATATTAAAGGTTTTTCAATCCATGTCGCTCAATAGGGTTATTTCTTGGTAGATTAAGAAGCACTGCTGCACTATTTTGACAGTTACCAAACTCGGTAACAGTCGTTTTAAAACTTACTCGAAATACTACAAATTAATTTTAAAACAAAGCGAAGTAGGCCTTCAATTGAAAAAAAATAAATGGGTTGACTGAATAAAAGCTCCCAGATAAATAATTAAAAGTCTCCTCACTGCCTGGAAAGATTTTTTGTTAATTACCATTCTTTGAGTGACAGAAAGAAAGTTAGGTATATCTTTTTATGCGTGACTACTAGATTTCGATTCGTTTTGTTTTCCGTTCCGCATATTCCATTATCTGTGCATCCCTATTTCGAATTGTTTTGTTTATATTATCTATAATCCAGTCACGGAGGTAAATTGTAGGCTTATTAATTAATGTATTTTATGTCGCTTAGCTTGAACTTTATGTCAAATATTTAATCCCGACACTTAACAGCTGTCAAATCCAAATTGGAAAATTGACATGCTAAAAAAGTGCACATTTTTCTGTATTTTATGTCGCTTATTTGAAATTGATGCACAGCTTCTAATTTTGGCACAGTTGCACAGATTCCAACTAGTTGTGACATTACAAAAAAAAATCAATTAGTCAAAAGATTTGCATCGTCTCATGGACCTGTACGTCAAGGAGGTTGCGTTGATGGCCATGGTACGATTGCGCACGGCTGATGTAAACTCCGAAGTAGGAAGTATGGCAGGAAGCGCTTACTGCGCTACCTCTGCTGCAGGCAGCCAATGATGCAATTGAACCCAGGTTTTTGTTTAACAAACCCTACAAAATACAAATAAAACAGAGCACAGAGCCAAATGCATATATACAGATGGTTTAAAAAATGAAAGAAGGCTCAGGATGTGGAGTTTACTCGAGAGCACTGAGCCTGAAGATTAAGTAGGGAATGGGAAACAAACAAGCCAGTTCTGTTTGAACCACGCTGGTATCTCAATTGCCACAAAAGAACTAACCAGAAGAGGAATTTCTGGCAAAAACATAGCAATCTGCACTGATAGTAGACAAGTCCTATCAGCCTTGAACAGACAACGTGTTATATCAAGGCTAGTACTAGAGTGGCACCAAGATTTAGCTGACGCCTCGGCAGATAACAATATTATCCTGAGCTGGGTTGAAGGGCACGACAGGAGTAAGGGAAATCGCATTGCCGATTCTTTAGCCAGGGAAGCCGCTGGACTAAAAATTCTAGGACTTCGACAATTGCGGAACTAGCCAAACGTTACACCCATGCAGGATGCAGTCTTGCCATGATCACCCTGAGCGACCCTAGGAAACTGGCGCCGAAGAAATATTTGGTCGATGACCAGGAAAAACCTACGTTTAACAGTAGGATTTTTGACTGGCCACTGTCAACTAAGGAAACACCTCCATACTATGGGGCTAGTGGACACACCTCTATGCAGGATGTGTGAACAAAAAGATGAAACTGTCAGGCATGTCTTATGCGAGTGTCCGGATTATCGTCAGTAAGAGAGTGTGTGTTCGGTGAGTCTTTGCCTACACCTGCCGATTTAAAGGAGATGTCTCCTAGTGACCTGTCCACCTTTCTGAGAAGGACAGGATGGAAGATGACCTAGGGGGACAACTCCTCGGGAGGATGTACAATGGGTCACATGTGGCCTAAGTGCTGTGAGCCCAGACTCCCCCTTCCCACTCTAGAGATACAGAGATACAAATACCTTAACCCTAGACTACTAATATGTTTTTTCATACGTTGTCGTAAATTTTACGACTTCCTGAAAAATGGAGAGACAGGCCAGCTTTAAACTTTTATTATGCAAAAATTAACGTTCATTTATTGTGTTTTTAATTAAATTATTTTTAAAAATATACAAAAAAAAATTGTTCTGAGCGCACCACTTTCCCCGATGTTCGCCACAAATAATTGTATAACGTGAATATTATTATGGCATGATATTATAATAATTTAATAATCTCGTAATAGTGATGATATAACCAAGAATACCGTTTATCAACATTATGAAATCGTAAAAGTTGACTTCAAACAACCAATTACCAACTTCTTATTCCATATTTCCTTTCAAGTGACTAAGGTGACCTAGCAGTTTCATGCATTTTGAAAAATTAGTGATATTTTTGATTCTACAAGAACTTACATAATATGTAATATTTGAAATATTTACTGAGAGTTGACTACAATGTTATATAATACAAAACGAAAACATCAAATAATACAAAACAAATACCAAGCCTGTGAGAAAATTCATAAGACTTTTTGGAAAAATGAATAGAAACTAAATGAATGAATTAATGCAGTTAATTCTTAATAGGAGATAGTAAACTGATAGTTCTTCAGAACTATTAATAAAAACGAAATAAGTACCTATTTATAGCCCGATTGTAATTATTTGTGATTTGCTTTTGCCACCGACAATTTCAATGTAAAAAGAACAGAACAACAAATATATGAATTGTGGAAGCTTGAGCTACCAGCTGCTTCCAAGACAGTTGGGGTACTCGCGGTAATCCTTGAGTCGGAGAAGGGGTGGTCTGGTGAACTATAGAATGTTAAGGACGCCGGATAATTTGCAGTGAATACTCAATGCACAAAGGACTGGTTAACAAGTAATGCCTTTCCACTAGTAATCCATTTTATATTGTTCGCCATTTAAATAGGAAGATGCTGACTTAATCTGAATCATTTTTTGAATCGTGCAATTTCAAAGGTCACTAACCATATGTATCAAATCAGAAGACACAGAGGTTCCCAAAATGTGAGATTACAGATATACCCGAAGAAAATAATGATGGTTGATGTTTCCTTCACACTGGTTGACAGATTTCCACCTTTACATTCATTCTCGAAATTATCTATCAGATTAATTAAGTACCATCTTTTTTGCTTGAGGATGCAAAATACTGGATAATTGCTTCTTATTATTCATATTGTCACTTTGAATTGTCGCAGTGACATAACTGACATTTAAATAAAGACTTCGCTGGTGAAAGACTTTTTAGAATCGCTGAAAACTAAATACACATCCTTTTTTCTCCCGTCAAAATTGCCTTATTGCCTTAATTATTTGTCTTATTCATCTTACGGATTTTATTTGGAAGTTATGGTTGAAAACAAAAAAAAAAAAAAAAAAAAAAAACGGTGAGTATGTCTTTGTTGAATCGTATGACCCGCATGATAAGACTCCTTGAATTAAGAAGTTTGATAAAGATCCTAGCGGGTCAAATATCGACATGATAATCTTAAGCATTTCTCGCTTTGTAGGTCTCTTTTTCTTGTCCAAAAGGTCTTTGTTAACTTTGTGAAATTGAGTCTTGAAACAAAAACTATCTTCTTCCGGGTTCAACCAAACACCTAGGATTCGCTCTGTTGCCGTCGTTGTTTGATTCTCCAAATTTTTGTGACTGTCTGCAAGTAATTCTTCATCAATTTCTTTTAAAATTTTTGGAGAATTTGCTATCCAATTACAGATAAAGAATCCAGCTTGCTTGTGTATGAAAATTACGTCTTTAACGAGCTGTTTGGCCTCTTCCAGAGTATCTGCTGTTCCTAAGTAGTCGTCCATATAATGGTTGTTAAGAATGTCATAGACAACTTTCGGGTGACTTTGTTCAAATTCTTTAGCATTTCTGTTCTTTGCTTCTTGTGCTAGGCACGGTCCGCTTGTAGACCCAAAAAATACCACGTTTATTTCATAAACTTTAGGCTCATTCTGTCTATCCATGCCGCGATATAATATTCTTTGGGCTGCTCGGTCTTCATTTCTAACTAATACCCTCAAGAACATCTCTTTAATGTCGGAAACAGGCATATTTCTTGATACGAAAGTTTTGAAAATATTTTGAAGGGAGTTTTACAAGTCAGGTCCAGTTAGCAAAAAATTATTCAAACAAACATTGGATGATTTGGCAGATGCGTCGAAAACTATTCTTAGTTTATACTTATTGAGATTATGGATGCCAAAATGTGGTAAAAACCATTCCTTTTTGTTGGGAATTCTTAAATCGTCTTCGGATACTTCTGAGATGTAACCCTTTTCTTCCATTTCAAAAATCTTTTCACAATACTTTCTTCCAAAGTCTGGGTCCTTGTCCATTTTTCGTTCTGTACAATGTAGTCTACGTAAAGCATTGGTTCTGCTCTCTGGTAAAGCTACATCATGGTCCTTCCATAAAAGTCCAGTTTCAAACCGATTGTCAACTCTGCGCATCGTTTGGTCTAAAATTTGCTGTGCCTTGATGTCATCTTTGGATTTTCCGGAAATTTTTACACAAACTGACCTCGAATCAGCTTGTTCCCTTACTTCGTTGTTTGTCCACTGAATGCTCAAGGGCTGTCGTGGTCCGGTAAGATTTAAATCGTCTGCTAAATCTTGATCGATCAGCGTAGTTGTTGAAGCGTCATCCAAAAGGGCATATGTGTTGATAGTAATAGAATATTTCTATTTTCCAAAACATGGCAATTTATTTCAGGTGGACTTTGTGATTGGTGTGGTTCTGTAGTTTGTGGTATGTCTTTTCTTGTAGGTACTCTGTCATGATGCAGAAGCTTGTGATGTGGTTTCTTGCAATCATTTACACCACATGATTTTCGATATTTGCAGGATTTCAAATTGTGAGAAGAGAACAAACAAGAAAAACAAATTTCATGTTTCGATAGAATACATTGAATGATGATGACTCTTACTCAATAAAGCTGAATCACATACCTTGTCTGAAGATACAGCTCCTTTATTTTTTAAAACAAGGTCACCTGTTTTATTCCATGGGTTCTCCCCACCAACAATCCAGTTCCTGATGTCTGGCTCTTTACTTTGAACTGACTCACTCCTCATTGACCCTTTACCATTCCTTCCCGACACCCTGTCGAAGGCTTCTTCTTCAATTTGCGCCAACTGTCTTGCCAATTGTAGATCCACTAATTCCTGTTCTTTTCTAAGCATTATTTTCTCAAGTTCTACCTTCTTAATTTCTGCTTCGATTTCTGCCTGTCTTTATCTTGTCAAAATAACGCTGCTTGTCTTTGATGCTTTGGAGCATGTCCTCTTGCTCCGAAGAGATGAATTCTTCCCGCTGTCATCTGCCGAGAATACGACCTTGTCGATAATAGGTTGTTCTCTGGAGGTAATCTTCTCTGTCTCTTGTCTGCCAACATCAGATTGAGCTTTGGCTAGTCTTTTGTCTGCCAGCCTTTGGCTTCGTCGTGGGAGGCATTCAGATAGCTGCTTTTCCATAGTGGAGTTCAGTAAGGCGAGATAGGACCAGTTGTTATGCGTTGATTTCTCACCTAAAATATTTGAATTAATCCCGGGTTGAAGGACCAGTTGTTATGCGTTGATTTCTTACCTAAAATATTTGAATTAATCCCGGGTCGAAAGGCGAAATCGTGTCCAGAAATCAAAGATTATTTTTATTATACCAATTTATTTACAACTTCTTTGACAACTTATTTTATTGACATCATCAATCAGAACAAAAATTAAAAAATTGATGGCAAAGGACAGTTTGAATAAATATAAAAAATTCTAATAAATATAGGGGCATTCATCAACAAGCACCAACAAAGACTACGCATTTGACTATATCAACGTATTCATTCCATATCTAAGGAAAAGGATAACGTTTATTCTAGCAATACTATCAAAAAACTAGGTTAAAAATGATATCGTAGCCTAGCAAACTGGATCTCGGTATTTTATGGGTTAAAATACACTACAGTAAGGTTGGCAGCTTAACAACCAAAATTCGTATGAAACGAATGGGCGATGACGAATGACTTCAGGCGCGGCTACTGTGAATAAGGAACAAACTAAATTGTATATACTCTACCTTAGTGAACGTTCACATTGTTCTAAAGCTGGTTAATAGTTATAACCGAAAACCTTAATATGGCAATACAGGGTAGGTACTGGTAGGAAGTAAGCAAGGCGTCACTACTCTGATGTAATTTATCTATGCCTTAAACATACGAATATTGAATTTACCGCTTGGACGTTTACTTTGTGGAATCTACTCATATCACTTTTCTAACAGCACTAATTGTTTCTAATTAATTTGAAAAGCAAAACGTAATATATCGCTAGTACCTATATGAAAAAAAAAACACTTAAAAAATTAAACTAAACTTACGTGTATCCACTGGCCCCGACATCCACTACGGGCTGCTATTTGTATCGGAGAAACAACCAGTATATATTCCAATAAATACATATGAATAACACTAATGATTCTTCAACGTTTTGAACACCTTTCTACACAAACACTCCACCAATCCTTTTTTTTGTAGGTGTGACATTATTATACCAATTATACCAAACTTTAGTCTGCTTGCAATCAACAATATGTGACAGATGGTGTTGTCATGAAATTTTGGTCATTGCTTACTGTAGGCACTATATACTTGATGCATAACTTCGTCTTAGGATGTTACAGAAGAAGAAATATGTTGAAATTAGAAGAAACTTCAAATTCCAGATACTTTCTAGACAGACTATATATTCAACATACCCTTCCTGGTCAAGAATTGGGTTTTTGTTGTCCAGTCAGCTGAGAAACTAATTTAAGACCTAATATCCAGTTGGAAAATGAACCAAATTGACCCCTAAAGCTGCAATTTCACCAGCCGCCAGTTAAATTCTGCAAAGTGTTTTCGGAAAACCACTACCAATTGTAGACGGCGTGGAATTTATCCCAACTGAGAATGGAGAAAAAATTCCAAAAGAAATCAAAACTTCCTCACGCACCTGGTGATTCTTGAAAATATGTATACATCATTACAGTATTACATTATAATAGTAGAGTACATATAAAAATAGTTGAGGGTCGTAAGAGTTGTAAAGTTTTCTACAAGTAATGATAGATGACGCATTTGTCACAAGGTCACAAGGTCATTGTGACCAATAATTCCAAATTGAACCCTATGACAAGCGACTTGTCTTTTCGAAGGTATCGAAATAATATTTTCAGTAGTAATACCCCTAGGGTCTTTATAATACCGAGATAATTTTGTCATAGAGAATGCTGAAAGCGTGCTGCTTTTTGAGCAACACGCTTGAAGGATTCTCTACGACAAAATTTTGAGTATTTATCAAGACCCGAGGAGTATTCGATAAGATAATTTTTTACTTTGTAGATATCAAAAAATTGATTGTCAATCTGGCGTTTAATGATTTTCAATACAAACTTTATTAGTCCTAATCAAATATTATTCATTTTTATTTAAAACTACAGTTGTGAAAAGTACAATTGGTAAATTAATTGAATCGTTAGATGCAATACCATAATCTCTGCGACATTTTCAATCCAGTTGTCAGTTTGACGTTTAATTAATTTTTAATAAAAAATAAACACCAAACTGAAAACACCACAGGTAGGGTATTTCCGCTGTAATACAGCGGAGATTGGATGAAATTTGACACATGACTTGAAATTAAGTAATTTGATTGGTTACTATATTCAGTAAAAAATTATCATTGATATTTATCGTGTTTGTGTTTATGGTAGTTCTCATGGATTATTAGTAAACATTGAAATTTAAATTCCATTCAGTATGATGTTAATCACAGATTGGAGAATCTGCTTCAATACTGGCTTGAAGTGAGCAGCATTTACTTCCTGTCAGTGAAGAATTATATATTGGAACTCTTTTCGTACTTTTTCAAATGCGGGAATTGCCCTACATTCTGAAACAAACTTTGGTTTCGGGAACTAGTTGTTTCTTCTTAGTTGAACGGTTACTGTTTCTGGAAAATATTTCACAAAACTTTGTAAAGCGTCAAAATAATATAATTATTCTTCGATAACCAAAATTATATTGGTTACTGAATCAACTATAAAATAAATAAGAGAATGTGAAACGACCTTCTTGTGCAACATGCTGATATTACGATCTAAGCGATTTCTCTGGCGCACTAATCAAAAAAATGTTTTTATTGCTCTAATTACTAATTACTCTAATTACAATTTTTATTACAAAGGAAGTAATTACATTCTAACATTTGCATGGAAAATTAATAATATCAAAAAATAATATGTTGGTCACATTTATGCTTACTGTGTACAATTTAAGCTGAAAAAGTTTCTAATCGCAATACACAAACATCTGACGAAGAATCGAGGTTATTAGAATGTTAATCTAGGACGTCCATACAAGAGGAGAATGATTTGCCTTCAATTATTCAGCATTCCTCGTTTATTTTTTTTCCTAGGATTGTTGAAAGCATAAGTTCCCAGTTTAATAGTTGTGTTGACATTTAATTCCATGGAAAAAAATTACAGTACAAAAGTAGTTCATTATGAGTAAAAAGATTGAAAAATAATCATTAAATAAAATTGCTAATAAAATATTCCGTTCACAAATGATTTTAAAGTTGAGAGAATGTGATTCATTTGTCATATGACCATTACTCTAAGATTTAAATTGGTTGATACAGAGAGTAAGTATAGTTTGTCTCAAAGTTTATCGTCTTCACCTTTGCCGGCAATAATAAAATTAATGGTTCAATTGCAATAAATCATTTGGCCAATAGCTGCTGTAGAAGAGAACACCAGTTGCGTACTATTTAAAATTATTTAAAAAGGGATAAAATTCACAGACATCTATCTTTTTGTATTTTCATCATACAATATTTTCCATATAAATATTCCTTGCAGACAGCAGCAAATAATTTGGAGCAAATCCGTTTCATGATCCAGCGTGAATAATAGTTATGCGCTTTCCTTTGTTCGAAGGCGCCTTAGTCTTTCAGTTTTCACTGGAATCAACGCATCCTTTGGATACTGTAACCAGGCTTCGTCCAGGTAGGTTATAGATCTGTTCTGGGATCGGTACTTCTTATGTTCTGAAAAAAATGGATTCTCCAAGTGCGCAATCTTTGCTGTTTCAGTCAATTTTGCGATATATGAATCCCTTTTCACCAATAACTCTATAGAGGGTGGCCCCGATAATATTTATATTGATGTCAACTTCTAGATTCCTCTTTAGATTGTCCAAAGTAGGAATAATTTGGCTTTCAAAGAGGGATTCTATTTTTCTTATGATTATATCCTGCTAGCAATTGTCCAGGCAATGAGATTGAAAATCACTACGTATCTTGTTTCCACTATTAAGAATATCCTTCATGGAGGATATTGGTGTCTTTGTAAATAAGCAGGCTTCTATTGAAGCTTCATGTTTGATGAATCCTCCACTCACAAAACAATCATACACATTTTTCACAATTAGCTTTACATCTAATGACAAGTGTTTTCTACGCAACATTGCGAAAAAAATTAATGACTTATAATACTCTCATAGAAAGCTCTTTCAAAACGAATGCTAATACTTTGAGACAAACTATAAGAGGATATTAAATTGATGATGCATGCTACTACGTAATTATTAATTATTATGGTCCACTAATGGAAAAATGAGCACTGTCAGTTTTGACATTCGAAATATTGCTGTGAAAAATTCACCGAGAATGCTCCAAGATCCAGGCTGCAGTAGACGGGGTTATGCGACTGAAGTCAACATATGACAATTAATAAATTTGAGGACCCCAAAGGACACACAAATCCACAAATCAAAAACACAGTGAAATCAATTCGCGCAATTCTGTGTCTCCAAAGGTATTGAATTGACACAAAATACGACATAACATGGATGGAACATGGATGGAACAAGGCTTGTTCAACCAAAAAATAAGTATGTTATATCAACGACTCTTTTCTATCTCCTCTAATAATCGAAATACCCTGTAGAACCATCCAATTTGGGACATCCTGTACAATTTAAAAATTATGGCTCAAATTGGAACATACGATGAAAAATTTCTTGAATATATATATAGAAGGCCACATAGCTATGCAAAAACTGTAAGTGATCTTAGAAAAGCAGAGACGAATAAGCATTTTTTATGATTATGAATGTCCATTGTACAGGGACTATATAGAACTGCATTTTTGTCTGAAGTGGTAGATATTCATTCTCTTGTTTATGTACTCAATTCTGCTACCCCAAGCTTGCTTTTTTATCCCTCAGTATTTCTCATACTACTGATCACTTATATTGTGAAAATAATTATGGAACTCAGGTTTTATTTACGATTATTGACTTATTAATATGGTAGTACACCTTTTTCGGAGGTAATGAATAATTTCTTGATAGTTTTATTGTGCTTCTTGAAGTTCACTACATCCATATCAATATCTGATTTAAAAAATATTTAGCGAGATTGATTATCAAATGAGTGACCATGAAAAAAGACAGTTTACGTTGCAATTACAAAAAATATATGATACGGAACACAGTTGCAACTGGGCCATCATTGTCTCATTTGTTTTGTCCTGCAGGTATGAATTACAGATTTATTCTGCACTCAGAGTTATACCGAAATACTTGACCACTTGGCTTTTCCACAGTTGCACGTCGGAGAGACTTGTCATATTTAGTCTCTCAAACTTCAATTTCCGAGTTTTTGAAGGTATTTCTTCCCACACTTCCGCATCGCAAGTCAGGTCATTTGCATAACCCTTTGAGAAACGAGGAGTTCTAGACTCTCTACTGTTTGATCCTCCCAGAAGCTCGTCTTTGAGTAGGTTTAACAGTAGATAATCTGATAATACTCTTCCCGGAGGACATCTCTATATTATCCAAATATCCATCAAAACCCCAAATAAAATAGTCATTGTTGTCCCGTTGAAAAGCATGTTTTCTATCAACTGCCTTCTCCACGCCTTGCAGCACTAAGACAAGCCATCTAGTCTTTATGTAAAATTTACTAATACCCACAAAATTTTTTCTCAACGTGGATTTCAGCCATTCCAGCCATAGACATTTACTATTGCACTGGTATGGAATGAATAAGCAGACTCATCATAGTTCTGACAGTATTCTTGTCTTTGATGAAACTAATTTTTTCAGGGTGATTGAAACTTTCCACTTCTCGAATAATAGTAAGCGTATTA
>CAJUYG010000435.1:146814-220643 GCA_910591675.1 Galerucella calmariensis
GACAAGGCTCGCCTGCACATTTAGTAGTAGTAGTAGTAGTAGTATCCAACATGTTCATAATTCGCTCACAAAAATAAGTTCTATCGAAATAAAAATTGAAGAACGTGTCGCAGGACACACGGTAAGAAATTTAGTTCCTTTTAAGCAATAAACAAATTGTTTGAATCAATAAATAAATATACATATTAACATAAGAATCTATTTTACTCTGGATGAAACTTCATTTAACAAAAATATACATTAGTATTAATTAAAAAATTTATCATTTAGTTGATTGGCACAAAGTACATATTAAGTATTCTATCAACTGTAATTAATAATACAATGTATGCTGACAATCAACATTTTGCGCCGAGAGACTAGCTCTGAGACTGAGGAGAGAGCGCGAGAACCAACGCGCTCAAGGCACATAACGTAACAACGTAACGGTCAGATCTTTTGCGCCGCGACCTCCCTCGCTCCAAGTAACGTAACGGTCAGACCAACCCAACATAAAGAACCAAAGTTCTAAAAATCGTTTTCCATCAGCTCCTAAGTAGATGGATATGCATTTTATTTTCTAACGTTTTGCTTACTTTCTTATTATCAAGTCCTAAAGGAAAAATGACTTTTAGGTCTATTGTGATAAGCTTTGAGTATATTATAACGAATTTCGGTAGCCACGTGATTTCAATTCATTTCATCTTAATTGTTGCAGTAAACATATTTGAATAGAGAATGAAGAGACCGTGCAAACGATATACCAGAGTAGGTCAGCGGTGCACCCTGAAATAAGAAAATCGAGGTAACCGACCACGAAGATGAAGCCTATTGCAGCAACTCAGTATAAAAAATTATTGATGAGAGGTTAAAAACAATAAATCTCAACACGTGACCATTAGTAAGATACTCTATTTCAGGTGCGGCGCCTGAAAACAGTCAACCGACAGACACAGACACAAAGGGTGAATTGGTAAAACGTTTTTTAGTCCCAAATTTGATTTGGTAGGTGAGGTGGTGTCAGGAAAAAAAAATATAGCATGAAAAATAAAGTCTAACCGCAAAGTTCAAAAAGCTTTGGTAGAAGCCGAGATATTTTTTTTCAATTACGATTTTGATTTTGAGTGATTTTTTGACCTCCCGCATTTTTCTAAAAAATATATAGAAAATGTGTATCTATTTGTCAGCTTCTTGCAATTTATTTGTTAATAACAAATTACTAACCACACACAAAATAACTGAGGTTTTTTTGTTTGCAATAACTCAATTCGCCGCAATAGCTTTCATCCTGGCACCTCTTCGTGGTGGGTTATCTCGATTTTCTAAGCGTTATTTGGGGTTATAGGTGTGCTGACCTAGAAGCTTGAGCTTCCCATTAAAATATTGATGGCTGTACCTGTCATTCAAAGGTGGTTGAAAGTAGGAATTACATTTTCACGTTATAGAATATTTTAAATATGATGTGTTTCGGGACTTTTTATAAATATGTACAGTAACCGAAATATTGAATTACACACTGTATAGAAAAAGGTGTGGACAGTTTTTTCAGATATATGACTGATTAATATGCAAAATTTTTAATTTCGAAGGTCATCTGCCAATTACACAAATCAAATACATTCAGAAATACCAATTATTGGGTGCCATAGAAATTATAATAATACCTGACTGGATAATGCGTCAATAAAAATGTTTGACTTTATGGTCAAGAAATCAGTAATTATAAAAAACTCCAATTGAAAAGTTTTCAGTATTGAAGTGAATAAGGTATTAGTGCTTACCAACGAGGTGAAGGAGTAAGTGGAAAATTAATTGTTAGTTAGTGAAAGATCTATATCCAATCATGCCACTATTGAAATTCAAAATTTCCATAAAACATCAGAATTGAATTGAGAAAAAGTTCGATAATTATTTAAATTCCAAGAGCTTAATGGAGATCTAGTGTGTTATTTATAAGATGCGACATAGGGATTTCTGTGCAAAACTGTCAAAGGCGAGCTAGCTTTTTACCAAATATCGTTCAAAAGATTTGGAAAGGTCGTTGAGAAATAAGTTCAAATGCTCTTTTAATTCTCTTAAACTCGCTCTGGCTTAATACAAAAATGGACGGTTATGTTTAAAAAAGTCGAACTCCATTTTCATACCACTTTCGAATACTTTCAACCGCGTAGGAGATAACAAGACGGTTAGAAGCACGGGAAATTTGAAAGTAAAACGTTAAGTATCGCAAGGTTTTTAAGGCCCATACAGTCGGCAGGAACAGATTTTTCGGGTGACGTTGTTGATTTGGACCAGGTAGACGAGTTATTTTTAAAAGGGCGTTTCACTTATTTGCAAAATATTCGAAATTTGTTACGTGAGAGATTTAAAAAGGAATATCTTGCAGAGTTAGTTGATAAAGGTCACAGGCAGAAGACAGAGAAAATCAAAGTTGGTGACGTAGTTTTGGTCGGAGCAGACAATCTAAAACGGGTTCTTTGGCCAATGGGAAAAATAATAGAAATTTATGTTGGCAAAGATGGAATAAGTCGTGTTGTGAAAGTAAAAACTAAAAACGGAGTACTAATTCGACCATTCCAAAGAATTTATCCATTGGAATTGGGAACATCGACAAAATCAAGTAGTAAGCACGTTATCACTGCGGAAAAGGGACAAGAAGTTAATAAAGAGAAGAACCAGAAAACAGAAAAGAAAAGTGAAGAAGAAGTTGGAAGATCGAGGTTTGGTAGGATTCTGAAGGCTCCAGTAAGGTTGAATGAGGAATAAGCTTGGGGCCGGAGAATGTTGGAACACGCTGTGCATCCTTTTACAACGCTTTTACATAGTAGACTAGGTCTTATGTTTTTATTATTACTGTAACTAGAATGATTGATATTGTCAGTTAGTTGTCAATTAAAAAGTTAATTTAAAAGTCACCTTCTCAAAGAATTTATTTCATTCAAAAGAACCGCGAACCCAACATTATGGGCTAATTTACTAAGTTCAAAGAATACATTTTGTGTATTTTTAATATCACAATAATGTACTAGGTTTTATCAATATTATGAACATTCTGAAAAAAACATTTTTTTCTTAGGGGGCCGTAAATGGGACAGACAAAAAGTAAATGATGTAATGACTTCGGAGAATCCCTATTACAGACAGTGCAATAATCAGTGCTGTTAATTATATCAAATCTTTTTTTAAAAGACAATTTTAAAAATGTTCTACCACACGTTCTAAGTTGCGCTGTCATTCTGGTTATATGGATGTGTGCGGGTATTTACAAATAACTGTTATTTTCACCAACTAGTAAGTGTGAGTATAGTAAATAGTAACTAGGCGATGTGGGTATAATTTAAAAAAATATATCAAAACATTATACCAAAAACAACTCATTAAATAAAAACTATGGAAGTGGTAAAAATTGATATATATGCGTATCAACGGATTTTGCAAAAAGTAATAACATCATTCACTAATAAAAACAATGTTGCAACAGAAAACGTTTAACTAGTTTACTAAAAGCACATTTATTAAACTTTCCAACGTTTTTTTCTTCATAATACTGAATGTCCCAGAAGCTTCTTACCCATTCTAACAAGTCGTGCTTCTTTCAAAAACATTCAGAGTGTAGGCTAACAGCTTAGGCCACATGTGACCCATTGTACATCCTCCCGAGGAGTTGTCCTCCTAGATCATCCTCCATCGCCCAGGGTGATCCTGGCAAGACTGCATCCTTTGATTCCATCCCATCTCTTAAGGGATTGAGCATAGGTGTAATGTTTGGCTAGCTTCGCAATTGTCGAAGTCGTTAGGCCGTAGGTGTCACTGGGTCCTAAAATTTTTAATCCAGCCGCTTTCCTGGCAGAAGAATCGGCAATGCGATTACCTTTACTCCTGTCGTGCCTTCAACCATCCTTCAACCCACCTCAGGATAATATTGTTATATGCCGAGGCGTTAACTAAATCTAACCCTGCATTGGTAACTATGGGTGTTCCACAGGGATCGACCTTTGTTCCACTACTATTTATATTGTTTGTCAGCGATTATGTATACTTCTGTAATACACCTCAACAAATGATTACCTACGCAGATGATACAAGTCAGATAGTGGCTAAACAAAACCTACTGCAATCAGCTGATATTGCTAATACTACTGTACAGGCATTCTCAACCTGGTGTTCAGAAAATGGATTACTAGTAAATTAAAGTAGAACAGTATTTATGGTTTTTCAAACAAAAAACTCAAAACAAGACCAATGTCCTTTAATAAAGCTAAATCGTAGTTCAATTGAACAAGTAAAATATTTTAAATACCTGGGGCTAACTATTGATCAAAAATTTACATGGGAAGAACATATAGACGACCTAGTCTCAAAATTAAGTTCCGTATGCTTTGTATTTCGGCAACTATACAGAATGGCAAATCTACAGATACTCAAAATAGCATACTTTAGTCTTGTACTTACAATCAAAATTATCATATTGGTTACAGTTCTGGGGTAATTCTGCCCATATGTATAAAGCATTTACAATGCAAAAAAAAAATCATAAGATGACTGACTGGTACACGTTATACTCTACCCTGTTTATATATTTACCTCATAACCTCGAATATAAAAAAGGGGAAACAAATTATATCAGAAATAACATGATACATACACACTCTACAAGACAGGCTGGTGATCTTAGAGTATCATTTTCTAGACTGAATATTGGTCAGGATTCTGGAGGTTTTTTTTTTTTTCATTTTGGGAGCCGTTCAGATGCCGGGAGCACTGCAGCCTATTGGCTTATTGTACTCTGCTCCCATATTTAGTCCACCCATCCAGTTATCCCCGTACCTTCGAGTAGACGGTATAGGTCCACTGGATGTGTGCCATATACTTCAGGTGGCACATTGGCCTCTCCGAAGATTGCCCGTCTCCTCGAGTGCAGTGCCTCACAGTCAGACAAGATATGGGTCACGGTTTCGTTCTCCATGCCACATAGTCTGCAGCTGAGGTCCCCGTTATATAACCCCATTTTATGCAGGTGATCTTTTAACGGGGTATGACCTGTTAGATAACCTGCAATAATTCTTAGCTTATTCCTGCTGATATTCAGTAGTTCTTTGGCCCGCTTTGCACATGTGTCACCTATGAAGGTTTTGCTGTGTACCTGTTTCGGAGTGTTCCTCCAATGAAGTCTATGTTGGCTTTGTACCCATTTTTGTATTTGCGCTCGGACTACCTTTTTTGTGGTCCCAAGAGCTGGTTCTGGTCCAACATATGCTGTTGCTGAACCTCTTTTTGCGAGTTCATCAGCTTGTTCATTTCCAGAAATACCATTATGTCCCGGCACCCACACCAATCTTACTTTAATGTGGTCTGCCAGTTCATTTAGTTCTTTCTGACATTCTTCTACTAGTCTGGATGTTACCTTGCGGCTATTTAAAGCCGCAAGGGCTGCCTGGCTATCAGTTAGTATGTTTATCCTATGAGTGTCAGTCCTATATTTGTTAATTCTGACACATTCTAGGATGGCATAGATCTCTGCCTGAAATACAGAGGTATGTTTGCCTAGTGAGAAAGAGCCTTTTGTGTTTCTCTTTTCACTGTACACTCCTGCTCCTGTTCCTTCCCCTGTCTGTGATCTTTCTGTGTACCAGGTCTCTCCTCGGGGAAATTTCAGTCTGCTTGGGTCTTGCCAGTCCTTTCTGTGAGGTATTTCTACCTCATATTTAGGGCTTGGGAGAAGTTTAGTGGCCATATAGTCTGTTTTCATATCTAAAATGGCTTCACTTATGATGTCTTTAACAGATGTGTGTCCTGATCTAACTATTTTGTTGCTCAGATTATCTTGCTGCCTAAATAGTCCCATCCTTGCTTCCCCCATTATCACGAGGTGTAGTGGAGGAAGGTCGAATAAGGCTTCTAGTGCTGCCGTTGGCGTGCTTCTCATGCATTCTGCAATGCTGAGACATGCAAGTCTTTGCACCTTGCCCAGTCTCGTCATTGCATTCTTTTGTGTCGTCTTTGTCCACCAGACCAAAGACGCATTCTGGAGGTTATCGGGGGGTCATATGTTTCAACCACGCATGTAGAACTGTCGGTGATGGAACCTACAGTAAATTCAAAATAGAGCTACATAAAGTTCTCTGCATAAATGCTTTCTATTCTGTTGACGAGCTCCTACAGTATAAAAGACAAAGTATAATAAACTAACTACCTTTTATAAACGTTAAATGCTGATGTACATTATTATTTTTTTGAGTTTTAATTACCCCATAAAGAGGTATGAATGTAGGTGAATGAATGACCGGAATAAGTCGCATACATACATACATACAGTATGCGATTTATTTCTGTATTGTGACAAGTCTAAGTAATTTGATAACTTGATGTTTTCTTTTTGTAACATGTGTTTGCAAAATTCTAAGAGATGGATAAACGTACTCACTTACTTCTTTACTTGGTGGCACTTTAGTACTTACCCCGATATAACACGTTGTCTGTTCAAGGCTAATAGGGCTCGTCTACTATCAGTGCAGATTGTTATGTTTTTGCCAGAAATTCCTTTTCTGGTTAGTTCTTTTGTGGCAATTGAGATACCTGTTAGTTCTGTTTGAACCACACTGGTATTGCTTCCCATTCCCCACTCAATCCTTAGGCTTAGTGCTCTTGAGTAAACTCCACATCCTGAGTATTCTTTCATTTTTGAGCCATCTGTATATATGCGTATTGCATTTTGAGCACCTGGCTCTGTGCTTTGTTTTATTTGTATTTTGTAGCGTTTATTAAACACAAAACTGGGTTCAATTGAATCATTGGCTGCCTTCAGCAGCGGTAGCGCAGTAAGCGCTTCTTGCCATAGTCTCAACCTCGATTAGCCCACTCCTACTTCGGCGTTTACACCAGCCGTGAGCAATCGAACCATGGCCATTAATGCAACCTCCTTGACGTACAGGTTTTTTTCAAACGTAGGTAGAAGCAGGTAAATTTAGTAATTGTTCCTCAGTTAAAACGTATGTGTCAGACATCTTTATATATAATAAACAACCATAATTAAAAATGAAATATCAGTCATTTTTTATCTGAACTTCAACAAATTATACATTTTCTGAACGGGAAATAAATAGGCTTTTAACGAAAATAAAAATATTAAAGGTGCTTCATTAAAGAAATTAATCTCAATCCTAACCTTTATTATCCCCTCCATCAATTCACCCACACCAAACAGCAGGCTGATGGGCCTGTTCCCCGCCCGCTCACTATCCCTACCCGTCTTCTTCACAAGAATCACCCTGGCCACCTTCCACCTTTCCGGGAACTAGATATTCCTCCCTCAGTATCACTGAGATCTAAAAGATCTGTTGTGCCCTCTCACTTTTACTTCGTTTCAGAGGAGAGTCTCAGAGATCAGCAGCTCCTTTAGTCTTATTTCCCGGGGGAATTTTAGGGTCTCTGCAGGCTTCAACTTCTTTCCAGTAGTCTCCCATGAGCTGTGTCCTAGGATTCTGAATTGCTGTGCAATTCGAAAGTATGTGGTTGGAGATTTCTGTTGAATCTATTAGCGCAGATTCACTTATGCATTCATTTGATCTAAACAGGCTTTAGTCACCCAGAAGAATATTTGATTGTCCAAAAATCCTACTAGATCTTTCCAAATGTCAGATCTTCTCATTATTATCCAACATCGCTAGCTGAAAATAAAAATTATCGCGAATCAGTCTCCTACATATACCTATAACAAAAGGTGCATTCTGAAGACACTTGTTAATTTTTTCCAGGTACAAAAATATGAAAGTTGAGGCCAGAGACAATCGAACTACATCCTAAAGAATATTAATAAAAAAGTCAGCAAGCGGGGTATTAAGTATATTATTTGAGAGGTCTGTCATAAGGACTTATATAAGCCTAAACAAAGCAGGAAATGAGCAAGGGAGTATTGGGTAAACTCTCAGAGATGTCCGTCATAGTCATTTTTAATCAGATTAATCCTTGACAAGCTTATATTTACGTGGTTAATGTTATTATTATTTTGTGTGAGTGTTTCAATAGAAAAATAGTACCTAATAAATCTCGCTTATGATAATTCAATAGAAATTTAAAAAAGTCCCATTTCTAAAATCCAATTTCCTTGTCTTACATTGAATTTTTTTGTTACAGAAATGTATGGATCTAACCTCTCAGTAATAACAGTGTGCTTGACTGTTATAAACTTATGTACCTGCGCAAACATACTAATGATTACCATGGGAGGAACTAAATCTCATAAAATTCCTTTTTGGGAGCTGGCAAAGGGACTCATTCCTCGTGGACACAACGTCACCTTTATAAACGCCTTTTCTCCTGACTTTCAGCTGAGAGGATTAGAGGAAATAACTCCTGTTAGTGTAGTCTTCTACGTGAGGAATTTCACAAACTGGGATTTAGTAGGTTCTAGAATGAGGGGAGAGGAGCCAGTGCCTCCTTTGGACATGGTTCGGTATGCGACTGAGGTAGGTAATTGTATTATCAAGGGTGATATGACAGGAACTTAATAAATAGTCGACTGTATTCCATAATAGTTTAACGAGACATTACTTTAATCCGATAAATTTCTTATTATTAATGTCAAAATAATGTCGAATCAAAATAATAAGTAGGTACAAGAGAAATTTAGCAGCAATAAAAATAGTCGACAATTTATGAAGGTCGTGTTATATGAGGATTATTTTTTGAATACAATTTCTTACATAAGTCATATTCACAAATTGGAACAATTGGGAAACATTTATTCAAAATATCAACAACAATCAACAAAATCCAAACAAAACAGCACCAGCTATATAATTCATCAATTAAAATTGAAAGCATAATTTTTGTATCTGACATTTCCACAGTGTGTAATTTGTGACATTTGTTTAGCTTTTGAAGAACTGGTACTACCTATTAACACCATAGAAGGTCCATCTTCATTCTGATCTCTAATTTTTTTCAAAATACACTGGTGATGCTGTTCATCCATCTGCAAGTGAGGTTAAATTGAAGAAGTACTAGCGTGGCCAGTAATTTCAATGAGCTTCTGCTCTGGTACTCCGGATTTTGCCAGTTAAGAGACTGCAGTTGATCTGCAAGAATGGTTTGTAATTATCAATTGGTTGGTATCTGAACCAATAGACTCTGCTCCCACTGTATGTTGTATGGTTGTTGATATCCTCTTGACGTGCAATTACAATCTATCAATTTCATACTTTTCACATACCAATGTCCATCTCCATATCCAGTCCTATTATTTTCTTTTCCAGATCCAATGCTCGTCAGTTGTCTCTGAAGTCATATTTGAACTTATATTCAAACTCCAGGTCCTCTGTTTTTCCCTCATAGTAGAAAGATAGCGCTGGGTCGATCTCCCCCTCTATCAACTATACCACGATCCTAAAATCCAGCATTCATTCTAATGCAACTGACGAAATGAGGAAAGCTCATATACTCTCCATAACAAAATGTTATCCTTTTGTGTCATCTTATATTATCTTCACAAAACAAAACTTTGAAGAGAGTGGAGATATTTTTCGTCCATTCCAATTTATGGCCAAATCATTCACGCATATTTTTATTATTATTTAACTTTTTTTTTAACTCACACCATTAATTTATGTTAATACAATGTCAGTATATATTTTAGGTATGCGATATTTTACTGTCGGATCCTGAAACTCAAGATTTTCTAGAAGAGAAGCACAAATTCGAATTACTGATACTAGATGGAGCTTATCCTGAGTGTGCTTTGGGATTTGTTCATCACTTCAACGTTCCTTTCATGTACGTAAATACAGTGGGCTTTTACACAGGGTCACTATCCATTGCCGGAAATCCTACTCCTTACGCTGTTACGCCATTTTTGTCTTTAGCTTATACAGATAACATGAATCTCTATCAAAGAACAGCAAACACTTTGATGCATTTGATGGCTAATAGTGTCCACTCTGTTATGGTAAGTCTCCATTACATTAGTAACATATTCGGTATTAGGTTGAAATGAACCCAAAATGTAATCACATCTGGTTTTACTTAACCCTTCGGCGGGCGCGCTATGGCACTGTGTACCGAAGTTTTACTGTTTTGAACGTCACGCGTCTCCTGTTACCCGAAACACCTTATGCTTCTGAGTATTCCATGTTGACTATATCTGTTAAAGACTGCTGAAGTCAGAAATCTTTTATATGCACTCAATCAGTCTCAGTTCAACGTCAAACACGAGGAGTTCAGTTTTCGGTACTGCGTACCGTATTTTGTGTAGAATGTTTGTGTGTAAAAAACATAGTGAGCATAGAGTTTATTGTAACATGTGTAATAATGTAGAGACTGACGAAAGTGATGTTTAATTTTCTACTAGCTATGTGAAATATTTAGTTGGTTTCATTTTCTATTGTCCTTTCGTCAATGTTCCTTGCCATTATTTATGTTTATAGCGCCTTTCATTTTTATTTGTTTTTTTGAGTTCCTTGTTGTGTTTTATGTTCAAAATATGTTTAATTATATTTTTTTAGAACGGCATTTGTATTTTATTTCATGTCTAGAATGAAAAATGAATAGCGGTACAGAGTACCGCCGCGCGCCTGCTCATGTGAAATTCTTAGGCGCGCCCGCCGAAGGGTTAAAGCAGTTTGGTATTTGTAGTTTCGATCGTGTACCTGCGAAGGGTCTCTTTTACCTCTTTTGAACTGTTTTGGGCTTCTACTATTGGAGTTCTAAATGAATTTAGTCTGCATTGAGAATTCAACAAAGTCGTTTTATTGCATCATCTAATACACATCCTCTGAACAAAAATACCTTCCAATATTTGTGTTATTCTTTTAATAGTATTGGAATGAATAGCAGTGCTATTGTACAGTCTGTATGGAGCCTAGTCAATTTTCCTAACGAATAAACTTTTATTATATATATATAATAATCAATATTTAATCATTCCAAATTTTCGATATGCTCTCCATTAACCTTCTGACAGCATGCAAACCTATCAACATGTTCCTGATTCACACTTTCCAGCATTTCTTTATTATTTGCCCTCAGTTCTGCAAGGAAGTTAGCCGTCCAATGTGAACACGTGATTTAAGGTAAGCCCGGAGACAAACATTTAAAGTATCAAGGTCTGGAGAACGAGCAGGCCACTTTATGAATCCTCTATGACCAGACCACCCATTTTTAAAATCAGCTCCCAAAAAATCTCTAGTCGGTCTATCATAGTGGGCAGGCATGCTGAAATATTTTTCTAATAATTACAATCCAAACAATCAACTTCTCTATATATATTGGGTTTTGGCTTTATGAATCCAATAGGGATGCTCATCTAGTTATGGTGATTGATTGTCCAAGCTGAACAAAAAATTACCTATTCAGATAGTATTACTTCAAATGCAACAAGTATTCGGGTGTTACAAGAAGCCATCATTCGTTCTCAAATTCAATGATTCCCGTTTTTGGAATATTTTTGACAATCCCGGTTCTATTGAAACGTTTTATGTTTTATGTTTTAGTTACCTCTGACCGAGATTTTTCCCAGAAAAAATTATAAGGGCGCCACCAATTATGTTTGAAGTGCGTCTTTGGAAATTGTTATAAAAATGTTTGTTCCACATAGGAATCTGGACCCATGATCTGTAGGAACTGATTGTCAGTATCGTCCCTATTTCCTTTTTCAATCATTTAACGTAAATCGATGCTACGGATTATGAGAACACTTTAATTGGAATTGATGTGATGATGATTTTTCTTGATATACTATTATATTTATAACGCATCTCCAAGATAGATATTGTTATTTTAGGTGAAATGGTCGTTGCAAGATATACTTCGGAAACATTTTGGTCATGATATCCCACATATATACGATATGTCCCAAAATGTCAGTTTTATTTTACAAAATGGATATGCACCAATGACATATCCAAGGCCATATTTACCAAATGTTGCCGAAATTGCATGTATTCATTGCAAAAAAGCAAAACCACTGCCAGAGGTGAGTACAGTTGAATAAAATATAAAAAATTCTAGCAAATTTCCCCTTATATCGAAATTAAATTTAATGAAAAAATTGTTAGATCATTCTATGTGCAGTATCAGGCTTATTTTAAATGGAACACCCTGTATTTCAATAATTCATCATATTCAAAAAAATGTCGTCTTTCGAATGGGATGGGGGTGTCCTATACCTAGGTATTATACTTTTCGTGTAATTTACAATTTTCTTAAATTGTAGGCTAAATCGATTTTAAAACATCTGCAATTATCTCTAAATTTCAAAGTAATGTTCTTGGCATTGTTGTTGTAAGAAACTTAATGGATCACGTTTTAAGCCTTCAGAAAATATAGGGCTTTGCTATCCTATACCAAGTGGTTGAAAAGATATAGCCACTATCACAGAAAAATCACTATCCACCACTTTTGAGTTTACAAACAATAACTTATACATCATTATTTGTTCTCAATTCAATCAGGCTCCATAATTTGCAAGTCTGCTTCAACGTCTGAACATTCACATTATCAACAGCCTCTGTTGTCGAAACTGCCGATAAATTAGCAAGAGTCAAACTAATCATCAACTGGACCTAATTTCGATAAAAAAAAACTGGAATATAAAATAACAGCAATAATCCGACAACATATACCCTACGCTTCCTAAACTTTATTTGTTTGTACGAAGCCATCCCATCAGGAAAATCAACACAATGTTCAGCAAACGTCTTACTGGCCATGCGGCCGTTGAAATTCAACTCTTCAGAATGAAGATTCGAAATATGTGAATATGATGGAAGTTTGGATACCTAGATCATTGTTTATCAGGATGTCATCACAATAGTCATGCAACCCAATATCTCACACAATCTCACGTGTCGCTGCCTCACTATTTTTTTATCGTGTGGAGCTCTCGCAATCACATCCATTTTGTGGGAATTCCTTAAGTGATCTTAGTGCAAATTTTTATTCCAACCCCCAAATTGAGATTCCTTATTTCTCCTGTTTTTCCAACAATTAATTTACCCACCGATTGCAGGATCTTGAAGAATTCATAAGAGGATCTGGAGATGCTGGTTTCATTTACTTCAGTATGGGCTCTTCGGTGAAAGCTGTTAATATGCCCACATACCTTAGACAACTGCTTATGATTGTATTCAAGAGTTTACCTCAAAGAGTTTTATGGAAATATGAATCGGAAGATAACATAGTTGACTTACCAAGCAACGTCAAACTTGGAAGGTGGTTACCACAGCAAGACATTTTAGGTAAGAGGTTAGAAAGAGTGGTTATTGAGTTGCATGCAAATATTTTTACAAGATATTAATTAAGCATATTATTTCGAATTGTGGAATTGTTTGTGATTGATCTGATTGTCAGTTGCTTTTTATTCGATGCATTTTAAATTCTTTCCACGTTACCGTCTACTATACGTCCTAACCATCATCTAAAATTGTATAGAGAAGGTTTTTACCTAGCTGATATTGAAATTTGGATATTTACAACAAAACTAGTTCTCAGGGCCTTGTTACCTGTGGAATTTATATATAGAGATCTGGCTGGTATTAATAATATAAAAATCTGACCGATATTAATATAAAAGAAAAGGGTGCCACTAATTTTATTCCTATGAAAAACTCAAATTGAAAATCAGTTAAGGTTCAACTATTGTCTTTTGCTTTAGGATTAATGAAAAATATATTAAGGTACCTACTCCGAAGTGAAGGTAATTTTAGTATTTTCTAAAATTTAACCGAAAATGGCAAATTTTTGGCAGATTTTTTAAGGCTATTTTAAAACAAATTGGAACCCAACTTGGCTACGTTGAAACTAGCATAACATTGGCGCGCAGCTTATACGATCTACAAAAATGGTCTTGCCTTGCGGCCCCCTAGGGACTGCGGCCCTAGGCGGTTGCCTAGTCTGCCTAGTGGTAAATCTGCCACTGTTCATAAAGTGAAAGCCTCACCTATTCAATTGTTAAGACGTTAATAATAAAATTCAGGTTTGAATGAACATACCTACTTACATATTCAAGGACTAATTGCTTTGGTTTATATTTAATTTGAAATTCAACTTTCAAATTTTTTTTAACTTTCAGGTCATCCAAGATTAAGAGCATTTGTTACTCATGGAGGTCTTCTAAGTATGTTCGAGACAGTTTACCATGGAGTTCCAATAGTATCTCTCCCAGTTTTTTGTGACCATGATTCGAATGCAGCCAAGGCTGTTACTGATGGTTATGCTCTTAAATTAGATCTTTCCACGCTTACAGCTGAGAAACTTCTCTGGGCTATCAGAAAAGTAATTCATGACCCAAAATACAGAGAAGAAGTGAAGAAGAGACAGTATCTACTGATTGATCAGTCCGAAACTCCTCTTCAAAAGGCCGTGTACTGGACAGAGTATGTTTTACGGCATAGAGGTGCTAAACATCTTCAGTCTCCATCGAGGCATTTAGGAGTAATCCAGTATTATCTTATAGATGTCGCTTTGGTGCTTATATCTAGTTGTATCCTGCTTTACTTTATCCTCAAATTGTTACTTAAGCTACTTGTTAAATATTTTGTAAGCAGTGATTCATGTGCTGGAAGGACACACTTCAAAGTTGACTGATTAAATTGATTTTATTGCGAACAAATGTGTATTTGTACTTTTTGGAGTAAAAACTTCTTTAGGTGCGTTGAACAGTTTTTTAAATGAAGAAAAATCATGGATTCTTCATCATCACGGTCTTATGCAACACACAATACTTTTGGTTATTTGTTGGGCTTTTATGCAATACAATACCTACTTTTGATTATGCAACACAATTAACAATGAAGCGCTTAAGTTATACACGTCATGTTATACAGATACAAACCACAGATAATTACCCAAAAAATGAGAAAGAAGAAGAAACCACAAAAAACTACAAAATAGGTTAAGTGTGAATGACACAATTTGTCTGAGGACACAATGTAAAGGATTAGTTTTGAACATGTTTTGAACAATTTTCTCCCATCATGAGCGTACCACAAAATTTTTCGAGCGGGTTAATTCATTTGACTAAATTTGAGAAAAGAGATTTTAGAAAAGGTATATTCAATTTTGTTTTCACTTCTGTCGGCAGTCCCCTTAGCTGCCTATTTACTTTTTTTATATCATTTTACAGCTTGGGTTTACTACAGCATGGTATTTTTACATTTCTTGTATCGAAAAGTCAGTCTAGTAAAAAATATACATTGTTGTTTGTTGTATTAATTGTTTTTGAGAAGCTGCATACATTCCCAATAAGGGAAATCCGGAAAATTAAATTTATCAACTTATTGTGGGAAAAATTCATAAATTCAAAATATTTGGAGATATAGCATCAAATACACCAATAGGTGTCAAAAAGGTTTGCTAAGTCATATGGGAATAGCTATAAATTATTGTTTTTGAAGCCCGGGTTACTATAGTATCAACTGCACCATTTTTTAGAAGTTTTTTCAAATTAACAGAGTGTTTTTGAAATTAGTGGTGTATCAGATATTTTTTTTTTTCAAATGGATCACGGGTTAAGTTTTGTAATTGTACTTGGAAAATTAAATGAATTTTTAAAAGGACTGCTTATACCTATATACTATATGCCCGATTTCACCAACCATTTCCTAGAGTTTGGTAATACCTTAATCGTTTTTTTCGCTTACTTTCCAAAGATAAAACAACATGTCTGAGGGGATAACTGTATAGGCTCGGCCGGATTGGTTGTTGATCATGAATTATGAATTATTGCTTGTTTTTCTTTGTCTGACTTTAGTTCCAATTTCCTTTTCATATTTATATTTAAATTTCATCTACTACTTAAGGATCTGTTACTGTCTACTGTACAATGAGGGACTCATGAACTTTTATTACTCAATCCTCAAGGCGAGATATCAAGTCAACAAAATATTGTGTAACATTCTTCTCAAACTCACATCTAAGTCAAGTAGATTTCATATTTGAAGTGAAATACGGGATGTGCCATTTAGGAAATCTATCTCCAACTTGGCAGGGCGTTCTGAAACACGCCGTACAACTGCGACTAATTTTGAAATGTAAGCCTCCAGGCTGGCTAGAATCGGTGAAAATTTTCTTTTAATATCTTTAAGGATTTACAAAATATTAGACTTCAATGCATGAGTCATCCTGTATACTACATCTCCCTAAGGAAAACAGAAATTCAATAATAATGGAAACAAGAACACATATTATTTGTACACAATATTTTTTTTTTCAAAGAAGGTACACAGAATCCAAAAATCAATCATGAGGTATACTACTTGCTGTTGGCTGTTTAGTTTTCGTATAGTTGATTTTTAATCGTAACTCCTGCTCGGGGGTGAGCTGAAAGACATTTTTTGGATGGTTGAGGTGAAGCTGAAATAGATGGCGAAGGTATAGCTGTATACTTAACACGACATGACAAGAGTACAATTAAAAATGAATCACTTAATTGACGAACCTGACAAAGCCACCATATGGACATTTCACGAAATATCTATTTCTAATAGCAAGACACATGGTTTGCACAATAACACCGCTATTGAATATTGTGTTCACGTTCAAAACCCGATATGTCCAGGATATTACGGGTTTCTCAAACAAATTCGCAGCCAAAAGTGCAATATGACAGTATGAGCGAATTAAAAAAGCAAGAATAAAAGGTGATGAATATATCAATTATAAAAGGAAAGTTATTCCTGAAAAGAAATTGGGATTCAACAGCAAGTAAGTTAGCTTAACCTAAAAACTGGAAACGATATCTCGTAAATGGTCGTCCTAATTGTACAAAATACAGGGTAGGTACACCTATTTTGGGTTATGTAGATTCCAGATTTCATATTTGCAATGTTGCCAGATTTGCTGTTTCTTTCACGTTATATAACTTTGGTTTTTTAAATTCCCTGTATATTTAGTCATTATCGGTATTTCCTGATCAATACGAGTTCAAAGTCACGATTTTATTCAGAATAGAAGGTCTTAAATACATAAAACAGTGCAAAATACGTAGATTTAAAGAAATTTTAATGTTTAAATGTAGAATGCTGTGATTTTGTTAATTGGGCCATTCTTTGGCCCTTTTTGGTGTTCGTCATCGATTGTGACGCATATCCGGGTTTTCGGCATGTCGTTTATTTTATTTGCTATTTTGACATATAGCTAACCTTAAATTTGATGAATAAAATCATCAGGATCGTATTTAGCCAAATTCGAAAAGGCTGTGCAATTAATAATTACCAGCTTCTTTTTCTAACTGAAAATCTTTGAGAACTTTTAGAATGCTGATGTTTTTTCATGTATTCATGCATATTTTTGTATTATTCATATAAATAAAACAATAAGATTAATATTCACTTTTCATAAATAATAATTGACCATAAACAACAAAGTACAGACCTGTCAAGAACTGTCAGTGTGACAGTAGAAAAAGACGTAAGACACATTGCCGCTACGAAAGTTACGCCTTCATAGTATTTTAACTTTGCGATTGATAGGTTGCGCTGGCGCGTAATCTAAACATCAACCAATCAAATTTTTGTAAGTCAAAGATTAGGGTTAACGTTTGCAAAACATTCAAACGGTCTATTATTGTGATATTTTATAAGAATTAATCACAGACCTGCCCTTTTTTCCATTTCTCCCTTCGTAATGTGATAGAAGGAGATTAACAATCGACGACGCACACCAAGAAGGGTATTATTTCAACTATACCTAGGTACTTAGTAGTCACAAAAACTCAGTCAGATTATTTAAGAAGTTTTTAAATTGTAAAAGGTGGTTTCAATCGTGCTTTGATAAAAATCCAAATTTTTATCAAAAATTTCAACAAGACATATAAGTAAGTACTTATTTATAATATAAATAATATGGATACTGAAAATAGTGACGATTTTAATAATACTTTGCCAGAGATATTGGAAAGAGCTGCAAAAGTAACTTTAGATTTGTTGCCGGAAATTTCAAGATAAAAGTATGAATTGGCGTACGAAAATTTTATAAAGTGGAGTAGAAATACCAAAATGAGTAAACTTTTGGTATATTTTGAAGAGTTGTCAGAAAAATTAAAATAATTTACTTGTATTCTTTAAATTTGTGCAGTTGTAGAAAAAGTATAGTGTGCAACATGTGGGGAAAGAACTTTTTTCCACTTGTTGCACAATATACTATTACTTCACAGCTAGTAGTGGAAAATGTGAAAAGTGATACTTTCACGCACGCTACTGCAGTTGACCCGAGCGACGCGAAGCGGAGTTCGGGCAAGAGGTCAAGGGCGTGAAAGACACTTTACGCATGAGTTAAGAACATTATTTTTTCTACGACCGGATATGCAAAAAATACATTTTTCAAAAATTATTTCATTTCAACATACATAAGTGTACAAATCTTCAACTAAAAACTACTAATTATTATAAATATTAATATTAAAAACACAATTTGTTGAGTTTTATAAATCACCTGAAATTGCCAGTCCAGTGGAGTTATTTGGAGTTAACTGGTAAGTAGATGACATCGATGAGGATAGCATAGGTTGCAGGTCGCATAAAGATAACGATCACGGTGACGGAAACGGTTGTAGGTCATTTGTGGATGTAAGAATTTTATTCGATATATTTCGTGAATACTTATTTACCTGTTGTAACAATAGCTATTTTTTTTTTCATTCAGATAGATAGTTTTGGCAAAAACCAATTAGCCAAATCAATTTTTAGTTAACAATAGTTATAACTTACAAAGTAAAGCACTATCTAATAAGGTCAAAATCTGCATAATTCTACTTTTCCGCACTAATGCGCGAAAGTGACACTTTCAAAACTAAAATGCGTGCGAGAAAATGGGTCAAAACGCACGGTCGTAGAGAATAGTTTTTTTCCTAATAAGTGCGGAAAGTGATACTTTCCCGCACGCAACATACCAAAAACTATTGATTATTATAAATATTAATATTAAAAACAGAATTTCCTGCATTCTGTAGATTACTTAAAATTGCCGGTCCAGTGGAGTTATTTGTTGTTAACTGGTAAGTAGGTGACGTCGATGAGGATGGCATCGATTGCAGGTCACAGAAAGATGACGATGAAGGTGACGGCAACGTCATTTGTAGATGAAATAATTTTATTTGATATATTTTTCTTATATAAACCCGGGTGGTTTGATAGTTGTTTTGTGACTCTACTTTAAATAATGTACAGGCTTATATCAAAATATCTTCATTATTTTATATTTTCAAAAAATTAAAAATGCAACAAAAAGCTAGAAAAGATGTAGATTTTATCTGATGGACTATTTCGTAAATATTTATTTACCTGTTGTAACAATAGTTATAACTTCCGAAGTAAAATACTATCTAATGAGGTCAAAATTTGCCTAATTTTACTTTCCCGCACTGGTGCGAGAAAGTGACACTTTCAAAACTAAAATGCGTGCGGGAAAGTGGGTTAAGACGCACGGTCGTAGAAAAAATTTATTTTTGTCCCAGATCCCCGTTCAAGAGACTTTTCACCTGCATCAACTCTCAGTCTCCGCTTTGACATTCATGACGTTAAAACGGTTAAGGCCTATTTTTACATATACCACATAAGGAATAGGAATAAAAGGTTTGCTCATTCATTGCAAATTACATAGAGACCAATGTTCAATCAGATCTTAAACATTCACATGTGATGATGGACGGATGACCAGGACAAAATAAAACTCACACAACTGTAAGAATGTTTTCGACATTAACAGAATTTGCTAATACCTTGCACATACTTTTTTCAGAGCCAGGCTACTCTTGTATCAAAGTATCTATTGAGAATAAAAAAATGGATAACATTGAAAAATTTGTAAACTATCTACCGGATAATGAAGAAATAAGAAGTTTCTACTATGAAATTATTCTATGGTAGGTGGTGTATTGGAGCCGGAAGTTTTATAATATAACATTTCTCAGACGTTCATACAACATGGTTTGTACTTTTTCCTCCTACCCCTATAGAAAGTACACACTTTCCTCCCTCAAATCAGGGAGGAAACTCATATTTTTCCTCCCCCTCATTTCAAGTAAGTTGTAAACGATGAAACTTGTGAATTCATTATATTCATATTGTTTCCATAATTTCTAGAACATCCTGTATATCCTGTTTTTTGGTAAAAATCAAACATTAATGTTACTTCAACGTAGTTCCTCAATACAAATTTCAACTTCAGGAATCTTAGACATACGTTTTTTGAGTTCAGAATAAGAAAAGCATAGTATGCTGTGGCTCACTGACAGTAAACACGGCGATTGACTTTTGAGGTGCAAAGTCGCTACATTCATTAAACTTAGTAGAATTTTTGAAAAATGGAGAGCGATTCAAGTGATTTTGAATATCCAAATACACCACCTAATATTAAGGAACAAGCTAACATAGCGTCATTAACCTTACTACCACAAAAATCTAAAGACAGGTATGAAAAACAATATGCACAATATAAGCAACGGGCTGAAGACAACAAGATACATAAATATTCAGAGAATGTTTTACTGGTATATTTTTCACTACAAGGAAAATCATTAAAAGCTTCAACACTTTGGTCTAAATATTCAATGCTACGCACAATGATACAAATGAAGGACAATGTCGATATTAAATATCCAAAGTTGATTGCATTTCTAAAACGTCAAAATGCCGGATACAAACCAAATAAAGCTGAAACTTTTACAAGAGAAGAAATAAATACATTCTTAATGGAAGCCCCCGATGATGTTTTTATATTAATGAAGGTAAGGAATGAAATCCCATGCAAATAATTTAATTTTTGATATAAAATATCCATAGGTAGTCCTTGTTATTGGAATTTCTGGAGCATGTCGATGTGATGAGCTTATTAAAATGACTATGGATGATATTGATGAGAAAGACAATCTTTTAGTCATAAATATCCACACTTCAAAAACGTATAAACAACGAACTTTCGTTATCAATACTACAACAGGTAACGGCCCAAATTTTGTTCAAATCGTTAAAAAGTATATCTGTCTACGTCCTAAAACTGAGCATAAACGATTGTTGGTATGCTTTAAAGCAGGCAAATGTATAAATCAAGTGGTTGGCAAAAATAGTATATCCAAAATACCACAAAAAATTGCAGAGTATCTCAATCTTCCAAATGCCAAACATTACACATGGCACAGTTTCAGAAGAACTTCAGCAACTCTGTTAGTAAACGCTGGTGGGGATATTTTAGCTCTGAAACAGCATGGCAGTTGGAAATCAACCAATATCGCAGAAGGTTATGTAGAACAATCTTACACAAAAAAAAGAAAAATGTCTGATCAAATTATGGGAGTTAATGTAGAACCTGAACTTGATCAGAGTCATCCAAGCACTTCTAGGAGTTACCACCATTACAATGTGCTAAGCGAAAATATTTCAAATACTAAAGCTTCTGTTCAAACCCTATCTTCTTCCAATGGTGTTCATATAAGTGCTGCTCAAAACTGCACATTCAATATTAACATAAATAATTCTAAAATATAGTTAAACAATACTATGTACTTAATTGTATAACATATATTGATACATTTGATTAATAAATAATTCTTGTGTTCTTAATTATATTCGTTACCTATTTGTGTCGTAAATAAATTTCCAAAAAAAAGTGGGTAGGAGGAAAAATCATATGTATCACATGGAAGTAAAGTGCCTTTTCCTCCGTTGGATGTTTACTGCCCTCCGCTTCGCGTCAGGCAGTAAACTACATCCTGCTGGAGGAAAAGTGGCACTTTCCTCCCTAGTAATACAAATAGCTATTTTTGAATAAGTAAATCAAATTGAAAAATTCATTTCATAAAGTTGACATGTCCATTTTTTGAACTCTATTTTTGTAAAATTGCTTTTATAGGTAATATTTTTGCTTCTTTGTTTAAAAACTGTTTAACCACTGTACGTTCATATTTATCAAAAGATGAACTTGAAAAATTACACTTCTCAATAGACAGGCAGTTTTTTATAATTTTCTCAAAACTATGTCAATGTGACCTATCTGGTTTCTAAAATATAACTATCCCTTCTCTCAATAACAAATATCACTAAATACGTGACAAATACATGAACAAACTACATGGAAAAGGTCCCGTTCATTATTGTCGCTAGGGTTGTGTATATCAAAACACCAAAGCCATATTTTTATTTGCACTAGGGCGCCATGCTGAATTTTATTTGGTCGCTCGATTACCCGAATAATAATAGTTAGCTATAAATTAGATTTGAATATATTTTTGATACAGCTCTATTGAGAAGAAACAAAAAATGAAATAACTACCACCAAGCTATGTAAGTAAGAGCTGTTTCAGTTTTGTCACATTAATTGTATCTATCAAACTCATGTCCACTCATAATGCTATTCGAATGGCCATTTTTGGCTTCATTTCTTAGCTGTACTACAAGTTCGTTTGTACTTCTATTCAAAGTATTTTCATCACTCTGGGGCCGTTGATGAACAGGTGTGATTTTCACAGTTTTACTTCTTTTGAAATGATGATAACCTCCATATACAAAAAGTCCACAAGAAGTAGCTAAGAACAACCAAATCATAACGTGCGCCACTTTGAGAATAAGAAAAATGTTTGAAATTTTGGCAAATAGGGGGCCTTCCAAATCTAGACTCTAAAAAACAAAAATCAAAATTAGAACTCGAAATACATACCTTAAATTAGTGAGCAAGTAGACACAAATTTTCAATCATCCGGTTTTAAGCAAACACACTCTTCTTCCTTTTATTTTAACTATATTGCAAATTATGAAACTTGTGAATATGTTACATTCAAATTGTTTTTGTTATTTAAATAACATCTTGTATATCCAGTATTCTGGTGAAAATGAATTATGAATGTTATTTCAACGTTAGGCTTAGAATAAAAATTCTATCTTCAGGATTGTTGAATACGTTTTTAGACTTACAAATAAAACATTATTTTTTGTGTTTTTTTTTCTTGAAGAAAGATACTTATTGTTAAAGTACACACTTTATTTTGTTGAGCTTTTGTTGCACTGCGTCTACTTCATTGTAACAAAATTTGTGATTGAAAAATAATGATATAAAAAATCTCAATTATATAAAAAACACAAAATAATTTCATTCAACACACCTTTTTGTACTTGCGATAATACATCAATAGCTGATCTCAATCATATTTTTTTCGCATGTGAGGATCGACTGACAGAAAGAACAGAACTTTATAATTCTCTCATAGCCTACAACTTTCCCATGCCTGTTAATTTATGTTCACTTCTGGCAAAAAAACAAAAAGGTTATTTTTGACCTACTTATACGTTTTGTTAATGATGCTAAACTGGAAATATAGACTTTTCCTTCAGATTAATATCTAAACTTCCTATACTCCCTGTGGTTAATGGACACCGTCCGAGACCATCTCTCTCTTACACACACCCACACACACAATTTCATTCAAAACACGAAAGTGATAAATAAGTTGAGGCACTGCAGCGAAAGGTCAACAATATTTAAATTTGAATAGGGAAAACATTTTTGGAAATTATTAACAAGGTCAGAAAAATTAAAAAAAAAACAGTGTAAATAATATAAAATAAACGGAAATTATAAATAATGAGATATAATTGATGCAGAACAGAGAATGGATTTATAACATCAACAAAATAATTAGAAATATAAAAATTATTGACAAATAGCTTCATGGTATGGAAAGTATTGTAGAATTGTAGTTGGAGAAATAAAAATTGAATAACAATAGTGGGTAGTTATACATTAAAAAAAATTAATAATATTTTTGACACTTAAAAAAACTGGGTGTTAAATTTAAAATGGGTGGGTGTATCATAATAAAATATAATTATAACTATCAGAGACAAAACCTAGGTACTAATAATTATTCATATTAAATTTAATATGAGTTTTGGCTGGGGCATCTTACATACAATTCAATAAAATAATATAGGGTTGGAGACTACAAAATTAATTAGTCGAATATATTGTCCACTCCCGGGAAAATCATTGAAAGCTCCCAAATATTCAATGATACCAGCAATAAATATTAATGTCGTAATTAAATATCCAAAGTTAATTGCAGATCAGCATCTGCAATTAACTTGTTATTCGTACCGCATATAGAATTTCAAAGGAAGATATGGGCAAAAATCATATAATATTTTGCACAGGACAAATCAGTGTTGACCATTGACTGTGTAGACCAGAAATATTGTTTCTTACTGTGTATAAAAACTATTTAAATAGAAGAATATGTAGTACTTACATCTTCTAACCAAAATATCGGATGCAAAGCGGTAGTCAAATTGTTCATGACAGTTATTTTAGGATTAGGTCCTATTTCCAAATTCATCTGTATCCTTATTCTCACACTGATAGGAGCGCTAGTCAGCTGAAATCATCAATAACAATAATAGTTCGTAGTCCACGGAATATAGCCTGAAAATGACCATTTTACAATGTTTTTTTCTGGCGGCTGATTGTGCTTGACATTAGGGCAAAATTGATGTAGAATAAGATGCACTCACCCCGAACTCTGAGGTCGTTGCAGAAAATTTTTCAACGAGGTAAGAAAGGTGCGATTGTAAAAAAAAAAAAACTTTTTTCGTGCATATATTTTTATTCTTTAATTTCACATAAACGTTAAGAATTTTTTTTTCTTCTCAAAAGATCAACGGAACTAAAACTAAAATAACTAAAATAACGTTTAAGGCGGGTACTGACTAGAGCGTTTTCACTCGCACGAACGACTTACGCGTAAAAATGATTAGATAAGGACGCCACGCACATGCGTACGCGTAGCAATTTTGCGCGCACAAACACGATCCGGCGGCTGTCGGTCTTTCGAGAAGATCAAAAGGTTTTCGTACGCATAATATGCTCAGTGTGGACGTAATTGTCGTTGTGTTTTTCCTATTTTTCTCTACCTCTTGCAAGAGTATAAAGGCGGCACTTGCAATAATCACATTTCGTCTGGAACGACAATTTAACGCGCACTAATTTTATGCTAAAAATAATTTTCGCGAGCAATACATTTGCTTTTGTGTGCGCACGCAATTCGTGCGAGTGAAAATGCTCTAGTCAGTACCCTAGTCTGAAGTTATGAGCAAAAAACAAAACAAACCGCATAAGTAAGGGTAATGCGCAATGTCGTACAGGGAGAGAATCAATTAATTTGTTCATAACGTCATAACTGGTAAACTAATCAAGTTAAAGATTACAGATTTCGTACACGATATTTGTAAATTTGAGAACATAATTAACAGTAATATAAAGACGTCATAATAATAACATCGCTTATCAAAGTTGTTTATTAATAATATTGTGAATAATGGTTTTTTGGCTCATAACTTCGGACCTTATCGATATTTTTTGACGTGCAAAGTCTAGTTTTGTAGATCTTTTGAGAAGAAAAAAAAATTCTTTACGTTTTTCTCCGTAAAATTGAAGGGGGTAAAACGTTATTTTCACTGAAATCGCGCCTTTCTTAATTCGTTAAAAAATTTTCCGCAACGACTCCAAAGTTCGGGGAGAGTGCATCTTATTCTACATCAATTTCGCCCTCTTGTCAAGCAAAATGAGCCATTAGAAGGGAAAAAATGCTCACAACTCTATATTGCCTGGACTCCGGTTCAAACTTTTCCAGCTGCATGAACCAATCCAACTAAAGATAAAAACAATTCGAAAAAACGGAGGAGTTGAAAATCATCATTTATGTCAAATAGATACGAATGGTATTTAAAAAAAGATTAGCATTAAATATAAATTTTATATTTTCATCTCAAGTTTATAATTCATATTATTATTTTAATTACTTGCAAGAGGTGGTATTTAAAGAATATTCAGTTTTAAATATAAATTGAATGTTTGTTTCAAGTTTATAATTATTCTGCTCTAACAGAGATTTCAAATATCCCGAATAATATTATTTTGCCAACAGATACCTAGTGAATACTAATCAACTTGCTTACAGTGTCTGTAATGGTAACAGCAAATTGAATATCAAAGAAAAATTAGGAGCGACAATTTACAACCCACATAGAGAAGCTGCCGCTCTAAGTCATGTAAAAGCAGATCACACTATCAGCTGAGCTGTCTCAAATTTCGGAACTCTCTAGCACACGGAGATACTTGCCTTCCAATGAGAAAACTATATTAATTGTGCTTTCAAGTAAAATACTGTCACAGTTTGAATTTCCGCTTTTTGCTTCCAGCCTTTGTAGCATCTCCAAGCTAAGCCAAACTAGTTCCGATTGAATTATCATTATGAAGTCGATTTCCTCTCCTTGTATAGCTCGTTACACACCCTACCGTGTAGTCTACTAAATGGTGCTTGCCCTCTGGCCTAGCTTCGCCTTGTATGTAGACTTAAGTGGTGGCAGGTTCAGCAAGACTCCTAGTGCAGCTGTTGAAGCTGTTCTCAAAGCTCCCGTGGTAGCTAGGCAAACGCGCATTTGGATTTCACTCAGCTTTGGGACTGCCCAGGCCTGAAAAGTCTTTTGGGCCACTATACCACCGAGCCATATTCTATCATTTTTTGTAGGTGTTGATTCCATGTCAATTTGAGATCAAATATGACGCATCCTATACATTTTGCCTTTTGTGCAATTGGAATTTCTACCCTATTGAGCTATTGTTGCGGTTTTAAGATGGTTTATAGATTGAAAATTCAGGATTAACTGTTGCAATGAATAATGTTATTAGAAACAATTATAGTGGATGCTTTGTAAAAGCACTTTTTATATTTTGGGCACTCCAAAAATTACCTAAAGAATGTACTTACTGGATCAATACTAACAGTCATAACATGATCTTCTTTAACTGGTTTCAATCCCTTAACTTGGGTTAAAAATATTTCATCTGCATATAAAAAATGTGGTAGACTGGCTATAATAGGTGCTCCAACACATTTATTAAGATCAAAGATACCTTTTTTGAGACAAAGTTTTGGATTAGGGCAGTAGCATTTATCTGCCTCTAGCATTTGCTGATCACCTAAATTTCCTTCATATCGGCGTACGTTTATTCCTTGAATGTTGTCCTCCTTAATATACTCAAGTACAATATTTCTGAAATTATAAGATTCCAATGGATGAAAATATTTCAAACTCAAAAACAGACGAGTTTACTCTAAGAAGCCTACGGAAATAAAAATATTTCGTTAGGTACCTAAAATTAAAGTTACCTGCAAAGATTGGTTGTGTAGCAATGAATGCTCTCGTTTGGTTTTAGAAGTGGTGGTAAAATCCAGCCATCTGTTCCATTAAATCGGTTACATTCTTCACTTCCCCATAAACTTATTTCTTGTTTTCCGTTTACCTCCAATACTCTACCAAGGTCTCTATAATTTTTTATCCCTCTCAGAATCTTAATAGTATCTACAATTGTTGCATTTCTCTGAAAATGTGAGTAGAAATTTATATTTCATTTATTTATATTTCACTTCGTATTAGTTATGAAAAATACAGGATGTTTTGAAATTATTCAAGCATACTAGTATATAACTTAAACTACAAAATGCCGTAAGGTACTTTTGAAAAAAAGTTTTATTTCAGAAAAATACAATAAATATTCAATAAGACGGTCGATAGTTTAATTCCAGACTAAAAGTAAGAATGCATGGTTTGAACAGTGTAATAAAAATTCAGGGTAAACAGTCTAAAGTACAATTACACTACATGGTGGTACGATACAATATGTCAAGCCGACACTACAACATATTTACAATATAGAAATGTAGCCGTATTGGAGATGACACCAGCCCACATATTCAACAATAAAATATTATAAATTTAATCACATCTGTTCCCAGGCTTTGCAATTACAGCTTTGTATATCCCAGAAAGTATGTCGTCAATCAATGTGCATTCGAAGTAGTTTAATTGATTGTCTGAACAATTTCCACTATTGTAGATGCGACCTTCTTGTTCAACATTTGAAAAAATACCTTGATCATTTAATTTACTGAAACACTACTATATATATATTACTATTTTCCCATTTCTTGACTGTTTTTCCTGACTTTCACATATATGATCAAAGTTAGAAAGTCCAATAATCCATCCTCATAGCAAAAATCATGTTAACTATTTATAAAAAAAACGAACTCCATGTATTCTACTATACATCCAGCATAGAACATGACATTTAATAAACGAGCCTATAAATAAATTGCTGCCATTTTCCAGGTATCATTGAAGCCTTCATCAGTATTTGGCAATGTTTTTTTGAACATACTATATATCAAATAAAGTGTTCTGAATACCTGCTATTATTCATTGAACAACTACTGACAATACTTTAAAACAGCTGTTAGGTAATCATAAAGAACGAATGGATTTGGAAATTAGTTGTCATGATTGTGATATGACATTTGTTGCGCAGACTAACAGGTCTGTAAAGGTTGATTTAAAAGAACTAGTTCATTTAAAAAATGGGCGTATACAGTCGAGTGTTGCAGAACATGTTTCAGATTGTAATCATTCAAGTTAAAATAGTATAAAATTGTTAACAATTAATGTATCCGACAAAAGAATCTTTGAAGGCATTTTGGAGTGTAAACATTGAGTTTGACGAAGAACCATATAGTTTACCTTCAGCATCTAAATGGTTATAAAACCGCGCGTTAGATAGTGTTAGTTAGTGTTACACCCGTATGCATAGTCGATTGCCAGCGATCTTCCGGAGGGTCTCCCGGCGAACGCTTTAGCGCGTCGCTGGAGAAGTCATGGCGCTTAGTTTGCATTGCAGAATCGATCTCTCTCCGTTCTTTCTGGCAATTCGCCAAACAGCTTAAGCATGCGTAATTCATTTGCTTACAAGACACACCTGGCTTTGACACACGTGTTTTCTTTTGCCGTGAGCTGTTTCATATTATATAATGGTTTATTTTCTGTCTTAAAGGGGTGTGGTGTCTTCAAGAAAATGTCAGTAAAATATACAAGTGTAGATAAAGAATTTTTTTGTTTTGTAATTTTGACCTGGAGCTGCAATACTTTGGGTAATTTTTTTGATTACTCGGCTAATAGTTGATTGATTTAATTCTCCTAAATCTCCACAAACCATCTATAAATAATTGATAACATGATTTATTGCAAGATATATAACTTACTCTTACTACCTACTTTGAAGCTGCCACTTTCATAAAATCGCAATGTTAAGAAAACGGTAATTAATCTAGGAACGGGTAATCCTTGATTGGTATTATGATATTGATCAAAACATCTTTTCTGAATATGTATCTTGATTTAAATTCCATGTCGCTATATCTTTCCAATGGATTTTCCATATCACGGATATACCTACATTATTTTATGTTTTATAATTGTTATATGCAGATCATTTACTGAATTACCTGCAAAGTACACGTACTTCTAGATACCAAATATCTCTATTCGCATTATACAAAATTTCTAAATCACGATCCATAACTTTGAAACCGTACACTGAAAAGACAGGAATTTGCGAACGTTGTCGAATGCTCAAGGTTTCAGTAGTAAACAAATATAAATTTCAATAGAAATTGAAAAACTGCCTATTTATTTTTACACGTGATAATAATTTTTCAAACACACTTGAAAACTTTGCCGGAGGTACTACTGTCCATCTCCCGCTGTTCGCCGGCGATTTTCCAAGATATAAACTACTGCACAGTCGTTGCTTTTCTGGCGCTTGACTCTGCATCAAAATTATTGCATGGCGATTGGCGATCCCACGGAAAGTCGCTGACGATCGACTATGCATACGGGTGTTAGTGTTCCAAAATTCCCTACTTATTCAAGATATATCCCAATTGAAATATCTTATTCACAAGCTAAGATTCATTACTCACTCTCTTATCCTTGATAGCGGATCGTAAGAAGGTGAAGTGGAATGATAAAGTCTATACTTTCTGGCTTAATTAGTTTGGTCATTTATGGTTGCATGTTTCTTGTGAATTGATAAGACTACAAAGGTTTGAAAATGTATAAGCTTATGAAATGAATGTTTGTGACAAAAGCTCTCTACAGTATCAGTTCATCCAATACTTACTTTTCCCAACAATGAGTACAATAAAACGTTCTTTTGGGTGGTCGATTCCTTTATGTCCGGAATTTGAGATTTAAGTTGTGTACATACAGCTTTAGATGCAAAATCACCTCCTTGGCAATTAATTTCCATCCCGTTAAAGAGAATATTCTTCACTTTTTCTGTTAAATATATTGACTTGGGCTCTTTGAAAATGCTGGTAATTGCTTGATTCACAATGGATAACAACGCAGGTGATGTAGCAGTAACAGTGTTTACTATACCCTACCAAAAAATTTAAGCATATTGGATATTATCAAAAACTAACCATTTTCACTAACACAATTATTTGAAAATAGTATATACAGGGAGTTTCCAAATAACACTCACAACGTTTGCATGTAGATACCTCTCGTAAAATTGGACAAAGTGATATGAGAATTAAGGGGTCCAGCACATTTACTTTTTGAAATACAGGGTGTTGAAGTTCAAAAAAATTAGGTGTTTCAATTCAATAAGTTTGAAATGGATGAATAAATCGATTTGAAATTTGGCAGCTTATTTTCAATTGTAAAAGGGCATATTTTAATGAGAATTTTCAATTTTTGATCCAGTGGTGTAGATTTGGAAGAATGTGTTTACTCTCCCCTCCCATCTTTTACGCCACTGACATTTTAAGAAATTTATATCCAATTTTGTATTCCTCAAGGACTTTCACGAAAAAAAGGAATAGCCTTTACATTCAAAATTTGTAGTTTTCAAGATATTTAATGATTTCATAAAGTCTGCAGAGTCACACATAATTAATTAAAAAAAAAAATGTTTCTTGTATTTTTTTCAAAAACTACCAAGTACTAATGGTTGGAATATGTAACAGGAACTAATTTATGAAACAGCAATGCATCTAACACATTCGGAGAAGATTGTTGAAAATATTTGTCCAGACTTGTGATCTCATTAAAAAAAATAGAAAGAGTCCATGCAGCTACAGCAATTATTTCCAGCAATCGCCAGTTTTTCCAAGGTATGCGACTTTTGATGAGAAAACGTTGCAAATTATGTATAAATGTAAATGGACAAAATTTTGTACATCTCTGGTAATTTGTTGGCTGCCTAATTCTTTTATTAATAAAATCACAAGTTTGGACAAATATTTTCAACAATCTTCTCACTTTGGGCATGGAGAATACTTGAAAAAATTAAAGTTACATAATCGAAGATTCTATTTTTGCTATAAAATACAGGGTGTTCCAATTGAAAGAAGAAAGAATATGACAGGTTCGAGTTTCCGTACACCCTTTATACAAGAAAAAATATAATTGAAATTTAATAGGATACGGAGATATTACATCATATTACGAAACTCTTTTTGGCAAAATCCATTTTTTTTCTCCAACGTGCAACAAGCTACAGAGCGTTGATTTACCTACGATTTTCACATAAACGTGTCCATATCTTTTGAAGGACTTAGTATAACGTGGCAGAACCCCATATCAAAAGCCTAAAAAAATGTAACCAATCCGAATTCAGCATAATATACAGAGGTTCCCACTTAAAAAATCATATGTTTGGTTTGTAACGGAGTTATGCAGCACTCTGTATAGATTCATATGATTCTAAAATATGGACATTCAACACATCTACTATTTTGGTTGATAACATTTTTTGATATCTCTTGAAAAAAACCATATACCGAAGTTTGTCGTAAGGTTGGTACACTCTGTATATGATTGTGTAACTTTCACCAATGTATTCCTTAGCCAGGCTTCTAATTCAATTTTATGTGTTTTTTCTGAGTTTAAGGAAAATTGTATGGATAAGGAAATGAAATTCAATTGCACTTTTCCATCCTACCATCTTGTGGCATGTTCCAGGTTTTCTGATTTTCTCACTTTTACATACCTATATATCCAATTTATCGGAAAAACTCTCTTTATAATATACTTCGAACAAAAATACTCACCACAAGAAGGGGATGTATAATCGTTACGTAATCTTCATCTGACAGTTTCCCTGATAAAGTTCTGTTGAAGATATAGGTGTCAAATGAATCATATTGTAAAGTATCTTGAGCATCATTGTCAATGACATTTATTTTTTCTTTGAATTCACTGTAACAGAAAATGAGATTTCAGCTTTAATGTATTCATGAAGCTTTGCTTTTTCATTATTCTCGTTTGGTTCGAGTTAATTAAGTGTAAATTAAAATGTCATTGTTGTACATTCATACAGTTGTATCACCTTTGTATATTCGTCATTATATATAAAAACTATTTACAGTATATTTTTCGTTGATGCTCACAAGTTTTCAATGATTGGCGACGATTGGAAGAAGGATAATTGTTATTCAATCTTTGTATAAACGCTTCCAGATCATGGATGTAAATCAGATTAAGTAAATAATGTCAGCGTTGCAAAACCATGCAACAACAAGTATTACTTATTAGTATTAGTATTGCACAACTTTTATGTGTTTCAATTGGGTCCAACTTAGTATAACAACTTACCAACTTAACTTAGACCAAGAAAGTCAAAGAAAAATCTATCCCACTGTGACGGATTCCAGGGATTTGGCAAATCAAAAACTATTTTTCATATTGATTAAAGCGTTTAATAATTAAAATTTAGTGAAAGTTCAAAAATTAGATAAAAAAATAATTGAAATCAGTCAATTAGTCTATAAATACAAGACCAAAGGAAACATACTACAGTTCATGATGAATAGTGGAAGATCTTGAATAAAAATAAATATCATACATATTAGCTAACATTCCACCATTACTTCTATGTGCATGTAGCTTTGTGAAATCTTGCATGATACCAGGCCTACACCTAGCTTTCCTCACTTTTAGTCTAAGAGCTCTGGATGCTTCTAGGTACAACCATAAAAGTGAGATTTCTACAGTAATATAATAAGAAAATCTATTCTTTGGAGCTGTACTCTCACTCCCTGCGTAACGTATCATCACTATTTTCTCAATATCTATCAGTGGGACCGTCAGATCAGATTTGTTGCCGATCTTCTACTGAAACTTGTGGATTGCTAGCTTTCCGTAAAATGAGAATGTAATTTGTCAGTTTCAATCGCTGATGTTTTTCTGAGACCACAATTCAATAGAGGCTTGCGTGATAATTGGTGAGAGAAACAGCTTCTACCATCCAAATTTTCCTAGTTCCATTGCATTGGAATCTTCGAAAATTAAAAACACAGTGCTTACGCAAACTCAACGTTTGAAATCTAACCATGTTAAATTCAATACATTTGAAACCAATGAAATTTCAAGCACATCTGGAAATAATCCAGAATACAAATCAAGAAATAGAAATCGCTTATCACATTCAAGTTTTCGTCCCTGTTCTCGGCGACATCAGCAAAACTATCAGACCTTTGGTATTGGCAATATTTGTTTTCTGTGAGGCAGACAGAGTCACGAAGCTGGTAACTTTTACATTGATTGCTCCAGCATCTAATGTGAGTTTTGTAATGAATAAGGTCATGTGGATGAGGCTTGTATTACAACACTCCTAAACAATCTCCATTACAGATCAACCAGTCCCAGTTCTCCATCTTCGATACTAAACGAGTCAGATTACTCAGATTTAGTGTAAGATGGTATCAATGCTGTTGATTTATTCAAAGTGTAACCTAAAACTGCCCCACGCTAGAGCACTCCACCTCAGGGAGTGGTATTCGGCACTAATTAAACTATTTTATACACTATCACTGGGATGGGGTGTACAATTAATATTAAATTGGACGCCACCAGCTTTTTAATCGAACGGAGCAATTAAAACAAGAAACAAAAGGTGGAAAGCTGGAAACACCTTGTAAGAAATTAAATTTACGTTACAAAAAAAATAAATAAAATAAATTTACTTGTTCCCGAACACGTTTATCCAATTCAATGATTATTGATTAATCAATACAAAGAGTGAAATAATAATTATTTATTGAATTATTTGAAACTCAACATGAATTGAATATCTCAAAAACCAAGCGAAGAGAATACCAATTGTAATTAGCACGCCAAATCCAAATCTTACACACACTATAGATAAGACGGAGGAACTTATCTTAGAGGGCTGAGGATGTTTGCAGCTCTTAGCGCGATGGCGGCAGTGGCGGTGATATCTTCGGCAGGCTGTGGACCTCGTGCATGGGACAGGAACGAAGTGGAATGGAACTTAACTTTCCTTGAACTTGCCGGCTGCAGAGCAACCAGACAATAGAAAATTGTTCACCACAAATTAAAAATAAAATATAAATAACTGTTGCCTTCTGTGGCAGTTAGAGGAAAAAAAGAGTCCACTCGAAAATTGAAATTTCGAACATCGACAGACAAAAATGGAAGGGGAATTTGATAAAAATTGATGTTTTATTTCGGAGTGGCTAATGCGACAAGGAAACGGCATGTTTAGAAATTTAGTAGAAATTTGGGAGGAAGTGACTTATGAGCCAAAAAATTCACTGAATGAAATAGTTTTTCATACGTAAAGCGTAACAGCTGAACAGCATGTTACAAAAGTAACCCCGAATTTAGACAAATACATAACCACAGTTACTCTAAATAAGACTTCAACGTTTTGAATAAGATTCGGGATCAACATTCTCAATGAATCCTGAGAATGATATTTCAACCAACTAAATCCCAATGTATCTCTTGAAACCTTTTATTAAGTATTATTAAATTTCTCGATCATACTCATGCAATATAACAATTGATTAGCAAGCTTTATATTGTACCTGATGGTTATAATGCTTTACTTTAGGTATTTCGAATCAAGTAGGTATCTTAGGCTCATTTTAGTAAAGTTATCAGCAATCCAACAACACAGTGTCTGGCTTACTAGTTAGATAAAGATTGTCTCAAGGAAGGCCCCATAGGTCCAGAACCCGTTTTAAGGAAATTCAAAGGATTGTATAAGAGAGGCATTGTAGAACTTCTTATAGATGAGGAGCACCAATTCAAATGGATTCAAAGAGTTCAATGGACGGAAGAGATAAGGAATTATGAATCGGTATTTTGAAACTTGGTAGAATGCATTTGTGGACGGTTGCCGACCTGGACATTGAACACTCCACCCTGAGAAAACATCTGTACAAAATGAGAAAAGTTAGTGAATCTATAAGCAGCAATTGTGAAATATATAATGAAACACTCACTCATACATTGTTTCTGTGAGAACTTACCAGGACTCGTAAACACTTCAAAGAGGAGACCATACAATTATTACAACTACTTGAAATCTCTCTAGTCAAAATTTTGGCCTATATAAAGCACACGAAGGTTCTGGAGTTCTAAATAATATGGGAAATTGTACAGATATTCAGTTCCTATGCCTATGAAGTTAAGCACAACCCGAACAAAGAGATGAATGGATGAATGAATTAATAACAGCAGTATCTGCAATTTGCTATTTCCAAGAACACCCGAACTGAAAGGTGGGGGTAGCACAGAACTATTATATCATACCTCCAGTACTTGGAATCAATTCAAGGAAAAACAAAAAGGAAGTAACAAGAGGCGACGAAAGCTTAAGGCGAACGGAAAACGAGAAAAAAACAAAACAAAGGAATCATGGAAATATGATACATTTTGTAATAGCAGCATCGTATTAGCTAGTAAGTCTAACTACACATACGAGCTAATCTTTGCTATCAAGCTAGTGATAATCACCACTCACTTTTGTCAATAACTACAACATTGACTAATTAATAATATTCAATATCTCAAATTCAAAGTTTTTATGTGATTGCAGCATAATAAAATGAAATGTATGTATTCGTCTTCATAATAGTACAAAAAGAATTAGACAATTACGTAGGTAAATAATAAGTGGCCTGTGAATAACTTCTGGCATTTTGTATGCAGAATGTAATTATTTTCTCGTTTTGTTTTACTGCCAATGAAAATATAAACAATGAACTTAAAGTACCTACCTTTAATAAAATATTAATACTAATTTTTATCATTATTAAGGTTAATCAATAACGAGAAGACATTTAATAAGTTTTAGATGACACTACTATTAACTACCAAGGTTACTATTAATATCAGTGAATTCATACGTCAGCAACTGTAAAAATTATTCGAATAACAAAAAAATAAAAAAGGAACTTAATTATTGTGTAATATTGTTAATTAAATACCTATATTATTTATTGACATATTTAAGTTGCCTCTACATGATTAAAATCACAAATTGAAATGTAAATTATATTTCCACCATTATTAATCGTAGTAATTCATTTAATGGGGGAGTAGGTCTAGTAAGTCAAATATACAGCGTCACTGAAAAGTCTCGCACCAGGTGATTATCTTCCAAACGGATTGAAGATAGGTCATAAAATCATATGAAGACGAATAAGACCCTAGTCTGAATATTTTATAGAGAATGTCAGAATTTTTTGACGTCAGCGTTCACCGTACAGCCACCAATACAACTTAGGTCGAGTGACATATAAGTATTAGTAGTTCATTATTTTTCACTCGCCAAAAGTAATATGGTAGATTAAATAGCATTTTTGGTGTGCGTCATCGATTGTTGATGTCCTTCCAACACATTACGTAGGAAGAAATGGAAAGAAGGTAGATCAGTGATTAATCGTAATCAAAATCTCACAATAATGAACCGTTTAAATGTATTACAAACGTTAACCTTAATCTTTGACTTACAAAAATTTGATTGGTTGATGTTTAGATAACGCGCAAGCGCAACCTATCAAACGGGAGTTCAACATACTATGAAGGCGATCCTTTCGTAGCGGCAGTGTGTCTTACATCTTTTTCTACTGTCCCACCGACAGTTCTCATCAGCTCTCTACTTTGTTGTTCACACTCAATTATTATTTATGAAAAGTAAATATTAATCTCATGTTTATATTTATCTAATAATACAAAAATATGCATAGATGCATTGAAAAGCATCAGCATTTTGAAAGTTCTCAAGAATTTTCAGTTAGAAAAAGTGGCTAAATTTCATAGCCCTCTCGATTTTGGCTGAATACGATCCTGATAATTTTATTTATCAAATTGAAGGTTAGCTATATGTCAAAATATTTAATAAAATAAACGTCAATGTATTTAGTTTACTTTCCTATTTTTTGGTTTATTTGGTAGGCGAAAAACAGATGTGTGTCACACGTGCTGGAAACGTTTTAGCCACTCTTGATTATTAAATACACGAGCGAGCGTAGCTAACGATCATTTTCTGCTATTGTGACACATTAAACTATATATGTTCTGTTAGATGCTCAAGAAAACCTTAAAGCGGCTACTAGTATATTGGCAAGAATTCAAGGTATCTGAGGACAGTCCATGCACAGAATTCTGCACAAAATAGCTTATATCCGTGTAAAGTTCAAAATATCCAATAATTGGCTGAATATGATTTTAATAGAAGATTAGAATTTTGCGATGGAGTTACAGGGAAAATTAGGATGCAAAACAGTTTCTTAGATTTTCTGTTATTCAGTGATGAACCAAAATTTCGCTTAAACGGTTCTGTTCGGACATAATTGTCCGTACTGGTTAAATTTTTTGTGGAGGTTTGTACATAGCGTCCACAAAAAGTTGATATGGTGGCTGCCTTGGTGAACAACCATTTCATCGGTCCTTTTCCATCGAAGGTATACTTACCGGTGCTAAATATCTTGATTTACTCCAAGATTAAATTAAACCAGAAATAAATCGATTATTTTCTATTACCACAGTGAGGAACTTGGTAGTAAAAAGGAGTTTGTAGCCCAAGGATCCTGAGCTAGATGTACCAGGTGTGCGAATAAGAGTGTCCGTCGGACATATCTTAGTATCGGATTGTAGTACAGCATTGGAAAACACATTTTTATAGCAAAATGGTCTTGAGAGGAACATGGAGAGTATTTACTGGCTTGTTGATCGAGGTGCTGAGGTCTCATATTTTAGCGGTGATATATCGGAAGGGAAGAAAATTCAGTCATAAAAAACGGCCCATCACAATTTCATACGAGCAATCACCTTCTGAATCTTTTAGCATGAATTTAGAAGCTCCCTGCATTTGGGACATGTGAAATTGGGTTGAGCCATGATAAACTATCAGCTGTTCATTGTGATGACTTTGTTTCTGTCAATCGGTCAGGGATTGCTTCATACGAGCAGAAATCAAATCTAGAAGCCTTATGCCATTGTTGAAAACGAAAAAAGTCACAATGTGCTGCAAATTCTGAATGTTAAAGTAAGTATGATGACTATCACAGACTTTTATTTAGAAATCCAGTGCTAGCGAAACATATCATAAAATGTTAATTCTTCTGTTGCTAATAAGAAGAAGAAAATGAGTTTTTTGACACGTCATCAGAACAATCTTTTGAAGCTATTCACAACAATTTTTAATTTATTGTCTTATTATCTGACTGTAGATAGATTTTCAAAATTCGGAGAACCATCAAAATACCGTTCGAGCAAAATATAAATATATAGCAGCTGGATTTATCAACGAATACATTATTACATTTAATAGTGAATCATAAGATATAATTTTTGACTGAGTGTGCTCAATTTTGATTATATCACTAAGAAGGTCGAGATTATAAATATTCACAACTCATTCTTAAATCTATACTTGAAATACCTAATAACATCTCATTATATATCAAGGAAAATGTTGGTACATTTTACTGTGATGGTCGGTTGCAGTTTAATAAACAGTAATTCACTGGGATGGATATTATTAATAGTACAAAACAACCCATAACATATCCATCATATGTATATAGATAAAAAAAATTGCGGGAGGAATTTGAATGTTAATTTATTGCGCTAAGTAATACCTAAGAGTGATAATAGGTTCATGGAAAAATTCATGAGATTATATTGTTTTTATGGCTTGAAACTTTCCACTAAAGCTGATACATTAGCTGGAGACGTGGCTTAGTTGGTTAAATTCTCGGTTTAATTACTTGAGTAGTAAGAAGGATATCGCGAGTTCGAATCTTTCTGTGGTCTCATGATTTTTTTAAACATTTTTCATAAATATATTATACTTACTAAGCGAAGTAATGCATATGAAAACTAAATTCAATCAACCACATATTATATTATATAAGCTTCACTTGTTTGTATGTATGTTTATTTGTACCGACTCCTTTGGACTCTATTTTGACCCAATTTAAACGAACAGATTCAATTAAAACTTTGTTCACATGTCAAGGACCGATGACAATACAATAAAGTAGCAAAATATAGGGTATTTCATTTGAAAATTACATTAAAAAAATATAAAAAATACGCTCAATAGTTTATATTTATTTAATCGATCGCGCGTTTCAACTGGGTGTCCTTTTTGGTGTTTACTCATCACTTCGTCTAAGATTAGATAAATATGGTTCTTCTTCACTACTGTCTTTGCAGATCTGTTGTGTATGTCCTTCTGTCATTCTAGAGTTCCTTGTTTAGACCCGTCCTTGTTCCTATACCTCAGGTCTTCTATATATTGGGAGGGTTATGGTTTTCCTTACCCCATAGTCGAAAACCTCAGCCTAGTCAGGCCTTCATCAATAGCATAGTATGCCTGATGAGGGTTCCTTATATTCTTGGGTAAACCTGTTCTCCTATTCTGGCTCAGTAGGTTCTCCGTGAATTTCGACAAGGGTTCTTTGATGAACTCTTTGGCGCCTCATTCCACCTTTCTTGAGATTGCTTTGGTTATTCAAGTACTGTTATTTGTTTTTTTGTAGCGCTTTCGCTATACCCCAGGAAGGTTCTGTGCCAAGGGGCAACGTGTCCATTCTCGGGCTAGTGAGGCTGCCTCTTTATTGCCCTTGTGATCTGAGTGGCTCTGTACCCAGGCTAAGGAAAATACATTACCCTATGACTACCCGGCTCTTGTAGCATTTTCAAGCTGTCCCCAACTAGTTTTGGAATCAATCTGCAAGCAAATGATTGGTTTTATAGCCACTTGGCTGTCGGTATTTTTCTCACAATTTTACCACAACTGTTATTCTATACATTGCTGCAGCAACTGCCTGGAATATCGTCACATGTTTGCCTAAGCACCGTGATGCTTTTGTCTTTGGCTTGGATATATAGAGAGCCTTTCAATTAAAACTTTCCACTCCACATAATGCTGGAGGGTCGCTTTTATGGAGAAAGTCTTAACGTCTACATACAAGCAAAACGACGTCCCCCTTTATATGATTTTTGATATGTTTTTTCACTTTTTTATGAAAGTAGCCCATTAGAATTATGTGAGGTTAATAATTTTCAGTGGAATGCTCTGTATATCAATTTAATAATGAGAATAATATTACTCCAGATTACATTTGCCAAAAGTAAGAGACACTTGACTACAGTATTCATAAGTCGGTATGTGTATGTATGTACTCGTGTACCTATCTGAGTGAACATTATATAAAAATATATTTTTATGGAACTGGAAATTCAACTTACTCATAGCAGTAAGGCCCAACTTGCTCTAATATTGGTATTGCGCCCTTTTGTACTTCTAGTGGATTCGTAACATTGAAAAAATATAATTTAAACTGGAGAGGGAACGGTATTTTCAGATAAATACTTCTTATTTCATTTCGTTTTCGTAACGCTGTTTGCTGGAAAAAAATAAAAAAATATAATCGCACATGACTATACATACAGTGTGTTTCTAAATTCATGCGGAGAGTTCAGGAGATGATTGTCCTCAATAAACTATGATTGATATCACCCCCCAGAAGATGCTGCTCAAATTCAAGTGAAGAAACTTCAAATTCTGCTATTTCTGTGCACTCGCAACTATTATCAACCCTCAGGTACTATATTTGATATTCAATTCTTTTTAAATTGAGATACGTGATATAAAACATTTTTTACTAGAACTAATAGATTCGAAGTGAGCTGATGTCACTTTGTTAATTCATTCGTGTCTACTTTATGTTCATTCAGGCCTTAGTAGGTTGATTTAGTGTGTAGTTTGCTATATTTACATTAATTTGTCTGTTTACTTGTTCCATTTACCCATAATATACATACGCTGAAATTACTTATATGCATTTTTGTGTATGGTTTGGCAACTGGTAATTCTCCAAAATCTAGACGTCTTTATGTTGAAAAATATACGCATCGTGTGACGCCCGATGATTATTTATTTGGACGCTAGTAGTTCCCGCACATTTTAAATGTGAGGGTAAAACAAGATACTCTGGATGAAATTGATCAACAACCAGAAAAAAAAACTAGAAAAAAATCACACCACCCCAAATATCTGCCAGGCGAATTTAAAAAGGGCACACCCAATGTTATCAATATCTTTTACTTTGAGGTTTTCTTCGGCGAAATTCTCAATTAATAAAAACTCGACATTAATATCGATGAAAAGAAAATTGGAATAGTTGATCATTCCCAATATTCAGGAGAACGGTGAACATTAAAGGAATGCAAGACGCCAATATTAACAAAGGAAATACAGAATACGCGTCACTATGTAATGAGCACAAAAATTAACGCTTTTAGAATAATCTATTAACAAAAATTATCATCCAGCTATGAAGTATCTGTGAAAAGTAAGTAACAAAGAGAAAGAGATTGGTGGGGGATATAAATATAAGAAAGGATCTAAAAGTATAATTCACATTGGACTTTATTTGAGAGCAGCAGAATGATTGGTGGGGACATAGGCAACGAATAAACAAGAGGCTACCCGAACGTCGTGGTCAAATTCTATCTTATTCGATCTTTATTTGACATGAATTTGAATCTCAATCTTGACTATGTAAAATACATACATACATTGACTGTATATGGATTAAATCATTTCTAATACAGAAACATAGTCAAATATAACTGCGAGCTAGACCTCTTCTCATAGAGTTGACCCTAATCCGTGGTCGGATAGTTCTATCAGACATCAGTCACGCTGAGAAAAGTTATCTGGGAGACGTTATGAACTATAGTCTCTTTAAAAAAGTACATAGAGCATTTGAATGCAATAATCCTTCAACAACCAGATCTCTATCGGATATTACAGAGTTGTAATCAAACTTGAGAAAATATTTTACAATTTAATAGGAATAGGAAACTATTTTATGTTACAATATTTTATAGCACATAATTTCATATTTGAAGTGATCCATCACAAGTTTTCTTTTATAAACTTAACAAGTGTGGCATTTTCCAATAGTACTTACTTGAAGTTACTATTGAATTATTTCAATTTATTTCGTTAATTTTGAGTACAGCTTCCGTTATATCCGATAAATAACTACTTTGTTAATAACTGGTTGTAAAAGGATTATTTCATTCCAATACTTTATGTACTTTTTTAAGCAAACTATTAAATCCATAGGCCGGTTGACGTACTGTGTAACAAATAAAAATCTTGGAAATTATTATTTCAAAAAATTATTCATACCGTCAGGATAAACCCGATTTCTAACAGATATGTCTATTTATCTTGGAAGAAATTCTCTTGGAATGCCAAGGAGACTTATTTTTGTTACCTCAACCCAAAAAAAAAATCTTAACTCACATCTTTCACTACAAATTCGACTAATGTCTGGAATCCAACAAATCCTACCATAATTGTCCCCAACAACAGAACAGCACCGCCGATAATAAACTTAAGTGACAACTCCATCGGATTCAAGGAAACCACTCGATATTAACTACTTATCGATAACTAGTTGGAAAGGACAGAAATAAAATGCTTGAAAACTATATTAAATCATCGAGTTTCTTATAATTATTGAATTTCCGATGTAGTGGGGAAGGATTTCTACGTTAACAAAGGTCAGAATCGAATATATTGAAACATGGAATTTAAAAAAATTGTTTTATACGAGGCTGCAAAAAATACAGAATTGAGGCCTTATTTTTGAAATCGATGAATTGGTAGCTATGGAGTTGTGATCTGCATTCTTTGGAATACACTCCAAATTTTTTTTGGGTCCAGTGCTTGGCGTACCGCTATTGAGAGATAATAAAGAACATGTGAATAGAGATCCGCCGGCGGAACTATGAATTTCAAATTAGAATTTCACCATGAGGTGGAGCGCGAGAGTCTCGCAAAATTTTTTTGCTTTCGGTCTAAATGAAATACACAAGTAGGTACACAATTTTTAGAGATTTTGATCAAGAATTTTACTTTCTAGTATGTCAATTAACAAATTGAATGATACAATAACGTAGCATATGTTTTTTTGGTAAAATTCCAAAGTTCACCAATATTGGACCTCTTTAAATAATGTTGCCCATTTATTTTCTGTTACTGCAAATTTTTTTGTAGATCTTCATTTTGGCAAAAGAAGTTGAAGCCAATTACATTTCAGTGCATTAGCTATCATGTCATCACTGGAATTCCCTTCTGTACTTCTAACACAGGGCTTTTATTACTTGCTCCTCCAGTTGCTTAACAGGTACCTCTAAATCTTATTAAAAGCTACTCTGAGCATTTGATTTTTGAAAAACAGATCTTATTTTGCAAATTGCGTTGTCATTAATCTCTTCAATTTCATGTTCTGTCAATTTCGTCACTGTTTTTATCAGCATCAGAATCATCGCCAATTTGTTTTTCGATAATGGTCGCTGTGGTCGTATTTTGTAATTTCAGAGTCTTGAACAAAGCTTGCACAGTAAGGTTCAATATATGTCCAAAACATCTAAAGTGACATTCTTCTACATTCGATTGCGGCATGAGGGTTGCAGCTCTTCGATAAAAGGTGTGTCCACATTCGGGATAACTGGAATAATTAATTAATATTTCCGATACTCCGAGAGTTTTGCGAGACTCTCCAATAAGAATCGAGACAAGTCTTTTAAAAGTCTCGTCTTGTCTTGCGAGGAAAATTTAAAGTATCGTCTCTCGCAGAGAGAGATGAAGCTGTGTGAGAAAGACAGGAGACCGACTTCGTTCTCATCCTCGTGCTGTTTGCTGGGTGAGAGATGACTGCGGTAGACACCTGGTGGATATAACTGATCGATTGATAATTGATCAGTTATCGACCGCTGAGAGATGAAGATTAATTGGAATTTTTAAAAAAATATAATTAATTAAACTATTCATACAAATTTATCATAACTAATCTGTGGATGAAAAGAAAAAATACTAAAATCGCATTAAAAAAATAGGGGTCGGTGATAGAAGGGTGAACATTCAGGGTTATATGAATTTTTCCACTACAAATAATAATGGATAGACAATAATACATCAGATCATCGGATTTTTTCCACCTAAGTGATTGGAGATTATAGAAAAGGCTTTTAGGGCATTTAATAAAAATAAATTTTATATGATATTTGAACTAATTGGTATCATCAGCTGTGTTTTTGTGAGTTTTATCACAATAGCAGTAAATTGATTTTGAATTTTATTTTGTATGTATATTTGGTTGCCTATAATTCTCACCAATTTTATTATACTATGTTTGATGGTGTAAAATTAAAATTAATCTAAAGGAAATTATTAATTATGGACCGTTTGGATCTTGGACAATAGCCTTATTTCACTTGTTTTTCACATTAAAGTCGATAGTGAAAACAGCTTCAAATTAAAAGTATAGAGCTTACACGTGTCATGGGCTTCCGGTCTATTATTATAGTCATTATCGATCAATTTTGTGTAGAAAGGCTTTTTGTACTCTTAGCTGTTCTTATCAGACTTAGACTGAACAGTCTTTTCTCAAGCTCATTCTTGGATAAAATATTCCTTGTGCGTTCTAGTACCAGGAGCTTATATCTCCAATGAGTCAATGTTTCATTTACAAAGATAATGTGTAAGGATTCTACCTCATTTATGCAAAAGTGACAAATGTGTTCACCTGTACCTACATTGATATAATTAAGCGATGAAGCACTTTCAGTAGATTTAGATTGAGCCACAGAAGTGGACATTTCTCAATTCATGATTTTTAATTACAAATATCACATTTTAGAGTTTCTTAGAAACAAACAGCACGCCAACATGAATCAATTATTATGAAAAAATACACGTAAAAGTAAAACCAACAGGTGTGTTCGTGCACTTTTATCTACCAATAGTATTTATACCAATTGGTCGTTTAGTGCATTTTCCAGCCCGGTATCCAACAACAAATCGCTTCTGTTCGCAATTTATGATATACTGTTAATAATACTAATAAACAGTTGTAAATAAAATTTTGTACGTAACACGTGGGATAGGAATTATTAACGCACTAATTACGTGAATATTTATTATCACCTCTGTCAACCCATTTCTCAGTGATAGAAATAGCAATGGCCGCGTTTCTTGACATCTAGGGAGCATTCAATAATGTTACTACCAACTCACTGATAAACGCAACGAGCAGACGTGATATGTGATATGCAGATGGATAAAGGCCACCCTAGATAACAGAATAGTAATATCCACTCTGGTTCAAGCTACCATCAAAGCAATAGCAGGTGGGGGATGCCCACGGAGAGGAGCTCCCTCACCACTACTTTGAGCAACCTTAGTAGATGATCACCTCAATGAGTTGTCCAAGGAAGATTTTTATCGTCTAGGATACGCCCACGACGTAGTAATTGTGGTCAAAGGTAAGTTGGAGTAAGCTGAAGTAATATCTGAAAGAATGCAGATAGCTCTAAATATGGTAGACAACTGGTGTAAACAAGAGAGACTGACGGTCAACGCTCAGAAAACACAAATTGTCAACTTTACAAAAAGAACAGCACTGCAAGGCCTAAAACCACCAGTGCTAGGAGAAACAGAGATTCCCTTTGCCAAGGAAACAAAATACCCAAGGGTATTTTTCGATCATAGCCTCACTTGGAATACTCACATAGTGAAAACCCCACAGAAAGCTATCATGTCTTTAGGCATATGTAGAAGACTGTGCGGTAAGAACTGGAGGCTCTACTCAAAAATGACCCCGTGGTTATACACAAAGTTTGTCTTAACTTATGGGTCCGTGGTGTGGTGGACAAAGACACAGCAAGTAGAAGCAATAAGGCTGTTGAATAACACACAAAGGCTGGCCTGCCTGTGTGTCACAGGTGCCAACATATCGTTCAATAATTGCCATCTTCACAGACAGCAAAGCAGCGCTATAGGCACTCAACTCCGTAGAGGTCAAATCTAAGCTAGTATGGGAGTGTGTTCGGGCCCTAAACACACTGGGTGAGCGTAGCAATGTTACGGTAGCCTGGGTACCGGGACACGAGGGTCATAAGCAACGAAAAAGCGGATGAAATGGCCAAACAAGGCTCATCAATGCCATTCGTTGGGCCGGAACCCTTCTGCGGCGTTGCAAAAACCATAACAAGAATGGAAACAAAGAAGTGGGTCGCCCACAAATCTCTGAAATGGTGGAGGAACTCACCAGGACAAAGGCAAGCGAAACAGTTCATATTAGAACACTCGCCAAAATTCACAGCAGATCTGATGGCCAAAGATAGGAAAACTGTCGAAGTTATAGTGGGTCTGTTAACGGGGCATTGTAAACTCAATAGCAACTTAAAGCTGAAGGAACGGCTGAACACATTCTATGTCAGTGCGATAGCCTGGCAAATGTGCGGTTTTTTGCATTAGGCGAAGAAAAGCCATTGGCAGAGAGCTTATAGGAAAGGTTCAATCTCCAAACTAATAGACTTTTTTTAAAGTCAGGCTGGAGAATGTAGCTTGGAGCTTAGAGGACCACAATAGGTGAAATAGGCCAAAAGCCACCTCATAAAATCTATCTATCTATCTAAATACTTCTAACAACAACTGCGCTACTAGACTACTAGAGGGGTTGTCCTACCCGACACGGCGAGTCCCAATGGCTGATGGGGTGTCTCCAGAGGGAGTGGGTGGTCAAGGGACTCGTGCTCTTCGAGCTGTAAGGGCCTCATGACCGACCAGCCCTCGGGATAATGAATAAGGCTCCAGTATGGGAACCCGAATAGTTGCTCGCGGATCAAAGGGAATAGAGTATTAAACCTCGATAAAAAATCAGCAGCATAGGGGAGGTAGCTTTGTTGTGTGATTGTGGGCAGCGGAGGCCACTGCGTCCGGAGGCAACCGTGACAAAAAGCCTAGAGGAGTAAACCTCGATAAAACAATCCGTAATCTACGTTGTTAGCAACCGTGACAATGGATGTATGGCTGCGCGAAAGTCAGTCAGTAACGGTGCCTCCGGGATACCTGGTGACCTCACGGAGTACCCAGCCTTACTACCACAAGCGGGGCTCTGTGGTGGTGGACATTCAATTCCCTAGCTACTCGTGGGATGTAGTATGGAGTATGCAAGAAAAGCGGAACAGGAAGCAGTGGAGGAAGAGAGAAGGAAATGGAATTTTTGGGAAATCGAGGCTGGTGAAACGAACACCTGATAGGGCGGGAGAGACAAGTGAGTGGAGCGATACTGGGGTGGAAAGGAAGGAGGTATCGCCTCTGGAGAATAAGGAGCAGACGAGGAAACAGAAGGAGAAAGGAAGGGAGGAAGTGAATAGTGGAAAAAAGGAAGAGAAGGAGAGTGTAGAGAGATTAAAGAAGCTGGTAAGGCGACTGGACAAGAGGGGTCAGGGAATTAGAGAGGTTGAGGAGAGGGGAGGTAGGAAGGAGAGAATGCAAACACGATGGGAGAAGGGGAAAAGAGACTGGGATGGATGGAAGGGGATTAGGGATGAGGACTGGGAGGATGAAAAGAGGGAGGGAATAGAGGTGAAGGTGGGAAATCCAATGTTAGGGGATGAAAAGATAAAAGTGGTATGGGTGACTAAGGAAGACAGTGGAATGGAGAAGGGGATACGGAAGATGTTTAGGGGTAGGTACCCGATGCAGTTGAAAAAGGAGAGGAAATGGAGTGGGTTGAGGAGGTACGCACTACGGAAAGAAAAGGTACAACGGTGAACGCGGAGGAGTTGATCTGTCGGATGGAGGGTGATTGTAGGGATGAGAAGAAGGTGTTTGATATGATGAGTCTGTTCGAGGAAGTAGGGAGTAATTCTGAAGGATATTGGAGAAGTCAATCAGGAGGGGATAGAAAGGATTGAGAGGGGTTTAAGAGAGATAGAAGGAAAGTGGGTGGATAGACTTAGAGTCTCAAGGAACAGGGAGGTGGTAATAGAGGCAAGGAGAGGGTTTGAGGTCAGAGGAATTCTGAGGGATGTGGAAAGGGTAACAGGAGCTAGAGCGGTGGAAGCGGGAAGGACAACAAAAACCATCAAGATGGTGGGGATAGATCCGTGGAGTGAAGATGAAGTGGTGAGGAAGAAAATAGAGGAATTGATTGGGGAAGGGACAAGGGTGATGAAAGTGGTGGGAGAGAGGAACGGCATGAAAATGGCGGTGGTGAGGAAGCGGAAGCTTTACTAGCAGAAGGGGAGATTAAGCTGGACCTAAATAGGGTGAATATTATAGAGGGGAGAGAGGAGGGCAGATGTTTTGGATGTGGAGTGGCCACCAGGTAGCGGGATGTGAGACAAGGAGAGTGGAGAAGATTAGGGAATGCTGGCTATGTAAGAGCGTGGGGCACATGGCCAGAGACTGTCGGCAAGCCTTCATTTGTAGAAAGGGGAAAGGGGACACAAGCCAGGGGAGGCAGATTGTGGTAGGGGACGGAAGGGAGTAGATGTAGACGGAGATGGAAAGGATGGGAGGTACCCTCTGGACCCCTCAGAGGGGACGAGTCTGAGCAAGTCGGAGGAAGGAGAAAGCAGACAGCGGGAAGAAAAAATGTAGAGGATAGATGGAGGGTGTTACAGATGAATCTAGTGGAGAGCATGTTTGTGGAAGAGATGGCATGTGAGAGGTAGGAGTGATAGAAGGGAGTAGATGACGGAGAGTATGCTAGGGTAGTGATTCCGAGGCGGGAGTAACGGCGAGTTTGAGGTGGGTATGGTTGGTAGGCATTCCCTCGGGGATAAGTCCAACACTGTCTGGGTACTGGTTAGGACCCATTCGAACATGAGTTTCCCATCTAAGCCTGAAACAAAAAATAAATCAACTGCGCGGTTATTATGAAAGAAAAGGCAAAGCTATATAAGGGCATACCTGTTCAGAGTATCTGGTATTCAGACGGATCCAGGACCAGCTGGAATACGCAGTGAGGAGAGACATTCATAAATAATGGAATAATGGAACTAACCAGGAACTAATACTTACGTATTTAATAAATATGAGAAAAGTACACTAAAGACTAGTGAGGAATGTCGGGAACCCGCATTCGAGGCTATTGAATCTGTCATCCGAGGATTCATATAGTTTCTCTCTATCTCCCGCGTTTTCTCTTATTCACATTTCTTGCCTCCCATACTTGCTTAACTTAACTGAAATTTGACATTCTTTTTTCTCTTATTATTTTGGGAATCAAAAGGGGCATTTGCTGACGATATAGTTATCTTTGCGAAAACTAAAGAAGATCTGAAACACAATATTGAAACATGGAATATTATCTTGAAAGAAAACGGGATGGTTATGAATAAAAACAAAACAAAAGTTATGGTTATGGGAGAAGGGAAAGAAGAAATAGATATAGAAATAGAGGGACAAGTTATTGAACAAGTGACAACATTTCAATACTTGGGAATAACAATCGATCAAAACGGAACACAAGAAGCAGAAATCAATAAAAGAATAGTAAAAACAATGAAACTCTACTATACGATGAACAAAAAATTCATAAACAATAAAGGAATATCGACCAATATCAAGATAAAAATATTTAAAGCAATATAGGCCAATATTAACTTATGGATGTGGAGCGTGGGTGCTAAACCAAACACAGAAAAGCAGAATACAAGCAGTTGAAATGAAATACTTAAGAAGAGTCCGAGGCGTTACAAAAAAAGACAAAATTAGGAATACAGATGTCAGAAGTCATCTAAAAATAGAATCAATCCTAGAATTTATAGAAAACAGATAACTGGGATGGTGGGGGCATTTACAAATAATGGAAAACACAAGACAGACTAAAAGAATATGGAAAGCAAAAATATTTAAAAATCAAAGAAAAGGAATACCAAGACAAACATGAAATAAAACTATTTCAAAAATATTAAAAAATAAAGGGAAAACATGGACAGAAGCTAAAAAGATGGCGAAAAACCGAAAAAATTGGAAAAGCTTCATAAACATTTAGTTTAGTTACAGACACATGCCCTGACACCAATTATTTGGTATATAGTATAGGGTCCCGATTATATATATATATATAATATATATATATATATATATATATATATTTAGTTAACATACAAGGTGGGCTCCACCCATGTTAAATCTGAGGTATAAGTGAGCTCCGCGGTAAAATGGGCTCCGATATACGGAGCCCAACTTACCAAGTCCTAAAAAATGCATCAGCTACCTTATATTTATGTCTAGATTGATTTGGCATAGTTTTCAGAAGGAGCTAGTTTTGGTCGTTTTCGTGAATTTGTATTTTTTTGTAGTGCGCGTGTATATTTCTAGATGGCGATGTGTTGAAAACTTGATATACATTGTATGTCATATATTTAGGTCAAAGTAGGATCCGATGAACTTGGCACTGCCGCAGTTGAGTACCCCATCACTTTAGCGGTCGGAGTAAGCTCCTTCTGATAGTATTTCATTGAATAGATAAAGAATTACAGTATTGGTAAATGTTTATTATAGTTAAAGTATTCTTCAAGAAAATCGAAGCTATGAGCAGAATAGTCTATTTAAAAAAATAAATTCAGGAATTGGATATTAATACAAGAGCTCTCAAGTAATTCGACATTTTGAACGATTCAGAAACGGGAGCTTTGGATTGGTCAGTTTTTTATGGAATATGAATTCCATTCATTATTACTTCCATTAGTTCAGATAATATTACTCTGTCATTTTGAATATTGAAAGGCATTTAAAATCGTTTTATTTACACTGTTTTTCTTACTGATTCGGGCTTGGAAAGACCATTTCAAAAATGTGAAAATATACAGGGTATCCCATTTGAAAAAAAAAACCTATTATTGTTTGTATCCACGCTACTGAACTTTTGATAAAATATTAGGAAAACTCAGCTGTAACCAAACAATTTTTATATAATATTTTTTTTTTCTAAAAGTAATAATAACGATGATAGGGGGGTGGGTAATTTATAATGAATAACCCTGTACCTTGAATATATCATCATACTCTTATTTGTCTAAAACAATGGCTGAGTAATTGACAAAAATATATTTGATTTCTCATAACTCTAGCACCCTGTATCTCAAACCCCTTAACATTCAGTTAAGTAATTTTATCTCCATCTTTTGAACATACGGTTACAATATGGCCCATAATTTATGAATTATCCTGTATAAGCAGTTTCATAATGCAGTTGAAAGTTGTTTTATCTAGTGTTCAATTATATGTATATAAAAATTGAGACTAAGCAATTGACGTTTCGAATAATTTGTTAATATGCTTTTTTATAATAGAGAAATTATTATAATAATGTAGGTAATTAAATGAAACTCCGTAAATTGAATCAATAGGTTACTTCATAGAAAACAAAATATAAATGCGTTATCTTCCACTCTATGTAAAAAAATACATCCCTTCGTCACTCGTTTATGTTATAACAACTAATCGGTCTATATTTCGAATGTGAAGGACAATTGCTGAGAGATTCGGGCATAGCTAACTGCATATACAGGGTGATGCCAAGACAGTCCTCTGTTCAGCAATATGAAGTTCTTTTTAAAATTTGTTGCAGCATTACTTAGAAAATTGATTTTTAAGATGTAAAATTTTGATAATGTCTATCACAAAACTCTACGTAGAATGAAGATAATATTTAGAATGCATTTTTCAATGTACTTCACAATTGAATTAAAGGTTCAAAATAACCACCATGCACTTCTTGACCACAACCGAGGCAATTTCGGAATTCTCGTACAACAGTTTGTATGACCCCTGAGTTATTTTATTAATTTCTTCCGTTATCCTAAATTTTGATCAGCAATATTGCCTGGTCTAGTGAAATTAACTTTGGATTTTGAATAGCCCCATAAAAAGTAATCGAGAGGAGTCAAATCGGGAAAAATAGCCAGCCATTCGATCGTTCCACGTCTTCCAATCCACATATCGAAGAAAACCTCGCTTAAATAATTTCTAACTGTAAGTGCAAAATGCGGTGGAGCTCCGTCTTGTTGGTAGTAAATAGATCGATCTATCTCATTTGGATGATTTACATCAGGAAAAAGTATTTGTAGGGTAGGCACTAAAAGTTGATAAAAAAACCTAGATAAACCTCACCATTAACTGTGCCGCGACTTATTTCGCGTAGATCGTCGAACAAAATGTGTAGATCTGTAATTTATCTTGCTGCAATAAATTGGCTATTTTTTTTTAATTCAAACAAGTTCAATATTTGAAACTAGATAAAAACAATATGATTGTGGTGTAGTACGTAATAGTAGTTTGTGCAACTAGTGTGGATATGGACAGTCCACACGAGTCGAACAATATATTTTTTCCACGACACACTTAAGGAAAAAAAAACATTTTTCCTACAACCACTACGCGAAACACGCATTTCTACACAAATGTCTATACGCAAATCAGGCCTTTTCTTAATTCTTTTGATAACCGTTGGAAAAGTAATGCAAAAAGTACACGCTATGGTACTTTTCCGCACCGAAATGTCAAACAAAGATACCTTTGACCTGTCAACTTTTTTTGTCAACTTTTTTTCAACAATTCAACCTAATAGTGAATTTCTTATAAATGTACAATTTTCAAATTTAAAACAATAGTAAGTAACCGATTTATTTTATTATTTATTTTAATTTATTAATTATAAAAATTAACATTAACCTATTAGGCATTATTTTTGGGAATTATGAACCAAGATCAAAATAATTTATCTTTGATTTTTCTATTTATTTCCATATTGTAAGTTCTTTCTGTTTAAATAAAAGACCTATATAAATTACTGTATTTCTTTCATTAATAAATGTGGTTGTAGAGAAAATATTGTGTAGAACTTGTACGCAAATCACGCTTTGCGCACTAGTTGTACAAACTACTATAATCAAACTATAACTTTAAATCAAAAATTTTCAACAATTTACCCTGAACAGACCGAGAACACACATATTTTCACTACAGGTTGAATTTTTGCCAAAAAAATCGAAGAAATTAAACTTCAAATGACACTAACAACGTTTGCATGTAGATACCCCTCGTAGAATTGGACAAAATGATATAGGTGAGATTAGTTAGTTATTAACTGGAAAAATACAAGGAAAATGTTTTCTTTTATTTCCTTAGTGATCTTGCATACTTCATGAAAACATTGAGGAATACAAAATGAAATAAAAATAGCTTCAAATGCGAGTGGCGTAAAAAATGGGAAAGGAAAGGTGACATATGACTCCAGATGTACACCACTGGATCAAGAATAAAAACATGTTTTTTCATTAAAATATGCCTTTTACATTTAAAAAGAACCTGCCAAATGTCAAATCAATTTACTAATCTTAGAATTGAGTTGGACACTTGGACGTATTAACAATTTTACTAGGTCGAGTACAACGACATATAAAATTTTCAAAGAAATTTACCATGCAGTCGTCACTTTTCATAAAAAAGTGCAACGTCCTTCTTCGGAACTATCAATACTGAAATAATTAGTGGCGCATAAATGCATCAATCAATTATGTGAATATATTTTTCCATAAACATATACTAGTTCGACTATCGAGCTTATTTTTGTCAGTAGGTCTTTATATGATATGCTAATATGCTAATTTATAGGTATCATTACTCTTCCAATCATGATATAAAAAACTCTTTATCTTCAATATGACAAACATGTTTTGTTTCCCATAGGTGTTGTTTCAAACTCACAAATGCAGTCTCGGATTATAATTTTTGACGGAAAAGGCCTATCGCAATCGTTTTATACATTGTCAATACCTAACAGGCAATTTTTGTTTTTGTTGTATTTATCAACTGGCGGATAGTGGCAACGCCGCGAGGAGTTCATATTGCCTGAAATGCTTCATATACGGAGCCTACTTTGCTTTGAAGTATGCAAATATACACCAACGGAGCCTACCGTAGCCGTTACATATACCGGATCCCACTACGACGTCAACTTGTATAGTGGTATACATCAAATATACGCTAGGAGCCCAAATTAGACTACAGGTATAACGGAGTTCACAATAGCCTGCAACAGTATATATATATATATATATATAATATATATATATATATATTTAATTTTATCCTATATTGTACACGATTTCAAATCTACAAGTTCTTTTTTGGCCACAATGACTATATTATCTGCAAATGCTCCCTCCGATACTTGAACCATTTCCATATATCTATATCCTACCTTAAATTTTTCAACTTTCACATGACATTTCTTCATCACCTCATCAATATATAATGTAAACATTGCAGGACTTGGACCTTATCCTTGCCTCAATCCTTCTGTTGTGCAAGCTGCTGAGATACCATTCTGGTGTATAATATATAATATATTATAATTTGTGTTTTCACTGTATATATTTTTCAATACTCTGATCATCTATATCTTATTTCCCTTTCTGTTAGTATTTTCCATGGTTTATTTCTTGGAACTTGAACAAAGGCCTTTTTTGTCAATTAAACCTAAATATACTTCTTCTTTATTGTTTTCTCCATGATCTGCTCTGCTTTAATGTGTGAATACTTCTCTCCTTTCTAAATCCGTTCTCTAGTTTATTTTTTGTTACTGATTTAATTTTTGTGCCCAATATTGTTTTGTAAATTTTCATAGAAACATTCAGTAAATTGATTCCTCTGTAGGTATTAATCATATTCATCTCCCTTTTTCATGTTCTTTAAGCACTTCTCCATTCTTGCGGTACACATTCTTTGTACCAAATTTCATTGTATAAGTTAATGAGTATTTCTGTTCCTCTTTCTTTCATATATCTAATCATCTCATTTGTTAATTTGTCTTTTCCTATTGCTTACCCCCCTCATCCGTTTTATAACTTGTTTCACATCATCTGCTCTTATATACTGTTAATTTATATTCTCTTTCGTATTTGTTTGTTCATTGCTTCTTCTTCTCCAAGGTCTTCGTCTACTCCTAGTAATTCTTGAAAATATGATTTCTACCTCACCATTTCTTGGGTATCCTTCGTTATTATATCTTAACTTTTGCTTTCCGTCCTTGCTGCCACTCCTGTTTTTTCTTTGCTTTGTAGAATAACTTTGCAATCAATATTTATTTTTTCGCTCTTTTTCTGTCTGCCTGTTTGATATCGCTCATAATTTTCTGTTGATCTATTATTTATTTCAGTACAGTTTCCACTTTTGTTATTGATTTTTATTTGATTCTTCATTTCTTTCGACCACCAGGCAGTTTGTTTTTTTGTAATTAGTTTTCCTATTACTTCCACAGATCTCTCTTACTGTCCCTAGAAGCATAGTTTTTAAATTATCCCACATAGTGTCTACATTGCTATTTCGAGTTTTTCATTCAGTTCATTTCTTATTCAGTGCTAGTCGGTATCTTTCCGCAGTTTCTGTGTCCATAAGTTTGTACGTTTTAATTGATTCTTATTCTACTTTTTCGGTTGGTTTTATACTACTTTCAGTTTTTTGTTTTCATCTTTTTTTTTATTTTTGGGACAACTAAGTAGGTAATAGGTAGGTAATAGTCACCAATTCTTGGCCCACTTCAAGTACACTTTTCGTTCTAATTTCATAATGTGAATAAATATACTTTGCAAATGCTCGCTTATCAAATGTGATAAGATTAAAATGTAAAATTTAATTAAAATACAGATACCTTTATTACATTTTGATGAGGAAGGTATATAAATAGGTATTTTGTAGTTTATCTAAATAAACATTGAACATTGTGTGGACGCTTTATTTAACCCACTTTTTTCCGGATAACTATTGTAAGTACTTTCTGTTTGTACATATTGGTTTACTCGTCCTTTTATTTAAGTTGATCGAATTCAGAATTCACAACAAATAATGTCTATGTGTGTATGTGTGGGGGAGGAGAAGCTGGCTTGGAAATAAATCCTTCAGCCACAGATTTTTTTTTCATTCCTCTATATTTTTAAATATATATTTATTTTCAATCATTATTTTTTTCATTTACGTCTAAGAATGTCTATTTTTGTGTAAATACCAAATATTAAGTGCAGAGAGCTGTTCGATTTGGAAAGCTTCATTATAAAGACGAAAAAAGATATACTCAAAAATGCGTGACTAAAGTGTGTGTGACTAAAGACTAAAGATAAAAACTTTTGTAGGTACCTACTGAATTCTGAATTTTTGGTTTTTAGATTTTATTTGCTATAATCGAATACATATTCAGATGGTAACGTTAAAGAGATGTAGCAATTTTTTCTATATGTTAAAGTCTTTAAAATTTTGAAAATGTTCTTCCGAATGAAGTTGTAGAGATTTTATTGTTTCTTCCACATTGATCATATAATTAATTTTCATTCGAATTATTCATGTTTTGAAAATTTTCAATAAGCACCATTATTAGAAAAGCCATTCTTGACAATCTTTCTTCTTCTTCTCCTTCCAATCTCAAAAGAGTATCGCTGGTCTGGATCCCTGGCCACTCTGTCATGGATGGGAATGAAAAGGCAGACTCTCTTGCAGGGGACCCGCGCTCGTGTCTTTATCGGACCAGAACCTACAATTCGCATCGCAAAAAGCCAAGCGGACAATGAATACCTGGACAGCAAAAAGAGATTTATATTTCTGGCACAACATACCAGGATTGATTCATTCATTCAAAGGATTTTATACATCCTTCGAAAAATGTATTCAAACAAATGTTAGGCTATAGCAGGCATGACCTACGGTTTTAACAGGCTTTTCAACAGACCATTGTTATCTGAATCATCATATGCTGAGATTTGGACTGTCGGAAGAACCGACTTACCGTCTTTGTGAAACAGAAGAGTATATAATTTGTGCCTGCCCCGCCGCGGCGAAAAATGTTTAGCTGATGAATATTACGTGAGAATACAATCAGTTGAAAAACTGGAAAGCATTATTGGGCTTGCTTTCCTTCCTTAACTTTTTGCATTTGTGTGTTTGTTACATCAATTAAAATTTTCATTGGTTGTTATTTAGCAAATAATAACTTTTTTTGTTCTATAAAATACTTATACCTACTCATTAATGTGAATTATTCAATATTAGATTATGAGTAACAGAAAATTAAAATTTGTGGATTAACCTTGTTCGGGACAGGTTTTCAATTGACTGATATGATAATGGAAGACACAGTAACTGAAGAGCTTGAATTACCTGTGGTAGAAGGTGAACATCGCAAGAAAGAGTGGATAGTACGGATAGTATGAAAAATATTGTGAAGTTAGAGCTACATCAAATTTAAAAGATTAGCCTTGGCTAGACTCGACTGATTGATAACAATAAAGATGTAAACAAGATTTGAATAATTGATTAATCTTTAATTGGCATGTTTCACAAAGTAATATTAATCAGATTCTAGTAGTAAATTAAATATATACCTAAACAGTAAACAATGAAAAAACAACACACTTTAACAATTAAAGCGTAGCATAAAAGTGAGACTTAAAAACAAGATATAAAAAAGTGAATATATTAAAAATAATTAATAAGATAAGATGTTGGTGCCGTTGGGTGACATTGACCTAAAAGATCCATTGTTTCCCCTCACTCCTACTCAGTTTCTGAGGTATTCCAGGATATCTGAAGGCATTAACTTCGGCAAATGTCCGTCTTCTATCCCATTATTTCCTTGGTGTTGTGCCCTAGGCTTTTGAATTGCTGTGAAGTTCGCAAGTATTTGGATGGAGGATTCTTCTTCCACGCCTCAGAATCTACATGCTTCTTCCTCCACTATTTTAAGCTTTTCAAGGTGCCCATTCAGGTAACAATGTCCCATCAGAATTTTTGTTAAAACTCCTAGTGTAGTTTTACTTTGACTTGTGCGTAGGTACATTAAATCTCAACGGGTTGTAGTCACCCAGCAGAATATTTAATTGTCTAATCCCTACTAAATCTTTTCAATGGTTAGATCCTCTCTTTTTCCAGATCTGCTTATCTCTTCCAATATTACATTGGAGCTGATACCGCAAAAGGGCCAAAGAAACGAAGATCACAACTTTAAGAAAAAGAAATGCCGCGTTTTTCACATTTTGCAATATGGAAAACTCGTTATGCGCCTGTGCTGATATCGATGTTCTAATGCATGAGCTCGATATCAAGCGTTTTCCTTGTTTCTGGACTCGTAGAAATATAGTTCAAAAGAAGCTGTTTTATCACATAATAAAAATTTAAAACCGTCAATACTAGCTGCCCATTCAGTGACAATGAAAGAAACCTACGAAAATATGTGCCTCCTTCTAGATAAAATAATCTACAACCGCTACAAGTAGCAGGTATGTGGTGATTCACAAGTTATCGCAATTCTACTGGGACTTCAGGGAGAATTTACGAAATATATTGCTGTTTTCTTTGTTTGTGGTACAGTCGTGCAGTGGAATAAACACTATGTCAGGCAAATTTGGCCTCCTGTTGACCCAAAAAATGTCCTTTGGCCTCCGCTTCACATTAAACTTGGACTAATAAAAAATGTTTAAATGTTTTTTCTTAAATATTGTAGAACAGTACACTGATGAGTGAATAAAACAATAGTCTTATACAAAATATTTATTGGTTTTTCCATATTACAATTATTATTTTGTTATGATTTTTAAATTTTTTATTGACAAATGATGTGTAATATAGTCGTACCCTGAAGAAAAGTTTTATTGAATATTTTATTGGAAAATCAACACAAAAATGTACAAACTCTGTTGTTTGTTGTTGATCTTCCGTAGCAACTTTCTCAAAATTCATTTGAAATAATGTTTCTAATAATGAGATGTATTGTAACAAAGTTTTCATGCGGCATATTCAAAAGTTTCCAAAAGTATCCTCATTCGTATTTTCATAAGCTCTAAGGTAACAGTATAAAGACGAATCGTCTAAATTCTGATACGCTTGTGAATACGTCTCACATACGGTGCATGTATGAATTTCCGAACATTTTTCAATTAAATAACCACAAAAGTACCGAACAAAATTCTTTTCCTATAAATCATTTGTCTGAAAGTCTTTAGGCATTGCAGTATTTAATGAAAGAAATATTGTTGGAATAGCCTTTTTTAAAAGAAGTTTTCTTTTATGAGGTTGCATAATCATGTCTGGTTCAAAATGCGCACCACATAAACGATGACTACTATTGTATAGAGTTTCTATTTTTGGCATCAAGTCAGGCCTATCGCATGCTTCGAGCCAAACTTAGCACTGAAACAAAAACAACAAATTAAATCAATGCATGAAACTAAGGCTCATAAATGTAATATGAAGATCAAATAATAAAGTATTATACTTTTCGTATGAAAATACAAACAGTTTCTCACTCGTCTGAATCCTTTGGAAAACGGTAAAATTTTTCATCACAATTATAATATTTATTATCTGAATGACGTTGTAGGTCACAGAGAGCTCGGTAGTGTAACGTCACGAGATAACATACTGGTTCGTTTCTATACTGTGCCTAAGTCAAGTCTTTTCCTATCAGTTATGTGACACCAAGTTAAAGGTGGGTATTTTTGGGGCAACAAATTAGACAGTTGCTGGACGATATTAATTTTATAGAATAGCTTACCACGCAAAAACTTGGAGCTCATTCGTAAGTGTTCTGAAGGAATTTTTGGGCAACAATCTGGATGCAAACTAAGAACAGCTAGTTTTTGAACTGATTACTATTATTCGCTCAACGGCCCATTACAAATTCATTTTCTCCATTCCCATTAATAATTTTTCTCCTGATAATTTTGGAGCTGTCAGCGACGGGCAGGGTGGAATATTCCACCAGAATATGAGAACAATGGAAATTTTGTACCAAGGCGATAGGATCCAGCCATGGTGGGTGAATAAAAAAATAAAATGGGTGCAAGTAGATATTTTCGATTTGTTGCATGTTACTTTCATACCGATTATACAAACATAGTCGATATAGACAATGTTAAAAAACGTAACTGATCTTCATGTGGTTTTCCTAATGTTACAAAAAAACCTCACGTGATACAGCTTTTTTCTGGCCATTTTCGTATTCAGATAGGCACCTTCCAGTATAGCATACTATTCAGATTCGTCCTTTTTACTACCAGCGATTGTCTAATTACCTATGTTTTTGTTTTAGAGTTTTCTTAAATCATAGAAAATATGACCTCAAAATTATTGGTGATAATTATCGCTGTTATAACAATAGTAAATGGCTTGGAAAATGGATTAGCGAGAACTCCTCCAATGGGCTGGATGCAATGGGAAAGGTTTAGATGTCTCGTTGACTGTGTGGAGTATCCAGATGAATGTATTAGGTAAATACAGTACCAAGATAAATAACATAATATGTGTAATATTTAGTTTAGGCTATTTCCCCGATAATACTGAGAATATAGTTACAAAATGTACGTCATTCATTGTTTTGGTTTCAAACCCTCAGTGACTTTGAAGTATCAAATAAACGGAGTCTAAACTTTTCATACAATAGCCATTGTTCACTATTTGGTTCACCAATGCCCAGTGGCTGGATATGAGCGAAAGATAATCTACAAGCTGCTAAGTAATGGTGCACTTACCAAATATGGGAAAATGTTAATTCAAGGTGTAAATGTTAAAACTAATTATATTGAGGTGTTAAACTGAACAGAAGTATGTTATTTTCTCAAAATTGATAGTTAGTGGTAGACAAAATCATAATGGGGAATCAATTATTTTCAATGTTTTCATTCTCAGGTTTTGTTGTCGGTTCAAAAATGCAACTTTTCGATTATTTAAATATGTTGCCATTTCTGCTGTGACGTAAATAGTTAGCCACATAAGGGTTGACATAGGACTACAATTCTGTCATCTTCTAACTTAAAAAGTTCTGGACAAAACCCAGCTAAACTCAACTAAAAAATATAAAGCAATGCTTTTATTTTTTAATAATATTGAAACGTCAAACTCGTATAAACTGTAAACAAAAAAAACAAAACATCCATATATATCATAGACTTTATAGACAGTTCTTCAAACTTCCAATTCGAAAGTCCTTTTTGTAACTGGCTCATAAAACATATAATCAGAAAGTAGCTAACTTCATCTTCAGGTTTGTGACGTATCTGTAGTGAAAGCTGCAGACATTCATGAATTCTCAATTTTCGGTATATATATTTAAATACAATACCAAAAACCGGATATCGATTTAATACCCTATTATGCTCGTTGCGTGTAACTGAAAAAATAAGCTTTATTACAAAAGTTGTGTTATTAAGAATATAATACTTTAGTTATAACATCAAGAATACTAATGGGAGTTGTTGAAGGAAAAACGCTAAATTTGAATGATGATATGCTGTTGTAATGTCATCAACATTAAATATTCAAAGGATTCTGGTTGATATAAGTGATAACCTTTTATTATAGTGACAAATTATTTCGATCTATGGCAGATCATATGGTATCAGATGGTTATCTTGCAGCTGGTTACGAATACATTATGATCGATGATTGTTGGTCTTCTAAACATAGAGATGGAAATGGTAAATTGCAACCTGATCCAGATAGATTTCCAGATGGAATAAAAAGTCTATCAGATTACGTAAGCTGTTTTTTATATAATGACCAATTGTGAACGATCTTAACAACAAAATAGCATCTATAAACAAATTTTTTTGACGGTAGGTAATCGTCGTGTTCTGTTTATCGATGCACTTTTGTTCGAAATAAGCAACGTCCTTAAAAGTTGTAAGAGTTTATTATACGAAAGAAAGGCATTACTTCATAAAAAAACTATAAGCTATACAATTCTTGATTGTCAAAACAGTCTGAGAACGTACATGAGTTCTGAGACCCGCCGATATTAACTACTTTAGTTGTTTTCTAAACTTAATATTTGTTATTTAAATAGAAAATAATCATTTTGTAGATCCCTTCGTAGAATGTATTAGGTCATTCACGAAATATATCAATTTATACTTTTATACAACAGTAATTACATAAAAATCATTGGTAAGCTTGAAAAAATATGTAAATATAGATAGATAGTATAATACTATTATAACGCCTTACAGATTCTTTGAAAATCAATGAACAAAGACCTTTCACTGAGAAGCAACAACTACTTCCCTGGCTATATGCCACAAAAGACATTGAATTATACTTCAAAGTTAAATGGGGTTGGTATGCCTAATTACATGAAAATCATTAGTAAGCTTGAATAAATATGTAGATATATGTTACAGACCATATATAAAATCAGACCGTATGTATATGGCCTAGGTCGTATACATACGGTCTAAATTGGGCAGACCGTATATAAAAAATATGGTTTTTCATATACGAACTAGACCGTTTATATACGGACTATTGTGATTCAGGCCGTATGCTCCATGGCAGTGTTTCCAAGCACGTGGACAGTTTACCGCTTTTTCGCTGTTGTTCACAAAGTATTTTATCTGAAAATAACCCAATTTGTGATATTTCAACGACATTGAGTGTTTTTATTATCGTATGATACAGATTTTTGGAATGGAATCTCAAAAAGAGGGGTATTTTTTTAATGTAATAACAATAATCAGTAATATAACCTCGCATCAATCGGAGATAGAAACTGTTACAGAAAGAGAAGAGATCATAGAAGAGCAGCTGGAAGGAGTATTAGCTGAAAATCATGATAATGGTCAAGAAATTGCATGTCCGATATGCGGTAATTGTTTCAATCCCGTGAATGAAGAAGGTTTAGATGTTGGAAACCCATGTTCGGAAAATATTTGCAGTTTTTGCACTAAAAACAGAAACAAAGCAATGGCAAGAAAAGCTGCTCATAGTGGATTAGAGAAGAATTCCCGTTCCAGACGTCGATCGAGGCAGAGGTGATGCTAGGTCAGTTTTAGCTGTAGTACTGGAAGCCACAGAAGATGGGTTCTACCACTTGGGAACAAAATACTATAGCCGTTCAGAATTTAGTACGTGCCGCAGTCTTTTTCTATACGGACTAGTCCTTTTATAGATATATGGTCTATTTTTCATAAACGGTCTGTAACATATACAGGGTGTCTCAAAATTGACGCCCGTCCTTTCAGAATATGAATCGGGGGGCTAAAACGAATTAAAACGTAAGAATAAAAAACTTGCGTTATGTCCATGGTTACAGAGTTATTGACAAAAAACAAAGATATAACATTCAATGTTTAAACTTTATTAAAAACGAATATTTGTTACAAAACAAGAAATTAATTTATAAAAGGTGTTCAAACAAATCGCCTCCTACTTCAATGCAAATATTTGCACGATTTATCATTGAATCACGAACCTGTAGCATGTTTTCGTCTATAAATGTCACAGCAGCGTGAATACGAGCTACTACATCCTCCGCACTCTCAACAGGTTCAAAGTAAATTTTTTCTTTCAAGAATCTCCAGAAGAAAAAATCTAATGGATTTAGATCTGGAGATCTAGGAGGCCATAGTACGGGTCCACCTCTTCCAATCCAACAGTCGGGGAATGTTTGATTTAGTAATGTTCTCACTTGTCTACCATAATGTGCAGGAGCACCATCATGCTGGAACCAACAATTCAATCTAGTTGCTAATGGAACTTGATCGAGAAATGGCAGCGGTAAATTGTCGTTTAAAAAATGAAAATACGATGCTGAATTAAGTCGGTTAGGTAACATATTTGGGCCGATTACATTATTATTTAATAATCCAGCCCAAATGTTCACTGATCATCGTCTTTGGTGACATCTTTTACGTATTAAATAAGGGTTTTCATCTCTCCACTCGTGCAAATTATGAGTATTTATAATCCCTGTGGGTGTAAATGTACACTCATCAGTAAACATAATATTTTCTATAAAATGTGGATCATTGTTTACGTTATCCAATAACCATCTACAAAAATTAATCCGAAGCTCCCTATCTCCTTCATGTAAAACTTGAACTTTTTGAGGCCTAAATGGATATAAGCCATTCCTTCTTAATAATCTATGAATGGTATCTTTTTGGAAATGCGTTTGTCTCGATGTAACTCGAAGACTTGTATTTGGTTCCGCTTCAACAAAATCAAGAATTTGCTCTTCTTGGACGACGTTGAGCGTAGAATGGCGTCCTCCCTTATTTAATCTGGGATTCAAATTACCTGTTTCCAGTAATCTTTGTTCAACCCGTCGTATAGTTTTTGCATCAGGGTGCCGTCGATTTGGTAATTTTACGGTATATGCTCTAGATGCAGCACTGGCATTATCATTATGCGCACCTAATACTTTTAACATATCAACATATTCTCGATTGGAATAATAACGTTCCATTTTTAAACAAATAACCGTATGAAATTATACTTATACTTATTATGACAAAAGTTGACAGAACTAATAATTAACATTTAACATTACCATAGCAACCTATGCTACTCATTTGTTTTTAGCTGACTTCGTTTTTAATAAAGTGTAAACATTGAATGTTCGATCTTTGTTTTTTGTCAATAACTTTGTAACCATGGACATAACGCATTTTTTTTATTCTTACGTTTTAATTCGTTTTAGCCCCCCGATTCATATTCTGAAAGGACGGGCGTCAATTTTGAGACACCCTGTATAGATATAGATAGATAGTATGATACTATTATAACGCCTCACATAGTCTATGAAAGTCAAAGAACAAAGACCATTCACTAAGAAGAAACAACTACTTCCCTGGCTATATGCCACGAAGGACATTGAATTATACTTCAAAGTTAAACGGGGTTGTATGCATATATACAAATACATATATAAATGAAAATGGAGTCACGTTTCTTTCAGCGGCTGGTTAATTGTCTCGGCATATTTGCTTAAATAAGAACAGTTTTACAGTTATTTGGTAACGTAATGTTAAAATTAAAATTAAATGAACGAATTAAAAGTTGTTGGAGATAACCACAAAAGATGCAGATACCAGCTGAGAAATGTCAAAATTTTATCAGATGAAACAATTTCAAACGCTGCAACAGTGTGCACTTTTGCCAACAAATAAAATTTTATTTATGTTCAACTGAGACTGCCGTTAGTTTGAATTTGATATTTAATCATCCAACGAATCATATTTCGTTCCTTTAAATATACATATATTTATATTTTTTAATAACATGCGACCTGTGTTCGAATATTCATTAAACGTGAAACGACAAAATATAGTGAATGACCGGCACTCTTCTGGAGCATCTCAAAATTTACAACAAACGTGGCCACAGGAAAGTGGGTGACATAAAAATCTGTAGAATGGTGGGTAATCTCATCAGGACAGAGACAAGCGAAACAGTTCATTAAAGGACATTCGGCAGACCTAATAAGCAAAAGTATCAACACGCATGTAGTAGGTATGTTCATATGGCAGTGCAAGGACTCGCAAAGCTAATGAGGTTTACAAATGAAGCCATATGCAGATTCCGTCACCTAGAGGAGAGAACTGCAGACCACATACCATGCCAGTGCGACTGAATATGAGAAGCCACCAGCAAAAGATTTAAAAAATCAATCCTGGATTAAAAAGTTGGCTTCAGGAAGTTTGTGCATTTTTTCTTTCAGTGGGTTCATTTTCCGAAGATATTGGTATATTTTTTGTAACTTTTTCAGATTCATAGTAAAGGTTTGAAATTTGGAATATATGCAGACTACGGTATTTTTACATGTGGTGGGTATCCTGGAAGTATGAATTATCTTGAAACTGACGCTAACACTTTTGCGGAATGGGAAGTGGACTATTTAAAATTCGACGGATGCTACTCAGATTATAGAACTATTGATCAAGGTACTTAAAAATTAATAGTTTGGTCTTAATGGATTATATAAATAATTTATATTGGTACTAAACATTGCATTGTATTTCTAGTAACTCATTAGTTTTTCTAAATTTTCCACTTTTTTCAAAATAAAGCAGAGCATGAATTAATTCTCAGTATCCTTGTCGGTCTCCAGATTTCTGTGTGCAAGTTTCCACTGGGTGTATTTTCCCTTATTTAACTGAGTGCACATCAATTTCCTGAAAGGGCAACCAATTAGAGTGCAATGGCACCTATTCGAAACTTCTTTTGACAAATGATATACTAGCTGTTGTTTTCGAGGAAATTTGTTGAATTCATCCTTTGAATTTTGTCGTTTTCGAAGATTAGATGCTTCACTGTTTTTTGTCAGAAATTATCCACGTTTCCACATTAATCTCATTGCCAAATTAATCCCAAATTCACTGTGTTCATTTGAGGCTTTTCTCTTCTTTATGTTTTTCACAAGAAAATGTAAGGCATCTACAGTGGATTTTCCTGATTAGTGGGCAAGTTGTTTTCCATGAAGCAGTATTTTTCACACACTTTTGATTTTTAGGGATAAAACAGACCCTGGTCTGTCTCTATCCTTTTTGAAATATAGCTGAAGCTCATCTTGAATATTTTAATTAGGTGAGGAGTTAGGGTAATATACCATTCTTTTCAGGGGTTTTGTGGGGCTTAAAGCTATCAATAGCCTATTTAATCCTATTTTTCACTATATCTTTCCGGCTAGGCTTTTTAATGTTCTGTGAACAGGTTCATCAAGGTTTCCCCAAAGTATTGAGCACGGAAAGTGAACGTAGGCTTCAGGTTCCTCTATAATTTCAATCAGATATGTTACGCTTCCAACATCTGACCTTAGATTGTTTTCATAAGAACACCACTCAGCCTGTTTTGGTATTCGAAAAAACTGACTATCGTCAGCCTCGATTTCAAGCCAATACCATGGTCCGACTTCGAAACCTCATCAGACGCATACCAGTTCTGTATTTTATTCAAGGCAAAGGAACTAGTTAGGATGTTTATTGTCTATATTGGAGCCAAATGTTGTAAAAGGTACTCACCTCATTTGTTCGTGTCTGTGCCCATACCGTATTGTGGAAGTTCACATCACATCCAAGAATAAGCTGTCTGATTTTTTCATTAGACGATCTGATGAGGCTTCCAGCTTCATCTGGTGAAGGTTTGTCTCTTTCTCACCAGGAAAGTAGGAAGAGGCTTCTATAATATGCCTTGTCCCTTTCGTAAGAAATCCCACGTCATTTGCTGCTGTAGTAATAAGCTCTGGAACAGAATTGAAGTTTTTTTGAATTGAGCAAAGCTGATATGTTCTTTGTGAGTTTAAGGCCCTTTTCGTGTACAGCGCTATATTCGATTTGGCAGAGTTATATGAATTTCATCACGGACAAAGCACTTGTGTGAGTAAATGCATTGTCTTGATGAAACAAGACTTTTTCCTGAGCAGCTGAGACTATTCTTTTCGTCCGTTGGCTTCGGATTTCCTCCTCTGGCTGCGCATTGAGATTGAAAGATCTGAATAGCACCGGTAGCTGCTAATTAAGCGTGATATCTTCACACTTCCCTGTCTCTCCGAATTGAAGTGACACATTTAAATACATCCCGTTGCTGTGTATTTGATTGATTTCAACTCAATCTTTGATCAGATACCCAAATTGAATTAAACCATTTGTGTTCAGGTTACATTGAAATGGGCCAATATTTAAATGCCACAGATCGTCCAATAACTTACTCTTGTAGCTGGCCTGCTTATCAGGAATCGAATGATCTAAAAGTAAGTATGGCAAAATTAGAAATTTAATACCGAGATATAAAGTGGAAAAAATGTTTTTGAAAATCTCTCAAAAATATTTATTGATAGTGCATATTTTGTCGATGTAGTCTAACTATACAGCACTAGCTGAAACCTGCAACCTTTGGAGAAATTGGGGTGATATTGACGATTCCTGGGAGTCCGTTGCAGAAATAATAGACTGGTTTAGCTCGAACCAAAATCGTCTAGCTCCATTTTCTGGACCCGGGCATTGGCATGATCCTGATATGGTAAGAAACTTAAACGTTATTTATTTCAACTCTTTTATTTCCACACCTCTAGGTATTTCCATATTAATTCTCCTTCCCTTCACCATCATCCCCTTTTCCCTCGTCTTACTCCGTACCTTCTCTAGCAACCCCACCGTCTGAACTTTCGCCACTTCCAGTCCGCACCGCTCTATCTCTCCACAATCCTCCTACACATCCTCTCCGCCTCTTCCTTTGCCATATATACAAGACACACATCATTCGCAATGACCGTAATCTCACATTCCTCTTCACATACTACAAACCTCATTAAATACACACTTCCAGAGCGTCTATCCCAGAACCGATCCCTGGGGCACTCCAACCTACGTCGCATACGTTAGTTTATATCTAGTTGTACTTTGTCTAGTTGAAAGATTTTTTTTTATTTTCCTTCCGCTACACGAAAAATGTTCCTTACAGCGCATGTCCGAACGACGCGAAGTAACTGCAGTCGCATGCGGAAAAGTATGACTACTCTAGCTAAGAAAATAACTGTAAATAGTTATTTATGTAACTAGTGTGTAAAGTAGCCTTTTTTTTGACGAATGTGAATATTGTCGCATGAGCCGCAGGCGAATGCGACAATCACATGAGTCGAAAAAAAGGTCTTTACACACGAATTGCATACAATATTTTTTCTACTAGCGAATATTTAATTGAAATACAAAAGTTTAATAGTAATTTTCTTTACGCACTAGTGCGTAAAGAAACATACTTTACGCACTAGTGCGTAAAGTAAGTTAAATTTTTCTTTAGAGTCTTTTTATAATAATCTAAAATAACATCATAGTTTTCTAAAAAAATTAAATTCCTGAATATAAAATACAATTGCTTACTCTAGGTATAGTCGGAAGATCTCAATTTAAATTTTAAATGTCAGATTCAATTCACAAAGAAATGTCAGTCACTCACCGCCAACTTATACCTATTTACCGTATTATTTCCAGTACTTAATAATTATTTAACAATAATTGTTAAATAATTATTAGGTTATTTTACCGAATTCTATAAGTTTCTATCTCCAATTTATGAAAAAAACTTTGATTTAATATCCGTTTATTATACCTATATTTTTATAAGACTGGATATCTATAACTACATACATATTGGAATTTTTTCTTTACGCACTAGTGCGTAAAGTAAAACTCTTCACGCACTAGTGCGTAAAATAAAGTTTTACGCACTCGAAAATGTGTCTAAAGTACGTACTTTACACACGGTAGTAGAAAAACCTTTTTTCAATGCTTCGATGATGGTACTGGTAGATGTTGAAAGTTATTAACCTAATCAAACATTTAAAAAATGCATTTACCCACATAACAAATAATTTTTTTCAGCTGATTATCGGAAACTTTGGCTTAAGTTTAGATCAATGTAAGGCTCAAATGGCTATTTGGTCGATAATGGCTGCTCCCCTTATAATGTCTGTAGATTTACGAACAATTGGAACAGAATTTAGGGATATTCTCCTGAACAAAGACGCAATTTCAGTAAATCAGGATCCTTTGGGAATCATGGGACTATTAAAATTGAAGGTAAGTGATAACATTGAAATTAGACGCCGTACCATTCAATCACAGTGTTTGAAAAAACGATTTGCTCTTATTAATTAAGATAACTGATACTTGAATAGTACAATTAATATATGGGGTATCTAAGCGAGAAGGGTACATTTAAGCAGTTATAATCAGTAGATTAATTTCGGATGTTTCAAGTATGTTTGGTTTTCCATAGCAGACTATACTCCTACTTTCCTATTGTCGAATCTTCATAATTCTCTTCATTTACTTAAGCCATTTAATTTCATGTTCGGCCATTAGTTGATTGCGCGACTCATTGGAATAGACCTGCGGCTTCAAGAAACCCCACAAGAAAAACTTTAGCGGTTCAAATCGTACGATCTTGATGGTCAGTTCACGTTACCTCTGCGACAGATATGGTTATAGTCGAATAGTCCATCCAGAATGTCTATCGTGGCGTTCGTTGTATGGCACGTAGATCCGACCTGCTTGCATTACATGTCTTCTACTTTCATATCGTTCATGTGGGCCATAAGAAATCGGCATATTATAATTGCGTTTTTTTTGTACGATTGATGCAATGGGAGATATAGACATTTTACCGATTGTAAGAGTGTACAATTGCTTCTTAAATTTCTGGAAAATAGTATATGGCAAAAAAATAATGAGGAACATTGATTTGGCACAAGTAACTAACAATTTGAGACTTATAAAAAACCTTTAAACATATGGCCAAGAGAAAATTATTTGATATTTTTGTTTTTTGGCCAAAAAATGGTTGCCATTGGAGCATGGAGTGAAAGAATAATCTTACTGATCCTCAATAAGCTCACGCCTATTTGGACACTCAATGAAAAACGGCGAAGTTTAGAAAATTGGCGAAATTAATTAATACAAAAAACATTCCCCTTTCTTGTCCGTTGTGGAAAAAGTATTGATTTTTGAAGTCCTAAGGTTGGCATTCAATTTTCATCCACTATTTTTCCTAATAATTTCCATTTTTTGATGATACGTTTTAAATTTACCATCCAGTTTAAATTGCCTGTTTAAAGGTGAAATATTTCAAATACTTTTTACTGACGTAATTGTAGGTGAATTGAATTCGTTGTAGTTATTTATACCTTTGAGGAGTCGTTAAAAATCTGGATATCATTAAAATAAATACATGCAAAAAATGTCCTTTTTCGCATTACGTTAATGCTAAACTATCAAGTACCTGAACTTGAATTCAATGTTCTCTCGTAGTATCTTGTGGGGACCGTTTAGGGTTGCTCAGTTTATACAGGGTGTCCCACGACGTTTTGACAGTCCAATTTCTCGAAAACTCTTCATATGACATGTATGATATTTGGCAGATATAAACAGTCGAAACTGATGCTTATATTTATTATAAAATGACTTATGTTTTTCCTGTCATTTCGGGTGACGTGACCCCAACATAATTTTTTTTAATGGGACAACCGGTATAATATTACAATTTTGGTTATATCATTCAAAAACAAATTCAACGATACCACACTTGTCATCACTGTATTGTGCAGTGATGATAATAGGGTCAATTAAATGAACATCTGTATAAATTATTTTATTAAAAAACTTAACATAGGGAATTGAAAAGTACAAGTAATTAAAGAAATTGTTCAAATTGATGACCATGTGCATTGACACAATGTTCAAACCTTGTTAAAGGATTTCTTGTAAGTGATGCTGTAATCATTGCGGGTGTTACGCTCCGACATGCCTGCAGTCTGATTTTATCCTTTAAATCATCTAAATCAATCGGGGGTGTGACATAAACTAGACCTTTTAAGTAACCCCAGAGAAAGAAATCTAAGGGTGTAATATCCGGAGAACGGGGTGGCCACAGAATCGCACCATTTCGACCAATCCATTTTTCAGGAAATGTGATGTTAAGATATTCTCTAACTGGTCAAAAATGTGAGGAGATGCTCCATCTTGCTGCCACCACATTGTTTGCCTTTCATGTAAGGGAATAGTTTCAAGTAATTCTGACAGAGTATTTTGAAGAAAATCTAAGTATCTTTGCCCCGTTGATGTTCCTTTATAAAAATAGGGACCAATCAACCGACCGTTGAATAAACCGCACCAAACATTTATTCCCCATATTGTTTGAAAATTGGTTTCGCGCATCCACTTTGGATTCTGCTGCGACCGATAATGACAATTATGGCGATTAACAATACCATTGTTATGAAATCTACTTTCATCACTCCATAATATTTTTTCTTAAAAAGAAGGGTCATCATTAATGTGTCCTAGCATTTCAGCAATAAAATTTATTCTCCTTTCCGAATCTGCAGGAACTAAACCTTTTGTTAAATGTATTTTATAAGGATGGTATTTGTGATTTTTTAATACTCTTTGTATTGAACTTTGAGCATGAGTTTTGTTTTTTCCACATTCTCCATAAATAAGTAGCATGTCAACATATTCATCGTATGTGAAAATTGAAGGCATTATTTACTTATTATTACAGTGTCTTCACAAGAATATGACTAATAATGACAGTTCTTGAATAAAATCCACCTAACAATAATGAATGACAATTTATGTTGTTGATACTAGTGTTTCACAGCCACCTAAATTTTTGAGTGCAAAATATTGCTTTAATAAATTTAATAAAAATAAATAGCTCCTATTATCATTACTGCACAATACAGTGATGACAAGTAGTGTGGTATCGTTGAATTTGTATTTAAGTGATATATGCAGAATTATAATATTGACCGGTTGTCCCATTTAAAAAAATTATGTTGGGGTTACGTCATCCGAAATGACAGGAAAAACGGAAGTCATTTTATGATATAAGCATCAGTTTTGACTGTTTATATCTGCCAAATTTCATACATGTCATATGAACAGTTTTCGATAAATTGGACTGTCAAAACGTCGTGGGACACCCTGTATAAACCTAAAGCATTTTTTTATCATTTCAAAAAAATATATTTATATGTAAAAATGTTTCCACAATTTTTTTATTTTCAATATTAGTTTCTCCATATATGATTTTCTTTTCATTAACAAATAAAATATTCGATAAATTTTCTTACTATCCCTTCTGTGCAAGAACTTTGTTAATATAAAACCACTATTAATGCACACATGTTATATGAAATTATTATTATTAATCATTGAACTTAGTGTCTGGCCCTTACTTTGTGGGCTCTACTCATATTACTTACAAAAATCAAACTAAAAGTTTCTATTTAACTCCACTTTAATAATAAGAAATATATTGTATGAAAATTCAAAATTGATAATTATATCGTTATTTAAAATATCATCGTCATTGTGGTGTTAGTTAGAAGCTTGTAGTTTCATTTTCAAAAGTAATTAATAATAATATTCATTTATCTATTTATAATATGTATTTCATGTGGCTCATTTGAAATTTGATGCATAATATCTAATATCGGCACTTGGCAGCTGCCAACTAGCTATGAAATGCCAAAAAAACTAATAAGCTAAAATATGTGCCTGTGTGTGCTTGTATAATTATTATTTTTTGAGATCATGATCATAATTTCTCTGAAAATTTTGAAAAACCGCAATTTTCCATTCGTAATTTTGGTTTTCCATTTTTCCGAGGCTGGTATCGTAATCAGCGGCCAAAAAACAACTACCCATCAATTTTGGTGAAAATTGATTAAGTATTTCTCTAGTTATTGAATTTGTTAAATAATTGTTTATTTATTGTTTATAACTAATTATGGGCTCTTAAACACACAATAGAACTTATATTATCGAGCAATCAACAACTTTCTCAACAATTTGCAAAATGTTTTAAGTCTATTCCAACATTTTCGAATTATTTTTCGATATCATGAAAATTTCTACTTTATTGCTTGGATTAATATTATCATGTTTAATAAATTTCAGCGAAATAACATCGATTTTTGGACAAAACCTCTTCTAAACATAGATGATGGTCGGCAACCCTATGCAATCGCTGTAATGAGCAATAGGACCGATGGATATCCCTATAAAATAGGTTTCACCTTAGCCGAACTTGACATAAAAAGTCCCGATGGATTTCAAATGAAAGTAAGATTTTCTTTAGAATGAATTCAATTTCAGCTGTTGAAGACTGTCACTACGAATACCAACAATCACACGTTTCGATATCCAAAATTATCCAAGTTATCTTGGAGAGTGAGACCGAGAGTGGACTCTAAGGAGTCGGTATGATGACAGTATATAACTTAGAGTTACTGAAGTATTTATATAGGACAGATATTTCAAGAAAGTAGCTTATTTTCATATTACATGTGCGATTATAAATACTTATTTTAGTAAAAATATGAGTACAAAAAATTACAATCTTAGCTCAAACACCAATCAGAATCGCGCGACCTCACGCTTTTGTAAACGTCATATGCCATTTAGTATATCATTCACAAAACCTCAATTATTCTAATATTAAAATGAACTTATTGTTGAATTCACAATCAAACTACCCGTTTGAAAGGACTTCCC
>CAJUYG010000436.1:0-27863 GCA_910591675.1 Galerucella calmariensis
CACCTTTCCTTTCCCATTTTTTACGCCACTGGCATTTGGCTATTTTTATTTCATTTTGTATTCCTCAATGTTTTTATGAAGTATGCAAGATCACTAAGGAAATAAAAGGAAACATTTTCCTTGTATTTTTCCAGTTACTAACTAACTAATCTTACCTATATCATTTTGTCCAATTCTACTAGGGGTATCTACATGCAAACGTTGTAAGTGTCATTTGAAGCCACCCTGTTTAATTTTTTCGATTTTTTCGGCAAAAATGTAGTGAATATATTATGAAAATATGTGTGTTCTCGGTCTGTTCAGGGTGAATTGTTGAGAAATTTTTAATTTAAAGTTATAGTTTGATAATAGTAGTTTGTACAACTAGTGCGCAAAGCGTGATTTGCGTACAAGTTGTACACAAGATTTTTTCTACAACCACATTTATTAATGAAAGAAATACAGTAATTAATATAGGTATTTTATTTAAACAGAAAGAACTTACAATATGAAAATAAATAGAAAAATCAGTTGATAGTATAATTGATTGTAAAATGTAAACCTCAGGTAACATATATTTTCGGTTGCAGTTCGAGTCTTTTCGATAATATCTGAAGGAGTATTTCCAATGTCCGAATTGGACAACTCAAAAGATAAATTATTTTGATCTTGGTTCATGATTCCCAAAAATAATAGGTTAATGTTTTTATAATTAATAAATTAAAATAAATGGGTTACTTACTATTGTTTTGAATTTGAAAATTGTACATTTATAAGAAATTCACTATTAGGTTGAATTGTTGAAAAAAAGTTGACAAAAAAAGTTGACAGGTCAAAGGTATCTTTGTTTGACATTTCGGTGCGAAAAAGTACCATAGCGTGTACTTTTTACATTACTTTTTCAACGGTTATCAAAAGAATTAAGAAAAGGCCTGCTTTGCGTATAGAAATTTGTGTAGAAAAGCGTGTTTTGCGTAGTGGTTGTAGGAAAAATGTTTTTTTTTTCCTTAAGTGTGTCGTGGACTGTCCATACCCACACTAGTTGCACAAACTACTATTACGTACTACACCACAATCATATTGTTTTTATCTAGTTTCAAATATTGAACTTGTTTGAATTAAAAAAAAAATAGCCAATTTATTGCAGCAAGATAAATTACAGATCTACATATTTTGTTCGACGATCCACGCGAAATAAGTCGCGGCACAGTTAATGGTGAGGTTTATCTAGATTTTTTTATCAACTTTTAGTGCCTACCCTACAAATACTTTTTCCTGATGTAAATCATCCAAATGAGATAGATCGATCTATTTACTACCAACAAGACGGAGCTCCACCGCATTTTGCACGTACAGTTAGAAATTATTTAAGCGAGGTTTTCTCCGATATGTGGATTGGAAGACGTGGAACGATCGAATGGCCGGCTAGTTTCCCCGATTTGACTCCTCTCGATTACTTTTTATGGGGCTATTCAAAATCCAAAGTTAATTTCACTAGACCAGGCAATATTGCTGATTCAAAATTTAGGATAACGGAATAAATTAATAAAATAACTCAGTGGTCATACAAAATGTTGTACGAGAATTCCGAAATCGCCTCGGTTATGGTCAAGAAGTGCATGGTGGTTATTTTGAACATTTAATTCAATTGTGAAGTACATTGAAAAATGCATTCTAAATATTATGCGACATTATTATCTTCATTCTACGTGAAGTTTTGTGATAGACATTATCAAAATTTAACATCTTAAAAATCAATTTTCTAAGTAATGCTGCAACAAATTTTAAAAAGAACTTCATATTGCTGAACAGAGGACTGTTTTGTTATCACCCTGTATATGCAGTTATGCCCGAATCTCTCATCAATTGTCCTTCACCCTCGAAATATAGACCGATTAGTTGTTATAACATAAACGAGTGACGAAGGGATGTATTTTTTTACATAGAGTGGAAGATAACGCATTTATATTTTGTTTTCTATGAAGTAACCTATTGATTCAATTTACGGAGTTTCATTTAATTACCTACATTATTATAATAATTTCTCTATTATAAAAAAGCATATTAACAAATAATTCGAAACGTCAATTGCTTAGTCTCAATTTTTATATACATATAATTGAACACTATATATAGATTTTATAGATAAAACAACTTTCAACTGCATTATGAAACTGCTTATACAGGATAATTCATAAATTATGGGCCATATTGTGACCGTATGTTCAAAAGATGGAGATTAAATTACTTAACTGAATGATAAGGGGTTTGAGATACAGGGTGCTAGAGTTATGAGAAATCAAATTTAATATATTATTGTCAATTACTCAGCCATTGTTTTAGACAAATAAGAGTATGATGATATATTCAAGGTAGAGAGTTATTCATTATAAATTACCCACCCCCCTATCATCGTTATTATTACTTTTAGAAAAAAAAAATTAAAAATTGTTTGGTTACAGCTGAGTTTTCCTAATATTTTATCAAAAGTTCAGTAGCGTGGATACAAAAAATAATAGTTTTTTTTCCAAATGGGATACCCTGTATATTTTCACATTTTTGAAATGGTCTTTTTTCTCTGATTTCAAAAATATATAATATGTTACCTCCGTTTTTAAGTTATCAAATGTTGGAAATCTTAGTTTTAGTAATTACTGTGAATAGGATAAAGATAATATATCAAAGTTAGCTATGAAAATGAGAACTAATACTTATTTGATAATCTACATTTTTCTGATAGAGTAATTAAAAACGTTCACAGTAAGGTGGAAGATACTATCCATAGTAATAATAATAATATACAAGTGGTTAAAGAGAGGATTCAACTTGAAATTAACGAGCTAAATAAGAAAAATGAAGTCGTCTGCAATGTTTTTATAAATAATATAAGGAGGTGTTATCAATTATGCATTAACAATAATGGTGGACATTCCGAATATCTTTTATGGGTCATTATTTATAAATTTTCTAAAATAAATCTTTGTTTTTTATATACATATACAGGGTGTCCCACGACGATTAAGACAAGTAATATATCAGAATTGGGCAGTAGTAGATAATTATAATTTTGGGGATGTAAATTAGAGCAAATGTTGTATCTTTTCTTGTTATTGTGTTACCCAATGAGGTATTTGTATTTGGTCACGTGACGTCGCATTCAAAATTATTGATGGGACAACCTGTATATTTGTGCCTTTCTGTGTTCCTGACGTAACATTTGGTTACATTCATTCAGTCTATATATCTTGCAACAAAATTGGAACCAGTAGAAATAATCTTTGAACATAAGGTAAAGAAACCGAAATCTATATGGAAAATTGAATTCAAACCTTATAAATAGGAACAAGAAGGCAATGGAAAAAAAAACAAAATAAACATCGTGATCATTCGGAGTCAAGAAAAACTTATGTATAGAACCAGTAAAATTAAACGAGTAGATTATTAATTTCACACTCTCCAATTTTAATATAATGAAAAGTTTCCAAGCCCGAATCAGTAAGAAAAACAGTGTAAATAAAACGATTTTGAATGCCTTTCAATATTCAAAATGACAGAGTAATATTATCTGAACTAATGGAAGTAATAATAAATTGAATTCATATTTCATAAAAAACTGACCAATCCAAAGCTCCCGTTTCTGAATCGTTCAAAATGTCGAATTACTTGAGAGCTCTTGTATTAATATCCAATTCCTGAATTTATTTTTTAAAATAGACTATTCTGCTCATAGCTTTGATTTTCTTGAAGAATACTTTAACTATAATAAACATTTACCAATACTGTAATTCTTTATCTATTCAATGAAATACTATCAGAAGGAGCTTACTCCGACCGCTAAAGTGATGGGGTACTCAACTGCGGCAGTGCCAAGTTTATCGGATCCTACTTTGACCTAAATATATGACATACAATGTATATCAAGTTTTCAACACATCGCCATCTAGAAATATACACGCGCACTACAAAATAATACAAATTCACGAAAACGGCCAAAACTAGCTCCTTCTGAAAACTATGCCAAATCAATCTAGACATAAATATAAGGTAGCTGATGCATTTTTTAGGACTTGGTAAGTTGGGCTCCGTATATCGGAGCCCATTTTACCGCGGAGCTCACTTATACCTCAGATTTAACATGGGTGGAGCCCACCTTGTATGTTAACTAAATATATATATATATAGGCTATTCATTCCTGTCGGAATGGTGGCCGCTGATTTCAGCTCATCAGATTCATTTTTTTGCGGTGAATCACTCCGCTGTTTTCTCCTTAATTATTTTTCTTTAGAAATTACTATGAGTTTTTGCTACTTCTGTTATCTTCTTCCATTTTTTCCTGTCCTTTATATCTATTTTCCATTTGTTTATATTCATTTTTCGTATATCTTCTCTAATTTGATCTTCCCATCTTGCCTTCGGTCTTCCTTTTAGTCTGCTTAGTTGTGGTGTCCAGTTTGTTATTCTTCTTATTATTGTTGATGTCTCCCTTCTAGTTACATGTCCATACCATTTTAACCTTTGAGCTTTTATGAACCTCACGATATCTTCTCCTTTCATCTTTTCTCTAATTTCATGATTCATCATTTTTCTGAATTCCCCCTCTTCTGTTTTCACTGGGCCAAAAATTTTCCTTAATATTTTTGTCTCAGCTATCCTTAAGTTTTCTTCATTTTTCTGTCATTCATCAATTTATTGTACTTCCAGTACGCCTTATTTCCCGCTTTTATTCTTTCTGCTATCTCTACTTTTCTATCATTTTTCTCGTTTATCATCACACCTAAATATTTAAAATTTTCTACTTTTCTAAATTTGTAATTCTGTATTCTTATTTCGTTTATATTTTCCGTTGTTTCCCTGCTGACTATCATGTATTTAGTTTTTTCTTCATTTATTTCTAAGCCTCTACTTTTCGCTTCTCCAGCCAAATCGCATAGCATCTTATCCAGGCTGTTTCTATTTCTTGCAATTAAAGCGAGGTCGTCTGCATATCCTATTATTTGTGTCATATTCTGAGAAATTATAGTTCCTCGAGTTATCGCTTTAATCGCTCCGTCTAACGCTATATTGAACAGCGTGGTTGATAGTGCATCACCCTGTCTTACACCTTTTTCAATAGCAATTTCTTCTGTGTATCCCTCATCTGTTATTACTTTGGTTTTCGAATTGTTAAATGACATTTTTGTTAGCCTGATAAGTTTTTTCGGTATTCCCATTTTATGCATTTCCTCTAATAGTTTATATCTCTTAACACTATCGAATGCTTGCTTAAAATCCACAAACAATATATGCAAATTTATTCCATACTCGTAACATTTTTCTATCGTTTGTGTCATTACATGAACGGCATCTATTGTCGATTTCCCACCTCGGAACCCATATTGGTAATCTCCTAGTTTCTTTTCCGAGTATTTAGTTATTTTCTGTCTTATTAGCGACGTTAGTATCTTATATGCCGTATTAAGTAGGGTTATTCCTCGGTAGTTTTGGCACTTTGTTTGGTCTCCCTTTTTAAAGATAGGTTTTGTCAATCCTAGATTCCATTCTATTCCAGAAGCTTCGTGTCTTCTATATGGGACACCAGTTTATCTGGAGGAATCTTCAGTAGTTGTGATGGTTGTGTTATTTCCACTCCAAATTGCTTCCGTCTCACAGAAGCAGCGTATGTGAGTAGGTGTTTCATCGTAGAGTTCACAATTTTCTGCACATAGGCTCACTAACTTTGCCCATTCTGTGCAGATGCTTTCTCAGGATACAGTGTCCAGTCACCAGGTCTCCGAATTTCTCTCACCCAGTTTCAACAGCCTGGTCGAGAGCTCCTTGTCTAACTTATTCAGTAGACTCTTAGTATGGAGGTGTCCTTGTGTCAGTCTCCATTTGGGTTGGTGTCCTTAACTAACCAGTTCCCAACTTCCCCTCTTGTGTAATCCTTTGTGATTCCACAAAACGGCTCCGGACCTATGAAGGCTATGAAGGCTCCCCTCATGTGCCGGAACCCATATTAGAGACACTTTGTTGTCCCTTGTCAGCATGTTAAGGAATTCTTTACAGTATTTACCAGTTTGGACCTAGTTGTTGGATTGCAGATAACCTTAAGCAGAGCCTGGCTGTCAGTGAAAATTTCAATTTTTTTGTCCGGTATATCCTCTTCAAAACAATTCATAGCAATTTTCACAGTATTTTTTTCGAAGATATTTGAAACTTTAACCAGAAATGTAGCAGTAGATAACAAAATAAACATTGCTGAGAGTTCCGCGCTATCGAAATGGTGTATTGTGCAACAAGTGAGAAAAGTACTGTCCCCACATGTTGCACACTATACTTTTTCTACAACTGCACAAATTCATACTTTTTTCTTGGAATTTCCGGCAACAAATCTACTAGTAATATTAAAATCGTCACTATTGTCAGTATCCATATTATTTATATTATAAATAAGTACTTGTTGATGTCTTGTTGAACTTATATTTTTAATAGAAATTTGGATTATTATCAAAGCACGATTGAAACTTCCTTTTACAATTTAAAAACTTCTTATACAGGGTGTCCCAGGAGTTCGTACCAAAAACTTGGGAGTTGATAAAAAGACTAAAAATAATGATGGTATTTCATATAAATTTTTTTCTTTACGCCCTTCGTTAACGAACTATAGGGCTCTAAAGTTGGGAATGAGAAATAGTTTTTTATTTACGATTATTAAATGGCTGATTGGAAATCAGTAATATTTCAACCGTTAATAAACACCATAATTGCACACTTTTTGGCTTGATATACAAGTCTACAACATACTTGTGAACTCAGGTACCTACCGACTTAGTTAAATGGTGGACGCGCCATTTTTTTGGTAAGTAAAACTTTTTTCAGTTATAAATGCAACAATTGGATTTTGTGAATATTTTTAGAGATATCAAGTCCTCCTGTGACATCTCGATATCATTAACGGTTTAAGAGATACGGGCAATTTTATGTCGCACTGCACACCTATTGGCGCATTCACATTTATTTTGAATGTACAATTACAGGAAGCATCCTGTACTGAGGTACTGGGGTACATGCCCATCTAAGCAATCCTTTTCCAGATAGGTGGATTGGAAGTGGTGGACCATTTCCATGGCCAGCACGTTCGCCAGATATCAACCCATGCGATTTTCACTTTTGGGGTTACCTTGAAAGCTTAGTTTACAGTACACCTGTGAATACAAGAAATGAATCAATTGATAGGATACGTTTTCACTGCAAAAACATCCAAAATAATCCAGGAATGTTATTTCATTTCAAGTACAAAGATCTAATCTGAAGATTGAGGAAATGTGTGGATGTAAGAGGAGCCCATATTGGACATTTGTTGTAATTTTTTAAGCCGTTTTGACTTTTTAAATGTCGTTGATTACCTGGTTACTCGTTTTTTCAATCTGTTAATGTAATGTAGTTATTCATTTTCCAGGGTTTTGTTGCTATTTTTACTTTTATTAAAGTAATGTTCGTTTTCAATAAAGTTTTTTATGGTTAAACAATCTAAAAGTTCATAGTATTTATAAATGTAGACTGTACCCCGATTTATTAATAATTTACTAATAATACAGGATGCTTCCTGTGATCGTACGAGCACAAAATCCAATTGTTGCATTTATAACTAAATTTTTATTACCAAAAAAATGGCGCATCCAATATTTAACTTAGTCAGTAGGTACCTGAGTTCACAAGTATGTTGTAGACTTGTATATGCAATTATGGTGTTTATTAACGGTTGAAATATTACTAATTTCCAATCAGCCATTTAATAATTGTGAATAAAAAACCATTTTTCATTCTCAACTTTAGAGCCCTATAGTTCGTTAACGAAGGGCGTAAAGAAAAAATTTTATATAAAATACTATCTTTATTTTTAGTCTTTCCATCACCTCCCAAGTTTTTGGTACGACACCCTGTATTTTCTGACAGTTTCGACACAACTAAGTAGGTATTTAAAAATGACAGTAGCATACTGAGTTTTTGTCGATTTTATTTGATTCTTCACATAAATGTATGTGGCGTGGGCAAAGTGCCGTGAGAAATAATATTTCTCACAGTATGAGCAATAGGTATCTGGTTTTGAAATTAAGTAAGCTATGAGAAATATGTCACTTTTCATATAGCAGTTGTAGAAAAATAATTTTTTTAAACAACACCCAAAGCTGCCAGGAGCGACTATAGCTATTTTATAATTATTAATGGGATCCCCTGTATATATTGCTGACAAGCATGTACCTTCAATAAAAACTGCTCATTTCCTTTCTATTTTAATATTTATATTTATCTAGTGCCATTTATTTACCGGATATCACACCGATAAACAATGTTCGAAAACCAAAAAATTTATCACCTCGTCCTCACCAATTTACAGAAACCCTCGAAACTAGTTGATTAATATCCACTTACTTGGGACAAATCAATTGAAGAAGGTAGGTATCTCTACAGCTAACAACCTAAAGCTATTAGTAACTGTGAACTAACAGAAACTTTATCTAGAAAACTAATTTTAAACACCTTTATTGTACTGTATCCCATAAAATGTTAAATAAGACGACCTACCCGAGAGTGTGACACCTTTTTTGATACTATCAGATCGAAAGCCGTCGTAAATATTCACCAGGCTCGCTTTATTTCCTTTTCTCGATCGTACCTGAAGGCGATATGCTGGTTTCAAATGTTTTAATCAATATCATTTAGATTAAATTCCAATATCAGCTCGATGTGTGTATTGAAATGTTACAAATTTTATGTTTAATTAATTAACATTTTTTTTAATAGTCAACTACTGCTAATGTTTTTAATGTTGATTGTATTTTTACCAGGTTTTTTTTTATATAGAGATAGTTCTGAAAAACAAAATTAGGGTACAAGAATAAATTTTGCTATTGGTGGGAATTGAGGCTTTATCAGGTCTCCTAACACCTTGCATGCCTATTTTTTCAAAAAAATATAAACTTTACTTTTAAAACGACTTTAAAATCATAAAATTTGAAAGTCCGTCAAAACGCGCTTTACGTCATAAAGATGGCTGCCCCATGGAGTGGCGTCATTTGTTTACGTTCTTATTCGTGTATCACGCTCTGAGTTCTTGTGACCTAATTTGTTTCTGAAAGCTTTAATAATGGATAAAGCCGAAAAAAAACTTTGTATTACAAGTATTGCATTGTTCCAGAGTGTAAATCAACGACTATTGAAACTCCAGACAAAATATTTGTTACTTTACCTGGTGGTAAAAGCAAAAATGCACTCAAGAGACGGGCATTGTGGTTGGTTGCAAGCTATGCGTCGAAACAAAGACGATATTTCGACAAATACTACTGCTTATATTATATTATTATATAATAGGTACATAGTTTAAATCGTACTTACGATAATGCTTTAACTCCTCTTATTTCCTTTGCATTAAAGCAGCTGTTTGAATTCATAAATTCAAGCAGCATAAATGAGTCTACCTTGGGCAAGTTATCAGTTTGTGCTTTTACAAAACCTTCGCTAGCCATATCTTTACTCACAAATTATGGAAGAATCGTCATTGAACACTGAACTAGTAAATAAAATATTTTCTTCTACATTTTTTAAAATATCCTCGGAAATATCGAATATTTATGTCCACTTCAACTTTACGTTGACTTTTAGAAATAAAAAAGAGCACACACAAACACTTGATGGTCTCAAACAAACATATAAATGATATTTTCACATCGATGAAGCAATTAATAGCTGTTAATTAAAATACAATATAAACACAAAACTACACAGAACCTCATGCAATACCGGCCATATTGACAAAAGTAATCATGAAACATTTTTTTCATTAGGTAAGTTTGGTTAAATCTTGTTAAAAAAGTTGCCAGGTATGTTATTTTAATCTTCCCCATTCCTTTTTTCCTCCAGACAAAGTGTTCAGAAATATTGAGAAAGAAATCTAACGCAACGCACAAAACTGCCATAAGTTTTAGATTGCAAATCAGTAACACAATTTTTTTTTCTAATGGATTTAAATCGTCAAAAAGATTTATCATGACCAGACAGAAATAAGTCCGGGATGATTTTAGTGAGAGGTGAACCTAGCTGTGTATAGAAATGACTCGGGAGAGGCGAAATGTATTCGTAGAAACAGGAAAAAAATGAAATAATGAAACCAAAAAAAAAAATGCCTATTAGAGTGGAAATTAAAGAAGACAAAATAATATCCAATTTACTAAAAACGCATAATTAAGAAGAATGGGAGACAGATGAGGGTTTAAGATATTTATAATGATTTTTGAAAAAGAACTATGAAGATGAAGAAGCAGATGAAGCAGTGGAAGACGATAACGACGAAGACTTTTTCTGAAATATGTTTTTCTGTGAGAATATAAAATCCTATTTTGGTGTTTGTTTTATATTAAATACTTTGAAAAAATTTTCCATTCAAAGTTTCAAGACCACTAGTGCTCCAGCCAGTGATAGGGAACTCTATCCAGCCCATTATGATCCATGGACTCGGGACCTATAGGTTCTCCTTATCTTCCGAAAGATGGCATTTCTACATTATACTTCGTGCTTATTGGTATAATGCAGAATGTACGGGCTCTACGACGCTGTTTCCTAGTGGTCACCTATCCAAATACTAACCGTGCTCGATACAGCTTTACTGTAATTGCATCAGAAGCGTTCCGCTATAATACTGGGTCGGCACCTTCATATTATGTACTTTAATTTTTGATGAAATTAATAAAGTTCACAATCTCAAATTGTTGTTTTTGTTGTTCAAATCTGCAAACATATTGAGCAAAAGGACACGCTGATCAGAAATCGTAATTTTTTAAAACACAATCTCTTAATTTAAGATTTTGCTCAAACTTCCTCAACTTTTGTTGTGGAGCAGTGTATATCACTCGACCGGTTTCACAAATGACATTTGTATCGTTATTTAATAACTTTATGTCTAAAATTATAAAGTGGATTATAAAAAAGATATGAGAAAACTGTAGTACCTATCAGTTTTTAATAGATTGACTATAAAGCGAAATAAAGGAGTTATAATTTTATTAAAATATTCCAAATTAAAAAAGACATATGTACAGTTCTCCAAAGACAAAGGCACACAAACATTTACACGGTGATGCGAGGGAACAATCAAGTTTGTAAATGAAAAGGTCACGTCGTGACCGCAGTGGGCTGGGAACTAGAACACGACTTCGGGAGAATTCAGGAAGCTCTAGGCAATTCGGGGAACCCCAGAGCGTTTCGAGTTCTCTTTAATACCGTGAAATTAACTGGCAATGCGGAAGCCTTTTTATAAATCATGATAAAAGCTTTTTTCCTGAAAGTAAAAATGTCTGATGTTGATGTGCATTTATGTAAAATACCTGTTTGCTTTGTGAAAACGATTCACGCTATATAAGGAGGGTTTTGAAAAAAAGCAAACGTGCAGAATCGGGTTTGCCGAAGAAAACTTTTACAAAAAAATTTAGACCAGTTGAATGAATAAATCTCCAAATTCATAAAATAGAATCATAGTTCCAAAATGACATGTGACTATAGTTTTTTGTCTCTATGCTTCTTCCACATTTTACAAAAATAATTATTTGCATTTTTATTGATATTTCAAGTTAGTTTCAAAAAATGATACAGATCCCCAGAGCTTCTTTCTCTGTAGATATCCCCACCAGAAAAAGTTCTTTCTATATGTATAATCTATCAAGGATTTTATTTCTATCTCTTCTCTCGTGTTAACAACATTTATTTTGTTTCGTTTTGTTATTACAAATTTCCCATTCAAAATCCATGTGTCACAGGTAGGTATATATGTTTCTGTAGGCCTAATTTCTGTTTTATATAATTTAAACTTGGCACGGCATTACTAATTGTTTGAATCTCAATAATTATATGGTCCATATTTCTTGTACATACATTTGTTTTTGTTATCCTTATCCAATGAATTCTTCAGCATTTCCTTCATACTTTCCAAGTTCTCCGCTCTTGTCACTTCTATCTTCGCCTGGTATAATTTTGCTTTGTTCATAAACTTGTTTGTAACTTCTCCCAAATATTTTTCACTCCTAGGTTAGGTTAGGTGTGTGGTGAGTGGCTCTATAAGGCTATCCAATGCGACTAGCAAGTCGGATCGACAGTCCAAGTTAACATAATATGAGGATTCAGATGACAGTTGCTGGTTAAAAGGCCTGTTAGCCTTTGAATGAACCAATCCTGGTAAATTATGCCAAAAGTCTAACTCACTCCTAACTTTTAAACCTAAATCATCGACATACCTTATCATTTTATATCTTTTGTTCTGAATATATTGATTAATAAGGTTGATGATGGATTTCCTAATCCTATACTAATAACTTATTCATATTCCAAAAATCAATTTAGCTGAATAAGCAGAAAATATATTGATGAAAAATTTGAAAAAAGTGAAGATATTTGAATGGGAAGTGGTGCCACTGTTCTTTTTGATTGGTCACGTGAGTTTATGTTTTTACAGCCTTAGGAGTAATTTTTATTAAAAAATTCAACAACTTTAGTTGTGTTCAAAATAGATTTCATTTACCTCCAAGACATCACGATTCTTAAAAAAAAGAACGCATCTCTAAGAAATGCTACTATTATAAATAAAACATATTCAGTCTTAATAACGAGAAGATAAGACACAGTAAATATTTCTATTAAATTAATATTGTGAAAGAGTTCAAAAAATATCCTGCTCAAGGTTTCCACATACATTCAAATTAAATGCAATATTGATGTTTTTGTTAATTATCTAATAAACAGATAATGGCGTGAAATTATAGTTATTCCCGATAGAATAACATTTTAATATTTATAATTTATATGCAACGAATAGTACAAGCTTGTTATTAAAATTGGCGTTGGTATAATTATATATAATTATTATTTTATATAAAATGGAAGCTTAATGTTGAATTTGCTTAAAAGTCACTAAAGTACTACAATTTATATAAACTTATTCCTCATAAAAAGTTCTGCATGCTCTAAAATCTAAAATACAATTATCAGATATCAATTTTTTTCAGTATTTTACGAGGTTTCTCAAAAAATATGAACTTTACTCAAGAGTAAAGTACCTTCAAATTATACTATATCGAAGAATAGTATTAAAAAAGTTGATCAGAACCGAAAACTACGTTCAAATATGCAATTGCATCCATTTACATTGAAAAAATAGGTTTTGTGATTGTTTAATATTGTTTCTATTTTCTTAATAGAGAGTTATTGGAAACACGAATTTACTGCCTTGCAGTAATTGTGATGACCTTAAATAAATAGTGCTCAGCCTTAAAATAGACTTAAAATTTGGAGTTATTGAAACATGAAACTTTATAATGACATTATATTAAGGTAGGTACATTGTTTTTAAAAATGTAACCTTACTTCTTTTAAGTACATACGTTTTTATCTTCATTGGAAAATATTCATTATTATCATTTTATATTCATTTAATCCAGAAGCAATCCAGAAGTTTTATCAGAAAACTTTTTTAAAACTGTGAGTTCAAGATTCTTCTGAATAATTTCCCATCCATTTTCATTTTGCATGGGGTTATATGCTAGGAATTCTTTTAAAAATGCAATGTAAGTAAATCTTAATCTTCTAAATTCTTCAACACGAGTTTCTTAACTGGAAACGTTCATCATTTCTTATTTGACGGGGAGAGAACCGATAACTTAAAACTGTGAAAAAAGTTAGGTTATGTCCAGTCCAGTTGTGTCACAGATGACACAGATCACCTACAAATTGTGACATATAAATATGAAACATGAAATAAAGTCGGGATAGTGCAGTATCGCACACAAATAAAGACAAGCACTAATCTTAATAGTATTTCCCTTATTTAAAACATCAAATGCGCATGCGTATATGTCACTATAAGGGCAGCACTATTACTGCTTGGCCTTATAAAAGTTCCAATAACTCTCTATTAACGCTAGAGTTTGTTCAGCCATCCTTTGCCGTTACGTCATACATTCTCCAGCTTGCTCTCTCATTCATGAAATGGATGAGACGGAATTATGACGTCATTAACGTATTTCTCATCTAAGGTCGACATAAATTTTATCTGTTACTTTTGACAGTTCAGTTGTCATATTTTGGAAACAATTCACATATATCATTGATTATAATTTTGAGGTTGAGTGTAAAATAACATTCAAGTAATATAAGACATACGTAAAACAGCAGAATACTCCCATACACCCATTATGACGTAACGGCAAAGGATGGCTGAACAAACTCTACCATATTTGCGTAAAATTCTAACGCGTTCTGACAGTCACTGTCAAACATTTGTAGCTATCAAACATTCATTAGTTTGTCAGAGCTATATTACACGTAACTACAGTGAAATTTGCAATGTTATTGTATTGTTATAAATTTTTTTCATATGAATAGATAAAATTGTACCTATAGTCAAAGGCACTCTTATCGTGCGGGTCATACGATTCATCAAAGACATACTCACAGTTTATGTTTTTTTTATTACGTTTAATTATAACTTCCAAATAAAGTCCGTAAGATAAATAAGACAGACTTATGCAATTTCGACGGGAAAAAGGAGGATATGTATTTAGTTTTCAGCGATTCTGAAAAGTCTTTCACCAGCGAAGTTTTTATTTAAATGTCAGTTTGACAATTCAAAGTGACAATATATGATGTAGCTATAGTTTGTTCAGCCATCCTTTGCCGTTACGTCATACATTGTCCAGCTTGCTCTCTCATTCATGAAATGGATGAGACGGAATTATGACTTCATTAACGTATTTCTTACCTAAGGTCGACATAAATTTTATCTGTTACTTTTGACAATTCAGTTGTCATATTTTGAAAACAATTCTTAACATATGTGATTGATTATAATTTTGAGGTTAAGTGTAAAATAACATTCAACAAATATAAGACATACGTAAAACAGCAAAATACGTCACCGATTATGACATAACGGCAAAGGATGGTTGAACAAACTATATCTTGGTACGTCTATGTAGCTATCTTCATATTAGTTAAAATAATCTTCTTCTTCTTCTCTCCGGGTGTATTTGTTATCTCACATTTTGGTAACCTCTGTGTTTTTTGATTCGATACATATGGTTAGTGACCTTTGAACCCGCACGATAAGAGTGCGTTTGACTATATATTCGAACGTAGTTTTCAATTCTGTTCAACTTTTATTTATAACATTTTTCGATATTATCAAATTTAAAGGTACTTTACTCTTGAGTAAAGTTCATATTTTTTGAGAAACCCCGTATAATACTGAAAAAAATTGATATCTGATAATTGTATTTCAGATTTTAGAACATGCAGAGCTGCAGAACTGCAGAATATGTCTTAGAGTCGAATACACATATTTTGATTCATGTGAACCAGTGAATTATCAAAAATTATCCAACTGATAATGAAAATTGTTACCCCTAAAACGGTCCTGTTGGGAAACAATCGTTTTTAGTAGCCAGTTATGCGCTTAACGAGGTAAATAAGAGCATAAGGATAGGATGTGGGTTGAATTCGTGAGAATTAAAAATTGTTTTCAGTAGCCTAAACTACTGGGTATTCAGAAAACGTGTTGAGAATATTTCAATATTGATGGACTTTATGTAAATCACTGAAATGATAGCAATACGTACATTGTAGCTTTCATTCTAATTGTATACCATACCTGCCAACGATATTGACGGTATATGTTGGAATGAAAAAAATTATATAAAAATAACAGTGTATATGCGTATATATTATTGAAGTAAAAATAAATCGAACTTTAATAGTATATTACAATGAATCTGTATAAAAGTTGAATTTTCACACGACTGAGCAATATTCACAACGAATTTCCAAGAGAAGTTGCTAACCCTTCAGGCTTTTTCTGTAGTCATTTGCAATTTGTTCTCAATTATATGTATTTTATTCGACAGAGCTTCATCATCCACTAGAATAACTTGGTAAGTAACTTTAGGAAATATATTTCACTGGAATTTTCTTCAAAATTTGAAATGATAATTTTTTTATAACCCAAAGGAATCACTACTATATTGCATAATATGCACCTATATAGACCAAGCAATAGGTAAGTATTTTTGACAAAAATTCTAGTACAAAACGTCTTTGTCACATCATGTCTTTTATAAAATTAATATAAAGTCATATATCATATATGAATAAAGTTGATGTATTAGATGATGACGATCTGGAGGTTGTTGAGTCCGTGGTGTCAAGCAACATTAAAGGCGATCCGCTCATATCGGATAACGTCAAATCTGGCATGGGAGTGTTGCAATGCCCTCAACAGCCTAGGTAGTCATAATAGAGTGACCCTAGCCTGGATTCCAGGTCACCAAGGAATAAAGGGCAATGAAAAGGCCGATGAATTAGCCAAGTAGGGAACAACGGAGGTCATGATAGGTCCAGAACCTTCCTGTGGAATTGCTAAATGCCTAAGTAGAGAGAGCATCCACAAATGGAGGTGATGCGCTGTTGGTATGAAAACCCAAGACAAAGGCTCGCTAAATTATTCCTTAAAAGCCCTTCGGCCAAACTGTCATACTACTTACTATCTCAAAGTCGAGAAACAACGAAGATGAAGGTGGGCATGCTGACCGGACATTGTAGGCTGAGGAAACATATGCACATAATCGGCCTAGCAGATGACAGCTCATGTAGGTTCTGCCAGGAAGAAGACGAAAACGCGGTGCACATACTCTGTGTGGTACTTATAGAACACTTAGAGCACGAGCTGGAATATCAATATGATATGTAAGAGGGGTTTTCTTATTTCAAACATTTTGACTAGAGTTACGGTAACTGAAGGCTCGGGCTCAAACCGGCCCCGTAAGTGATCTGTCTTCTAGAGCTTTCACTGGGCGACCCTGATTTTTCTTAGTAGTTGATTATGCAGATACAGAAGAAGATTTTAATATATCTTTTGTATGTTCCTTGTGGAGTATTCATTATTCTTTTCGATTTTATTGTCCTAACCCCGTTTTTTCGCAACTCCGTATTTTCCGGAACAGTCGAGATTTTCAAATTCTCCGTTTTAGCCGGAATTTATATAGTGCAGCCCCCATTTATCCGGAATTGATGGCTTGATAATGGCAAAACCCTGAAAAATGTACTCCCGATTATCCGGAATTGCTGGATCACCTGGGTTCTAGTTCACCTACCAGTTGCAATCCTTGAGCTCTGCTGGTACAAAACAGTACGGTTGATGCCCTAGATAGGAAGGCAGCAACACAAAAACCTATTGGGCCTGACTGCAACAGTTTCAGATGTAGCGAAGCCTACACTTTACACAGCTGGGGATCTGACGGGACATTGTCAATTACACAAACATCTTCATAAAATGAGGCTATCGGACATATTCTTATGTTGGGGATGTGAACAGGAAAATAAGAGGGTAGAGCTGGATTCTATGATTTATTCGTGAATGCGCTTTCGGAGAGCTTTGGTGACGTTATCAACTATGTTAAGGCGATATATTGTTTGACGTGCTGAGAGGGACTTCCAGAAATGCGCAAAAGGTCTAAGGGTTGCCTACTTTCCCAACTTATAAGTTCAGAGCTGGTCGAAGGAAGATATATATGAAAAAAAAAACCAAAAGGCACATTCAATGTTCTTCTTTCTCAGCCCTGTATAAACAAAGAACAATAATTTAAAGTAAATTTTGTTCAATATAATAATGTTTTTTCAATAACTTCCAAGATATTTTTGAATTGCAATTTCTTATTAGTATAGTGCAGCGTATCGGTATATTTTTCATTGGCCACTTTGTTTTCGTCGCCCAAATCGAAATTTCATTTCAACCGACTCACTGTAAGTGTGAAGAGACATAAAAAAATATATTTTATTTAATTTATGCAAATGTCAACCACTATCATTACCACAATAAGTTCGAAGGTAGAAGTAGATAAAAAGTGCAGTGTGATGGGTTCGAATGAGCTGGCGAAGACTTGACAATTTTAAAACAACCGAAGCTGCCCATAAATAAGGCCAGGAAGATGGTACGCGTAGGCCGAACATAAAACGTTCGCGGTATTAAATCATGGCACTCTGGATATCCATAAACCACTGCCACACACAGACATGTCTTCGTGTTATCTTTGCTTCGACGATGATTGGTGCTACATGAAAATTATGATGTAACTTTTACGTATGAATGTTTTCGTAAATGCGTTAAAACATTCGTTACAGATAAATTATATTTAGGCATAAACGAATCGCCGGATATTTATGGAGATTTTACAAGTACATTTATATTATACCAAGTAGTTCTCTAGGAAATATATTGAACACTTACTTCGATAGAAATATAATGTTCAGCTAGATAGATAAATGATTATTGTCGATAAAATTATACAGTTTCCTAACAAGTTTAGAGTGCAGTTGTAGGAATAAATCCGATTCACCTATAACTAGGTTCATAGCACTGCATAAAATAAAATCAATATAAAATAATTTATTTCTCAGTTTTACATTAGATATTATGTAGAAACTTCAATGATATGTATCAATTAATGTCCAACTTTGGATGCTTAAGCAATTACTCTGTTGATTGCTTTTTGCGTTTTTTATCGTCTGACATTAAAATTATTATTTAATTCAATTCAGAGATAGTTTGCTGACTGCGCCATGTGTTATTTGTGAAGTTTTGGAACTTTAGTTCTTTACGTCAGGTTATGTTTGAGCGACCTGGAGCGCTATTCTGTAACTCGTTCCGGAGAGAAATCGGTATCGGTAAGACTCAGTTATCAACAGCCGTCGGTAAGTCGCATGTGCAGCATTCTGTATACGTTTTCACCGACCGATATCGCGAATTCGAGTCGATGATAATCGGTATGTCTACCGTGATCTAATGAACCCCACGGTAACCGTTATCGATTTTCGTTGAAAGGAAATTTTCATTATTTGTTGATGTTTGGTTGAAATTGCGGATTATTTAAGTGACTTTTTAATATTTAAAGAGTAACTATATTGTGTATAGTGTCTAATCTAGTGTTTTATAAGTCCTTCCCATCTTTTCCACAAAATTTTCCTGCAGCAAAATTTGAATAGCTCTTCTTATACTGAATCAAATGATCCCTCTGAGCGGTATTATAACGTTTAGTTTTGATAGAACAAGAAACTCCTTTAAAATAATTAATATCTGTACTTATCCTATCTTTGAGACTTGAAAAAAAAGAGATATACATGTTAACGTCAGATCAATTCTTCAATGCTAGTTGACTCTAAATTTCGAGTTTTTGAGGTTGTTAATGTTAATATAAACATGAATTGTATCGTTCATGATAACAGATAAAATATATGTCACTATCACTATCTATTATCTAATTATATGAACCTACCTTCCAACGAAACCAAAATATAACCTCTAATCTTCTTCTTCTTTATCCTTTATTGGGTAATATCACTAGGGATAATTTCTTCAACGTGCACTTTTGTTTGTTTACAAATTTGACAGTTTCCCTCATCGCTCATTGGCCACATGTACCGAATCGAGTGACGTCACTTCTATGCCGATAATTTTTGGTTGCAATTCCGAGCGTCGAAAATCGTGGCATACAGAATAGCGTTATATTAGTCCCGTCGGCCGCGCAACCGATGGCTGTTGTTAACATACCGATACCGACGACTGTCAATGCCGCGTACAGAATAGCGCTCCAGGGGTCACGACGCAAAAGATCTGACCGTTACGTTACATTACGCTACGTTATGTTACGTTGCTTCGTTATGTGCCTTGCTTGCGTGCTTGTGCTCTCTCCTTAGTCTCTCTCTCGTTTACGAAGCAGCCATTCATATGCTCCTGCGTGGAAGGCGAGCATTCTACCACTGAACCACCAATGCTATATTAAAATTCTATGCAAAGCTGGTATTCGCAGTGCTGGTGATCTACTTGAATTTGTTCGGATAAATGTTTACTATTATTTCCATGATTTTTTTTGCGCGATTGATCTTTTTTGTTCATTTCGAAGAAATTTAAATTATTTTATTCGGAATTTATTTCAATACGATCGCGCAAAAAATGGTATAAGTATCTCGAACGTTAAGGGTAATTACAACGTTTGTATGTAGATTCCTCTGGTAAAATTGGACAAAATGATATGAGGATAAAGGGGTCTAGCACATTTACTTTTCGAAATACAGGGTGTTGAAATTTTGAAAACTTGAATGTTTTAATTCGATAACTTTAAAATGGATGGATAAATTGATTTTATATTTGGCAGGTTGTTTTTAAATGTAAAAGGGCATATTTTGAAAGAATTAGTAGTTTGTGCAACTAGTGTGGATATGACTGCCATATCGCACGAGGACGAAGATTTGTCTCAGTCTTCCTTATCTTTCCAGGCCGAGAAAGAAAAGGAGGACTAGCCTATACCACGACCACAAAAAGCGTTAAAGCAGCAAACAAACAAGAACTCGTAGTCATTTGAAACAGAATAAACTTCCAAACTGACAACACAGGAATTACAACGCCTTGTTCCTATCAAACAATTAAAGACTTCTCGTATCCAAAGGCAATTTACATTTTCTTCTTGAAATCTGTAAAGATATTTAAAATCTCGCAAATTAGTTTCCCTTCGCACTTTGTATTGCTTCTGTGCCCTAAATTCACGAATTCTGCCATTTTATGATTAGCTTATTGCAAAGTACATCTCCCACTAACGAGATGCAAAAATTTTGGAGCAAATGCTGAAATAAGTGCGCAAAGCATACTTTTCATTCATAAAAAGGTGAGCAAATACTTAAACGTCAGTAGATGCTCATGCTTCTAATAGAAGTTTGAGCAAAATTTTTTACTTAAATTTCTCTTCATAAACTATATAGCATTTGCACCAAGTTTTGCGAGTAAAAGGTTGTGCTCATTTTTATTCATTCAGATGTAAAGCGAGTGCCATAGCGTGTACTTTTCTTAATTCTTTTGACAACCGTTGGAAAAGTAATGCGAAAAGTACACGCTTTACATCTCGTGCCACAAACTCCTGCGCTCGTGACTACTACTAAAGTATTATAATCATATTTGCCTAAATACATTTCTTTCCTAACTAAAATTAGAGTATTATTCTCTTCCCAGAAATAACTTCCATCTATATCCTCATTGAATTTATACTTCTTTCTGCACTTTGACTATACCCTAGATAATTGAATTGTCAGTTTCCTCCCTCATTTTCCTGGTTTCTTTGGCTTTCGTTCTCTCTTCTTCGTTCGTATGGTCCCTGGCTTCTGATGTTTGTCCATCTCTGCTCCTGTTCCATCTCTTTTTCTTTAGATACTTCCGTTTCTACCTGTGCTAGTGATCTCCTCCTATGTTTGCTACTTTAAGCTTCCCTGGCTCTAAATTGACGACTCTCTCTTTTACTACATTTTTAGTTCCCATTGTTTTCCGAAAGAGCCCCACGTTGGGCGCTAATTTACGAGAAACGCCGAGTGCTGTTATCATATAATTGAAATTTCACCATCACATCACAACCAGCTTGTCGAAACAGATAAACTTCAACTCCAACTGATCGGGGGACCCAGCACAATATGGTCGACCTATAGACCATAGAACCGCATAATGACGTTCATAATGTGCTGGATGGCACACTATTTTGTTTTCATTGCTTACTGGTAAACAAACGGATGATAGTTGGTCTTCATCTAGCAATCAGTTCTTATGAGTATCTAAAACACCATCGTTTTTTAGTGTTATTGACTGTAAAATGTGAAAGGCTATTTTCAGATTTCCGGATTTCCAAGCCGCTTGGATCAATGCTTTAAAATGAGGGCCCCTCAGTGAATCATAAGAAAAAGCTTGAAATTCTTGGTGAACAGCTGAACATTTTATTTTAGAAACTTCCGGAAGAGCTTTTGATGTTGAATTATTTTCCAGGAGTGGAAAAAAAAGTTGAAAATCGTAGGTGAAATAATTTACTTTCTCACGTCCTAGAGTTAAATGAAAAATAAAGAAATATAAAATATTTTTACAGGGTAAAATAGATGATGTTATCACGCACTCCCGCTAGTGAATGTTGTATTAAAAAAAACCTATTTTTGTAAAACATGATGATATAAAATTTTTGTATGCCTTTGCACAAGTGGAATTGGAAATCAGCAAGGGTCACATGAAACCGCCTCATATCATTTAATGCAATTTATAAGGTTCAAATGGAGGTTACTTAAAATCGCCAGCATATGAAATATATGCTTTTGGTATCTCCCCGCTGAAATAGTATCGTTTTTGAATGAAGTGCATGATTTATCATTCTGCGGGGGTTCCGCTTATTAGATTAACTTAATCTGTTACAGTCTGCGGGAATTTCAACAACAAGAGTTAAACTTAAATTCCCAAGCAATTATGTACTAACTAAGATGAAATTGATTGTAGGCCAATCGGTAATTCGGACATTTTTTTATAGAAAATAAGTTTGAATCAAATTTCTGAGCCGTCAATAACATGCCGGTTATGTTTTCCGGTGCTACGACACATTTGGTTGAGTCGTTGTCGAGATATGGAAGAGTGACAATTGACAGGAAAAGCCCTAATAAGAATATTCAGTGGGCATTAAAAATTCAATCAATGCTAGAAAAAAACACCCCTGCTTTTACTTACAGAATGCACCTTCTCTTGTTGAAGATACTGAGCAAACCCCAAGAAGAAGAAAAATAAATCCACTCCTTGAAACCCCTTTTAAAGACTATATTTTCCTTATTTAATCTAAAAGAAAGGGCTGGCCTATTATTGGTAATATTATCTCCAGTGACTACTTGAAATAATGCAGTAAAGCACCGAGTGATAGGATAAGTGATTCTTTATTTTTCAAATTAGCGTCGCTTGTGTATATAAAAAAGTATTTGTTTCAGAGACGGCATGGGAAAATTTTAGCTACTTGGTTGGGGGTCGGGTAATAAATTTGTTTTCATGACAAAGCAAATAACAAGTAGGTCGGTGGACATTTTTAAAATGGTTCAGAAGTTGAAGCATCATCACACGTTTATTATTTTTAGTCGTTGAGTTAATCGTGAATTTGGAATAAAAATGGAAAATTGTACAATCAAGAACTTAGGACTTCTTGAGAGTGAACTAATATGAATTTATTTTATAATTACTTAGTTTCTAGAAGCTTTTTAATCGTGTACAAATACCTAACCCTTTTTTTTCATCTTAATTATGAGCTCGGCAAAAATAAGTGGCAAGGAATAAATAAACTCACGGGAAAATTTGATAAGGTGGGATTGCATAAGCCATAGAATTTTAATATCTAAGTATTCCAATAACTCCTCCTGGATATAGTGAACCTCAGGAGGGTACGTCATAAAACAATCCACCACAGCCTGTCCAACAGTTTCTCATCCTCTTTCGTAATTATGCTCTTTCTTCTCCCTCTTGTATTATGAATTCCTCTTTTTCTCTCTTAATACTTCTGTTTCTACCTGAGCTTGTGATTCCTTTCTTTGTTGGCTACTTCTAGTTTCCCTGGTTCTAGATTGATGACTCCCTTTTGACTACCCATTTTTTTCAAAAAAGCCCCACGTTGGGCGCCAATTTCCCTCTTTGGTTCCATGCAGGCAGAAGAGATGTCTTTTTCTCGTAGAGGGTAGCGTTTTCTCGGCAAAGTGTGTGACTTTTTGGTAAAACAGACCTCATCCTTAGTTTTTCGCTTTAGAGAAGTCTCATGCACGGCATAATCTTTTGAAGTAGCCCAAACATCTCAAAATAGCGCCCAATCACATATTAAGTTACAGAATGACAGAATCTAATTGCATTAACAGCATTTTGTGATGATGTAAAAACTGACCATGCAGCTTAGGTTAGGTTAGGTTTTATGCGAGTGGGGCCTTCTCGCCACCTCCACTGCGACCTTCGTTAGGTCTATTGTGGCTCACCCCTAGGGATTACAATTCACCCCACAAGCCTGTGCTTCTGACGAAGTTCATGGTTGTGTTTGGTGATCTTTTTTTGAAGTAGTTCGGCTTTAAGGTTCTAAAACCGAATATATTATACCTTACCCTTCCCAATGCTGGGCATGAGCATAGTATGTGCTCCGCAGTTTCGTCCTCCAAATTACAGAACCGATAGTCTGAGGTCGGAACCAGACTCATCTTCTTTAGGTGGTAATTTAGGACAATGTCCTGTAAGCAGTCCCGACAGAATGCGCAGGTTTGTTCTGCTCTATTCTAGGATCTGCTTATTTTTTGTACTCAAAGGGTAGTACATGAACGCCTTCGAGTGAGAGAGCCCCGGTATGTGCCCAGTACGTGCAGATCAGCTATGGCTGATCTAGCAGTGCTTTCCGCAATGCCAAAAAATGGTTCAGGTCCGATAAATAAAGTCTCTGATCCCTTTTTTTCCAGAGTGTCGGCCTCCTCATTGCCTTCCAGTCCTCGATGCGCCGGCACCCAGGTCAAAATAACTCTGTTTTCTTTACCAAGTATTTGAAGGAATTTTAAACAGTTATATAGCATCTTAGATTTCATCCTAATCGAGGTCAGTGCTTTAAGAGCAGGCTATCTGACAGCATGTGTGACGGATTAGTCTGGAGTTACCCATAAAGGGAATTGCTTGAAGCTCAGTCAGAAAGGATTTATCAGGTAAAACAGGAGCCTGTTTGTACGGATGAGTAAAAATGATTCTTCAACAGAATACTGTTGACAGCAAATTTTTCATTCTAGTCACGGTTACAATATCAAAATTAGATTAGAGAAAGAAAATATAGGAGAATTTCTAAGTGTTCACTGGTTTTGTTGAACTTCGTTTCTAATTTTTGTGAAGTATTCCAATTTGAACTTTTAAACTTTTGTCAAGTTTGAAATAAAGTTGTAAACATGTTTTATGAATTATTGATCGTTTATGATGAGTACTTCCATAAAATCTTGAATGCAATCAGGAAGCATGTTTTTTTTAATAGTATTTTAAGGTATCAATGTGTTGGCATCGGCTATCTTAAAGTATGTGTAGAAGGGCCCATAAATCATAACGACATAAAAATTGAAATTGAAAGTTTTTCTTAGCATTATTATGGTGTGAAAATGATTGTGGGATGATGATTTATGGCCGAAATTAGAGTGCTTTCTGAAATCAATAAATCTTTAAGAAATCATTCATCTTCTTTCGTTCATAATATTAGTGTGTTTATAGAATCTAAGAATAATCTCATTTTTATACTCATATTACAGATAAAATATACGTATAATTGTTTTTCCATTACTAGCTGTGAAGTTGACAGTTATTGTTTCTTCTATCCAACTGAGAAGTAGAATTGCTCTATTAGTGACAAATTTTTTCTATTATTAACCTAGGTCAATGATGGAAAAATTCAAATATTTTGTAATTCCAGGGATAGTAGTTCAACAAAAACTTGTCAAACATAATTTTGTATACCCGGGAGATTGTCTTCAACATATTTGCTGCCTGAAATTACCTATTTAGATAGAATCATTTGAATAAAAATACCATTAGTTTAAAATTCGCGCTCAACCAAAAATGACTGATGACATAACGAGTACGTTCATAATATATCAAAAACTGACTTGTAAAAAGTGTACTTGTCAGTCAGACGACGGGGTAATAGTACAGTAACTGAAAGGGCAAACCTATCAATATAATTGTCCAATAATTTTTTTTGGCTTGATTTGTAGGTCTTGACGGGTACCTCAAAGGGGGAAAAAGTTCTCCAAGATTGCGCCTTGGCTAAGGGTCCAAAATGGCCCCTAAGCCCCCCAAAAAACGGTTTCCCGCCATTATCTCCCGAAATATGCAATTTGGAGAATTTTTGTTCAGGTGAAAAGTGAAGGTCGTTAAATTATCTACAAGAATGGTCCCTATAATTTTTTTCCAAAATGCAATAGTTTTCGAGATAATCGCATCCAAACGTCACCTCGCTTACGCAGCTGCACTACCTCTATAAATGCTACCGTCTATAAAATTAACTTGTAAACCGGCGGACAAATTCTTCCATAACTCGGTCAAAAATCAATATTTTTCGATGATTTAAAATTCATTGTAATGGGAATATCCGTAGGTATCAATATGTGTACCTTAAACCCCGTTCTCGCCCGTCGAGGACATTGCAAAAAGTGGCCAATGTTATTTTTCCCCAATATTTTGGCCTCTTCCATTAAATCATTGACATTTTATTTATTTTAAATGGTTCATTATCCCTTGTTTTTTTAAATGGGGTCCGGGGAGGTCCTGAATGTTTCTAGAAATTCTTTTCAGTATCTTTGTGGCGTTTCAATAAAAAGTTTATTGATTTATTTGCATTTTTCAGTCGTTTTCCGAGTTCTCACAAATCTTGTAAACAAGCGAAAATAAAGAACTAATGTTCAATTATATTGTTAATAAATGCACACCATTTGAAAGCTTACTATGTCTACTCTCTGAACCAATATTTTTATTCGGAATACAATGCACTCATTTTCCAGGGACCGGGAAAATTTGAAAGATTTGTGAGAACTCCGAAAACGACTGAAAAATGCAAATAAATAAATAAACTTTTTATTGAAACGCCACAAAGATACTGAAAAAAAATTTATAGAACCATTCAGGACCTCCCCAGATCCCATTTGAAAAAACAAGGGATAATAAACCATTTGAAATAAATAAAATGTCAATGATTTAATGGAAGAGGCCAAAATATTGGGGAGAAATAATATTGGCCACTTTTTGCAATGTCCTCGACGGGCGAGAACGGAGTTTAATATTAACATATTGATACCTACGGATATTCCCATTACAATGAACTTTAAATCATCGAAAAATATTAATTTTTGACCGAGTTATGGAAGAATTTGTCTGCCGGTTTACAAGTTAATTTTATAGACGGTAGCATTTATAGTTCGTGCAGCTGCGTAAGCGAGGGGACGTTTGGATGCGATTATCTCGAAAACTATTGCATTTTGGAAAAAAATGATGAGAACCATTTTTGTAGATAATTTAACGACCTTCACTTTTTACCGGAACAAAAATTTTCCAAATTGCATATTTCGGGAGATAATGGCGGGAAACCGTTTTTTGGGGGGCTTATGGGCAATTTTGGGCCCTTAGCTGAGGGGCAATCTTGGAGAACTTTTTCTCCCTTTGAAGTACCTGTCAAGACCTACAAATCAAGCCAAAAAAAATTATTGGACAAATATATTGATAGGTTTGCCTATTTTCAGGTCTTCAATTACTGGACTATAAATGCTTCTCTGGTGCGTTTGTGAATTGTGAATTATTTCCAATTTTTGTTTTAAATTTGGCTAGTAGTGGAAAAAATTGTATATACACCATGGTGGTGAAGACATTTATAAGCCTCGCACCTTATTTCGCTCGGGGCCAAGCCCCTCGCGAATTAATTTTGGTGCTCGGTTAATAATAATAGTCTCCACCACCTTGGTGTATAATATACTATTTTTCTACCTATACGGGGTATCTCAGTAAGACCATTCCTAATTTTCAGAAATGACACCAATAACTATAATTTTTCAAAAAGCAGTTTATGTAAAATTGTAGAACTATCAAGAACGATAACAAACATTACTTAAGTGAAGCAATCGAATTTCTATAAAACCAAAAGAAATAAGGAGACTGTTCACTATCGAACCGTTAAACACTTTGACGGTAGAGTCACAGAAAAATTCCAAAAATTCCTCGAGGCACAATGAAAATACCGAATCGTTTAATCTAATAATGATGAACAGGCTTCGATGAATGGGCACATTTCTGAAACAGTGTGAAGTCCGTCCATTAAAGACCATTGTATCTGGGTGAGCCGCAGGGATCGTGATTTCAACTAAATGCCCATATTGTTATCGAGTTATCCTTGTCTTTGATTATCAGATTATGTTATTACGTTGTCATTGGCTGGTTGAATTCGAATTGGGAGAATATTTGTTTCATCATTCACTCCATTTGAGAGGTTAT
>CAJUYG010000436.1:32863-61940 GCA_910591675.1 Galerucella calmariensis
ATGAATGATTTATTACTCCTCGTACTTTCTGTACAGACTATAGTCTTTATCTAAATTAGAGTCTAAAAGACTACTAATAAGTAAGAAAGTTAGCATAAGAATCCCAATGGCCTGAAGAGTTTTTGGTTGTCAATACTTCACATCCATTTTTTCGGGTTTTTTATTGAAAACAATTTTTCTTATTTTTTTGTCACTAATAGAACCCTAACAATCGCCGCCTATGTCTTATCATATATGCTGTACATATCAGAAGACACAATCATGCTCTTGAAATATTAAGTGAGAAAAAACATTCCGATATATAGGTAGCCAAAAATTCCTTCGTAAAATAAACATATATATCCAAATTTAAAACGGAGATTTTTGTCGGGTTTAGTTGACAAATTGATGGTTGACGCGTTGTGGCAATAAAAAAATACCGGAATACCGGACACGTTGATGACCGCAACTTGACAAAAAATAATTATAGATTACAAATTTATGCAAGAAGACTCATAGGGTCCCAGTTCTATGGAATTTCGAGTGAAAACGAAAGGAATTTTGTAGAGATCGTTATTTATAATTAATTTTTATTACAGTTTAGATGTTTAGTGGCTTAATCATAGGTGAATTCATAATCTTATTCTTGGTAACAAGATTACTATTTAGTACATGTGTAATAGGTCACTTCGTCAGTAGAAAGTTTGTTGAATCATTTTCATCAGTTTCGGGTAAATATTACTATATAAGATTCTCGATATTTTTTTTATTTATACGAGGTTTGTCATATTTCGCATATAGGGAGATAAAAAAACAATAGATAATTTTTACGCACTATTGTTTTTCAAAATTTGGATAAATGTTCTCTCGCTTTTTCAAAATTTGTGTAATGTTCTGACTCAATAATTTCACCATCTTTAACCAAGTTTTCTGTTATTCAAGTAGGTACTGCAAGTGATTATCAAATAGAAAGTCCACATTGGAGATAATGAACGAATTTCATATACAGATCGCGAAAAGTCTATTCAAGCCATACGATTTACACAAGTACGACAAGGAAAATATGAGCAAAACTACTTGGAAGAGAGAGAAGAATAATTGTTCGCAATCAGCGTTGGGCGTGTTTTGAGTTCTAGCTACCAATATGATATAAAAGCAGCGTTGCCAGTTTAAAATGTTTGGTACTTTCTAAGGAATAATTATCTTATTTTGCATTCAACTTTTAATACCGGATAACGCCGTATTTATTGGGAGAAATTCGAGATTGGTAATATTATTGACTTTTGAAAAATAAGTGAGATCAACACAGATAAGGATAAAATAATATAGTTCAAGAAAATAAATGGACAAATTACAATCTGCTATAAATAAAATCTATACACTGCTTTCGATTTAACAATTATTGGTATTTAACATTGTTGCCGACAAAAATTGGGACTAACTTTTACAGATAATTACATTTGGCAACAGCTGACTGTACACAATTATTCTTTTCTCTTTTTCAAGTGTTTTTCTCATATTTTCCTTGTCGTACTTGTGAAAATCGCATGGCTCGAATAGACTTTTCGCAATCTTTATAAGGAAGCAAGCAGATAGGGACAAGGACTTCTACTTGCGACGTTCTGTTAGTTTATCTAATATTGTTGTATTATTGTTGCTTGAAGTTTTTTTAAAACCTTTCTCCAAACCGAAAATATAAAATTGGCGCAGTCAGTAGGATTCAAGAAGGTTGCAGCAGTAGCCGTTGGTCTTAACCATTTGTCTTGAAAGAACCAGGAAAAAAAAAGAAAGTAGGTGTTGAAATTCATTCCATATCCCTCCTATCTTATTTGTGTGTTGGAAATTTATTTTCTCTTATTGTGATTGTATGATAGAGTATAGTTTTTTCAACCATCCTTTGCCGTTATGTCATAATAGGTGACGTATTCTGCTGTTTTACGTATGTCTTATATTTGTTGAATGTTATTTTACACTTAACCTCAAAATTATAATCAATGGCATAGGTTAAGAATTGTTTTTAAAATATGACAACTGAATTGTCAAAAGTAACAGATAAAATTTATGTCGACCTTAGATAAGAAATACGTTAATGACGTCATAATTCCGTCTCTTCCATTTCATGAATGAGAGAGCAAGCTGGACAATGTATGACGTAACGGCAAAGGATGGCTGAACAAACAATACAATCTAAAACCTACATAGTGACAAAACGTTCATTTTTGCAGAGTATTTGATATTATTGTAGCAAAATCTTAAAATTCTTAGACAATTGCTAAGTTCGGTAGCGGTAGAGGCGACGGATGTTTTGTCACGTGATCACAGATAAATCTGAGCAAATTACTATTAACGAACATCCCGACCTATCATATACAGGGTGACCCGTAAGTAATGGTCCAAAGTGAAATGTAAGATTCTTCGCCTAAAAATATTACATTCCGATGCAACTCCTCTTAATAAAATATTAATGATAAGAAAGATACAGGGTGGCAAAGTTGAAATTTCAAAAATGTTTTTTCTCATTAAATTGGAGGATTTTAGATACACAAACGTAAAAATTTGAAGATAGAGGTTTTAGGGCATGGGAAATCATAATATGTTATCCATTTTAATGTGTTTTCTGGAGGGTTCCATAAAAGCTATGTAATTGGTATAGATGTGCGATTTACTTATTTATTGTTAACGGTATCCCTCTATTTATTGGAAAATATTAAAACTGCATCATTTTTGCGACAAAAAGGTATACTTATTATCAATCTCAAAAGTTACTGGTTTTCGAGATATTCGCATTTTTAAGCGCCCCTTCATAACTTTCATTCCATTTATTAGCACCAAAATAATAATATCAGTAGGCGCTGATGTCAGGAAATTTATTATCAGCTATAATATAGCAAGAACATTGATAATTTGCAATAATTTTGCCATACATTTCCTCAAGCATGTTGTTTTGAGGTAACAACCCTTCGCATTGGGTTGTTACCAAGCAATACGCTTTCGAAATCTATGACAATATTATTGCATTAACAATATAAGTAAATCGCACAGTTATACCAATTACATAGCTTTTATGGCACCCTCTGGAAAACACATCAAAATGGATAACATATTATGATTTCCCAGGCCCTAGAACCTCTATCTTCAAATGTTTACGTTTGTATATCCAAAATCCTCCAATTTAATGAGAAAAAACCATTTTTGAAAATTTCAACTTTGCCACCCTGTATCTTTCTTATCAATAATATTTTATTGAGAGAAGTTGCATCGGATTGTAATATTTTTAGGCGAAGAATATCTTTTTCACTTTGGACCATTACTTACGGACCGCCCTGTATATAAACGAACTTCTAATCTCGCTTTAACATAATGTGTCGTATTATTTACGGACTACGATTTTTTTGCTGGATGTTTCCAGTGTCTTAGATTTTATTTTTCATTATTTACGGCTATCTTAAAAATTGCTGAATCTCAGGACTCTTATTTTCAAATTAAAGTAATCATAAAAGTGTTAAAAAACGCTTTCCAAACCTGGAAGATGAAATTTAATGTTTAAGTTTAAATTACCATGGTCTATAGAATAGTATATTAAAGTATAAGTGAATATTAATAAGGTATTTAAAACACGCGCGATTTTTTGAAATTTTTTGAAATAGAGTGTTAAAAAACGCTTTAAAAACCTGGAATATGAAATTTAATGTTTAAGTTTAAATAAACATGGTCTATAGAAACAATTATTTTTCAAGATTATTCTGACAATTCCATCAGTTTGACAGTTTATTGTAAATGTCAAAAACAGCAAAGAATATTCCAATAGGTACAGTTGTCAGAACCAAACATGAGCCCCGGAAAATATGCGAACTAAAATAAGGTCATCGCAAGCAGCCAATCAAGAGCCAATGTTAACGATTGTCGATTAGTAATTTTTAAATATAATCGAAATGATATGACCGAGTGATTTCATCATTTTATTCATTCTGTATCAGTGTTGTCAATGCGAGGATGATTATCCTATTTTTAGACAGTTTCACTAATTTGGATCCAATAGTTTTTCGAATATTTTGTAGAAGGGATAGATAAAATGGCTATTGTTTTTGGGGATTTTTCATATTGACTGGGGTCGAAGACTTTATTTAGATAACCAATGTGTCCTTTTGGTAATTTTGACAAATTCTGATAATTTGAATTGTAAGTTCGGGTAATTTTCATTTTTGCATCGGCAACACTGGACTATAACCAATTCATATTTTGTTGCTTTCCATAGAAACTTGACCCTTCTTTTTTATGACATTAATACAGTCATGTAATTTGGAAATATAGACATTTAGGGCAAACGGTAGTTTTAGTTTTGGTCCAATATAAATTTTTTATCAATATTTAGAGTTACATTTTTAGCAAGTTTGACTTTGTTCACATATCTCTTAACAGTTGACATTTATGGTACCGATATTTGGTTATCGATTGAAAATATCGAATTGTTACTACAAAAATACAACTACAGCGACATGAACACGCCCACCAGGGCTCACGTTTGCTTCTGCCAACTGTATTGGGAATAATTACGAGGCAGACATAGTAAGGGAGATCGAGAAATCAACTCCAGAATATATTGAAAAAGTCATTCCTCCATTTGGAATCAGTTACTTTGAATAATTGATAAATAACGGCGCGTTCCTCAGCCCGATCCTGAGACATATATCCTGAAAACATCTCGATAAAATCTTAAGTGAAATCATGAAAAACTTAATGGCCTGAAATTCGATACTGATTTATCTGAAAGAGAAACGGTATAACTATTGGGACTCGTGAGTGTTACGGGTATGACATTCTTTTATTTGGACAGGTAACATCCTTGTTAAGCCCGAAAAAAACATGAGCCTGCTATTCTGAAAGTACGCGCGTGTGGTCGACGGAAATTTTACCAAGTGATATTTCTTTGTAACTTGAGTATTCGGTTGTTGAGTTAATACTATGTCGTTCGAGTTTTATCTGGTGTGATTACGTAATAAATTAGCTATTGCAATCTTTAAAAAAACAAACCCGTGAAATGCATCAGGAGATGTGTACCTATAAAAATTCCTGGTGTTAAGTGGAATTGGTAACTGACATTTTTTATGGAGAAAGACTGTTTCTTTCTTAAAGAAAATATACGAGTGCTGCTGGCACAGTTTTTTTATTTTTTATATGTACACTTTTATTACCGAAATCAAGCTTTGGTATTTGGTTTGTGTTTGACAGCAATGGAAAGTATAAACCTACATAAGAGAAAATTAAGCATTTATTATTGCTATACCAATGAGAAGCATGACAAATTTTATAGGGGCTTTGAACATAAAACCAGCAAAAGTCACGAGGAACGACATCATGCCAGAACTTAACCGTTGCCACAATCTGAACAAAATTTTGCGCCTTTTCGTTGTTGTGGGCAAGTCATGGAACTATCACAACATACTAGAGATTATCAAGACAGACTTCTGGATAAAAGTGTTCCAAAAAAGACCAAAGAAATGTATTGGCTAAGAACAGACAACGTGTTATATCGGGGTTAGTACTAGAGTGCCACCAAGATTCAGATAACGCCTCGGCAGATAACAATATTATTCTGAGGTGGTTTAAAGGGCACGACAGGAGTAAAAGAAATCGCATTACCGATTCTTTAGCCAGGAAAGCAGCTGGACTAAAAATTTTAGGACCCAGTGACACGTACGGTCTAACTACTTCGACAATTGCGGAGCTTGCCAAACGTTACACCCATGCTCAATCCCTCAAGAGGTGGGATGGAATCAAAGGATGCAATCTTGCCAGGATCACCCTGGGCGACCCTGGGAAGCTGGCGTCGAAGAAATATTAGGCGATGACCATGAAAAACCTACGTTTAACAGTAGGATTTTTGACTGGCCACTGTCAACTGAGGACACACCTCCATACTATGGGGCTAGTCGACATACCTCTATGCAGGATGTGTGAACAGGAAGATGAAACTGCCAGGCATGTCTTATGCGAGTGTCCGGAGTTATCGTCAATAAGAGAGTGTGTGTTCGGTGAGTCTTGGCCCACACCTGCCGATATAAAGGAGATGTCTTCTAGTGACCTGTACATCTTCCTGGAAAGGAAAGGACTCGGGAGTTTGTACAATGGGTCACATGTGGCCTTAGGGCTGTGAGCCTACACTTACCCCCCCTACTCTACAGATACAGATGTATTGGCTAACAAGTCATGATTACTGACTACTGTGAAACTATGACTGTAGCACAAGGGAGAATTTCTCCGAAAAGGACCTACTGATGATACTGATCAGCACTATTGTCTCTTCACGGAAACGATACAACCCAGAGTCTTGGTCTTAATCTTGCTTTTTCGCTTTTCGTTAAACGGTGATGTATTTTTAATACTATCTAAATATGTAGTAATAAAATAAAAAAGTTAGAACGTGTCGCGGGACACACGGTAGGAACTTTAGTTCCTTTTAAGCCAAAAGTATGTAATACATTTGACGTTATAGATAGAAAATTTGCAAAGCCTCGGTGGCCGAGTAGTAAGCAAACCAGACTCTCACGCGATAGACCCGGGTTCGATTCCCCGTGAAGATGTTTTTTTTATTGTTAACTTTATTTTTAAATAATTATTCTGCTTGATATTAATAACGACAACAGGTAGACGTTTGAAATATTTAGCAGATTATTCATGATTATAGATATTATAGATACGGTACCCTTCATGAGGGAGTCCGACTAGCAACATCTACTTATATTTAAAAAAGGAAACCGTAGCATTATACAAATTGGACATTCAAGAACTGTACGTTTACCACAAAATTAGTGGACACATAAAATTGAATTGTTAAATTTTTAATTTGAAGTTATATTACAGTTTATAGAAATTTTTATTTTCTACATTTTTTCTTAAGTGGGTCGTAGAAAAAATATGCTGCTCGACTCGTGTGGATTGTCCATATCGTACTCGAACGATTGAGCACTCCGCCTACGGCGTCGTGCTCAAACTTCGTCCTAGTGCGATATGGCCATCATATCCATACTAGTTGCACAAACTACTATTTCTTTCAAAATATGCCCTTTTACATTTGAAAACAGCCTGCCAAATGTCAAATCAATTTATCCATCTATTTTAAAGTTATCGAATTTAAACATTCAAGTTTCCAAAATTTCTACACCCTGTATTTCGAAAAGTAAATGTGCTAGACCCCTTAATCGCGCAAAAAAAAATATGGAAATAATAGTAAAAATTTATCCGAACAAATCCAAGTAGATCACCAGCACTGCGAATACCAGCTTTTCATAGAATTTTAATATAGCGTCGGTGGTTCAGTGGTAGAATGCTCGCATTTGGCGCGGGCGTCCCGGGTTCGAATCCCGGCCGAAGCATATGAATCGCTGCTTCGTAAACGAGTGAGAGACTAAGGAGAGAGCACAAGCACGAAAGCAAGGCACATAACGAAGCAACGTAACATAACGTAGCGTAACGTAACGCGTAACGATCAGATCTTTTGCGTCGCGACCCCTGGTCGCTCAAACATAACCTGACGTAAAGAACTGAAGTTCTAAAAATTTTGCCAGTTGATAATTGATTGTAAATTATTAATAATGTATAACCGTGATTTTCAAAAAAAAATACGTACATGTACGACATACAAAAGATATTTTAAAAATTTTATATTTTATATTTATTAATCATCACAGATAAAAACGTACTTTATTGTGATGAAAAAACTTCTATCTACGTCTATGATCATATTCCAATTCATAACCATAGTAGATACCACAGTACTACAAAAGAAGAATACCTCGCTTTCGCCAGTTTCATTCGACGGATTTGGATAACAAAAGAATTCTTGAAAGCACATGCCGCAAGATACAATAAATATTTTATTCCTTTAGAAGGCAGAATAAAAGAGACTAAAATATAATATGATGGAAGTAATGTCCAATACATTCATAAGACGGTCCTTTTGATTATTATTTTTACCATTTTGATCTTCGGATAAATTTTCTATTGAAACCATCGGCCGCTGATTATTAATGACAGTTGTTGACACTTTGACTACTTTAGATATCACAGAAAGTGTGTACACGAGGTGAAACCAGTTTCAGATGAAATATAGATAGATAGATCATTTTATGTTGCAATAAATAATGCTTTTTTTAAATTCGACAACTTTCAAAAGAATCAAGACTTTTTGTTTGAGCGTATAATAATTTCATGGCTAAGCACAATTCAATTCTGTATCTGTAAAGTAGGGAGGGTGAGTGTAGGTTCGCAGCACTTAGGCCACATGTGACCCATTGAACATCCTTCCGAGGAGTTGTCCTCCTTGGTCATCGTCCATTCTCCATAGGAGACATCTCCTCTATATCGGCAGGTGTAGGCCAAGACTCTTCGAACACACACTCTTTTATTGACGATAACTCCGAACACTCGCATAAGACATGCCTGACAGTTTCATCTTCCTGTTCACACATCCTGCATAGAGGTGTGTCCACTAGCCCAATAGTATGGAGGTGTTTCCTCAGTTGACAGTGCCCAGTCAGAAATACTACTGTTAAACGAAGGTTTTTCCTGGTCATCGCCAAATATTTCTTCGGCGCCAGCTTCCCAGGGTCGCCCAGGGAGATCCTGGCAAGACTGCATCCTTTGATTCCATCCCATCTCTTAAGGGATTGAGCATGGGTGTAACGTTTGGCTAGTTCCGCAATTGTCGAAGTCGTTAGGCCGTAGGTGTCACTGGGTCCTATAATTTTTAGTCCAGCCGCTTCACTGGCTAAAGAATCGGTAATGACACAATTCAATTGAGAGCCCATTAGTTAAATGGTAAGAAAGGTTTCCTTCAATTGCTTGCGTGTGAAGAATACGATAAGCTTACAATCATGAACCGTCCATATTAATGGTGGATGTTTCAAAGGATCAACAATGAATAAAAAAGGAAGAAGTATCAGAGACAACCCTGATACGCTCAAGTGCATGCAAAATTTTATTTCGCTGGTCCATTTTGCTGCAAAGTGCGGGTAGGTGGCGCGCATGCTGATACAGAGGAGAATGGTTCCTAGATCTCGGAACTGTTTAAAAAACAGCGCGAACTACGGAGCGGCTTAAGAAAGCATTAATACTACAGACTTCTTTTAAAAAAAATTATAAGACAAATCAACAAAAAGAATTATCAATTCATTTAAATTTTTTCAGTACGAGCGGCTTTAAAAGCGCAATTATTTTGTCATTTAAATTCAGTATTTTAATTCGAAGAAGTTAACAATCACATTAAAATATAAATTATCAATCGTTAATCCTGGTATTGTCTATAAAAATTTTTATAGACAATGATCCTGGTAAGGATATTGGAGCTAGCTTATTAAGTGATTGTTTTGCTATCGGTCTTTAATGAGTGTGCAAAGTTTCAAAACAATCTGACGATTGGAAGTCAACAGATACTGAGTTTGAAGATTTCGTTACAAACAAACCTACCCTTATAACAGGTCCAAGCTAATAAAAGTATTGAGGAAAGTATACATTTTTCTTACATTCTGTCACTTAATCTTTGTTAGATATAAATAACAGTAAAAAGTTGATAATTTTAAAAACTTACCAAGCAAACATAGGTGTGCAGCATGATTTCTACTAAATGGTCCGTCAAACCATCAGGTTTCACTGTAAAATAAAAAAAAATCACCATATAAAATTTATTAACAGTAAATGAAATTATTTCATAAAAAAATTTCCTATAGTTGCTGCAGTTCTCATTTTTAACATCGCAAAAGCATGTACAATTAAAAAGTCCAGCTGGAAACCTTGTACATGATTTTAAACTTATTTCCCGATGGGTTATAGACTTTAAACCTACAACATAATTCAGAATTAGGATGACAATAAAGGAAAATATGGAGCAATAGATGAAAATGGAAAATTATAGATAAAACGTCCCTCTTTTAGTTTTGACATACATCATAAGGACCATATACAACATAAGTTATTACGTCTTGATAGCCGAGCGGAATAGGGGTTTGAATGCAGAAAATTATGAATTGTAGACATAGATTTCAAACCTGGAAGAAAGTGAAAATTTTCCATATGGTAATATAATGACATTTGTTAATGGATAACCCTCAATGTAGCTCCTTTTAATTCGTAAACATCCTATAATATCTATGTATATATACTTAGACCTTATAGTAAATCGACCTGAAGAGTTCAAATCATTTTTCTCGCTACTAAAAACGTAGTGCGCATGCGAATTGTCACCGCTAATGGAAATAATTAATGACTGACTATAGTAACCAATATTGGTAAGTAGAAAGAGTAATTTACGTTACAAGACCGGAAAGTGGTGTTTTTCAGGTCGAGACAAGCTAATTAGTTTGGTGAGACCTGAAAAACACTTATTTTCGGGTGCGTGACGTACAATAGTTTTTTTAAGGCGGACACTTCGATATATATTTAATTCTCTATTTTACTTTTTATAACAAAGTGATCAACAAAACTAAAACCAGATAAAATAATAAGTTTGACATAATCGACAAATTAAAAAACAACGAAATGTCATCACTCGACAATATAGCGAGACGTTGTTACCATAGTAACGAAATCAAGGTAGATTGTATTATAAAAGAGCGATTGGAAAAATGAAAAAAATGAACGCCAGGGACCGGCAAAAGCTTTTTTCGGTCCCTGACGTCCATTTTCCGGTCTTGATCGGCAAAACGATATTTTCTGGATGAAAAATTGTCCAGAATGTGTATACTTTCCGATCGGTCTTGAAATAGTATATTAAAGTATAAGTGGATATTAAGGTCTTTAAAAGGTCTTTAAAGCAAGTCTTTTACAGACCAGCTATCCACGAATACTTTACGCTACTTTTTTTTATTGGTGCACTTTGAAATCATAAATACTGGTCTATAACTACTGCAACAACAACAAGAATAGATGTAAATAAGAGCTAAATGTCAAATGGTTGAATTCGTGATGTATATTATATACCTTGCGTTGTCATGGAAATGAGAAAAGCATAAACTAATTTGTATTTTGATGGAAGTTCAACGTTATTGAGTTCTGTGAATGTCAATGGTATTAATTTAAATACCATTTCCTAAGATTTGGAAAATCGAAATATTAATATTTCAAACAATACCAACGGCACTTTCCATTTTAATTTATAAATTTGACATTTTTATATATTGTTCGAATAAAAGTTTTGACGTTATAACATGATTTACACAATAGATTTAGAATTCGTTTCTCGAGTTGTTGATGTTGCCACGGTAACTTTAAAACACGCGCGTGTTTTAAAGTTCGATTTAAACACGCTGAGGCGTGCTTTAAATAGGTAAAATGGGTCACCAATAAAAAAATAGTATATTAAAGTATAAGTGGATATTAAGGTCTTTAAAACACGCGCGATTTTTGGAGCACGACGGCGAAGCCGGAGTGCTCGAAATAGAGCAAGTGTTTTAAAGACCAGTTATCCACGAATACTTTACGATATTTTTTTTTATTGGTGCACTTTGAAATTATAAATACCGGTCTATAACTACTACAACAACCAGAAATGGAAATCATAGATGGAAACGTCAACTAAATGTCAAATGGTTGAATTCGTGACGTATATGATGTACACCTTGCGTTGTCAAGGAAATGAGAAAAACATAAACTAATTTGTATTTTGATGGAAGTTCAACCTTATTGAGTTCTGTGAATGTCAATAGTATTAATTTAAATACCATTTCCTAAGATTTGAAAAATGGAAATATTAATATTTCAAACAATACCAACGGCACTTTCCATTTTAATTTATAAATTTGACATTGTTAAATATCGTTCGAATAAAAGTTTTGACGTTACAAACTACTCTTGTCAGATCGATAATAAAAAAATTTACATTTAGACATGATTTAGACCATAGATTTAGACTTCGTTTCTCGAGTTGTTGATGTTGCCATGCCACGGTAACTTTAAAACACGCGCGTGCTAAAAAGTTTGATTTAAACACGCTGAGGCGTGCTTTAAATAGGTAAAATGGTTCACCAATAAAAAAAAAGTTTTTCTCTCATTAGTACCCAAATTGCCAGTTTTGGGCTGGTAGCATAGGCAACAATAGGGTACAAACATACATTTTGCTGTTGGTGGGAATTAACGCTTTATCAGGTCTCCTAACACCTTGCATGCCTATTTTTTCAGAAAGATATAAACTTTACTTTTAAAACGACTTTAAGAATCATAAAATTTGAAAGTCCGCCAAAACGCGCTTTAGGTCATAAAGATAGCTGCCCCATAGTGTGACGTCATTTGTTTACGTTCTTATTCTGAGCTCTTGTGACCTAATTTGTTTCTGAAAGCTTTAAAAATGGATAAAGCCGAAAAAAAAACTTTGTATTCCAATTATTGCATTGTTCCAGTGTGTAAATCAACGTCTATTAAAACTCCAGACAAAATATTTGTTACTTTACCTGGTGGCGCAAGAAAAAATACACTTAAGAGAAGGGAATTACTTTTGTTTGTGAAGACCATTTTAATGTAAGTACCTACTTCTATGCTGGTAATTTTTGTTCTTAAATAGTTTGAGGTTATGTACCTATATGTCTAGGAATCAACCATAAAAACATCATTTTCTCACGACCACACATCGAAATATGGTTGGTAAATATTATATAAATAAAACATAGTTTAAATCGTACTTACGATAATGCTTTAACTCCTCTTATTTCCTCTGCATTAAAGCAGCTGTATGACTTCATAAATTAAAGCACATAAATGAGTCTCCTTTGGGCAAGTTATCAGTTTGTTCTTTTACAAAACATTCGCTAGCCATATCTTTACTCAAAAAATATGAAAGAATCGTCACTGAAATAGTAAATAAAAAATATTCTTCCAAAAGTTTTAAAATATCCTCGGAAATATCGAATATTTATGTCCACTTTCCACTTTACGTTGACTTTTAGAAATAAAAAAAGCAGTCACAAACACGTAATGGTCTCAAACAAAATATAAATGATATTTTTACGTCAATGAATCAATTAATAGTTGATTAAAATACAATATAAACACACGACTACACAATATAACATAATGCAATACCGGCCATATTGAGATAAGTAAACACAAGAGATATGACATAACATGTATCATCGGTAGCATTCGGAAATCCTCGGGTTGTGGTCGGAAAGTGCATTGAAATTTGAATTTTATTTTAAAATTTGGGAGTAATTATCAATGGAAACTGGTATATTTCGTATTATTAGTAATTATTGGTATCATATTTACTATTATAAATTAATATCCATGCAAAATATGGAATATGCGTGTACTCTATTCTTCTGTCATTGGAGACAAATTTGGTAATATTTAGTTTCAACAAAATGGTTTCTCTGTCTACAATTACGATCATGTTACTAAGTGTTTGAATAGAACTCTCTCAGGTCGTTAAATAGCTAGTAGAGAGAAAAACTATATTTTGATCTTCACTACCACCAGATTTTTCTACTTTGGATTTGCTTTATGGGAGTAATGTGTAGTCACAGTTGAGTTTCAACGTCAATATTGGCCTCATATAAAATTAATGATTAAGACTTGTGGTTAATTATTATAGAAATAATACAAAAATTTCATTCGTTTGTATGGAAACTATCAGTCGGCATCTTAAGAATAGCGCGGGCTTTATATTTTGACAACAAAAGGCGGTTTCTGTTGTTATGACATTTGCCCACATCATCCAAGCCCATCATTATAACACTTTTCAATAAACCGACATAAAGAACCGTTTAAAATATTCTTTTTAGATCTCGCATCAAACTTCTATTCACAAACACAAATAGAAAACACATTTCTTTTTACACCAGTATTCGATTCAGTTGGTAACACCACTCCAAATATTTGAATAATCTGAAGTGACAAAACGTGCAATTTTTAGCAAATCGCTTCTAATACAGGATAAACGGGGACCATTTTCAAAACGATTATGACACCTTTTAAGGACCTTGGCAGGACCACCCACATTGGTAAACCGTCAAGTATTATCGAAGTAAGATTATCGGGGTTTTTGGTATTACAAAGGCTTAAGGATGTATTTTATTTTCTAAAGAAAAAAAAGTTGACAGTATACTGATAATGAGGAAGCTGAAAGGGAACTAAAGTGACTATTTTCTATAAAATTTACTGGGCTGTCAAAAATATCTTTTATGACACTTACGAGAAAGGTTTTTAATTTCAAGCGGTGATAATTATTTTTAAAGTGAATGGAAACATTCAAATTTATTTTTAATCAAAAATGTATTGAAAGTTTAACAAAGTTGTCAAAATATTTATAAAAGGTAAAGATAAACAAAAAAAAAGGTAAATGTAAATTTGAATTAGTAAAAAATTAGTTACTCTTAAACATTTTTTCGATGTCTTATTGGATGTGAGCAAGATGCTTTAGGTAAGACATTTTCCTCCAAAAATTGCTTATGTCCTTGAGCCCTCTGTCTCACAGTTTAACAAGGTATGCAGCTGAGATTATTCAACCTCACCTATTGCTGGTGGTCTTTCACTGAGGTGTGACTCATTAGATAACCTGTCATAAGCCTACTACTTTTTGGGCCCCTCCTATTTATGAAGAACTCACTGTGTACCAACTTTGGAGTATTCTTCCACTGTAGTCTATGTTGGCTTTGTACCCACTTTTGTATTTGTTGTGACTTTGTGGTGCCATAGATTGGTTTAGGTTCAACATATATTGTTGCTGAACCTCTACATCTTGTTGATTTTCACAAATATAGTTATCTCACGGCACTTACACTAACCTTACTGTGATCTTTCGTTCATCTAGTTCTTTCTGGCATTTCTCTACCAATTTGGATATTACCTTGCGACAATGTAAAGGCTGTAAAATGTTTATTGTTTGACCGTCAGACCTATATTTGTTTATGGGATAGCATACCCTCCCTAGTGAGAAGGAACATCTCATACTATACATTCCTGTTCCTGTTCCTTCAAATACTAAGAATCTTCTTACTACCAGGTTGGTGCTTCTACTCCTTTCTGTGGCGCATCTCTACTTTACAGATTTGGGATGTAAGGTGAAGACACATCTTATGTATTAAACTACATTTAAAAAAGTTCTATAGGACGAATAATAGTAGTTTACGAAATGGCAAAGTGAAAAAGGATACTACTAATTAAAAATAAACAAAAGCTAAGACTGCAAAAGAAGCACATTTCACATATCTCTATTAAATTGTGAAAGTTCTCAAACAGTTCCTCAACATTTGCTCGAATAACTTAAAAATGATAAGATATTGAAATAAAAATTAACTACGAAATCAACAGATAATGAAATTAAAATTAAAATTTAGAATACTCTGTATTTGAAGTATGATGAAGATTGATATATTTAATGAATGAATCTAACAAATATTCGGAGAATAAGATGATACTTTATGTCGTTCGCATGGGATTGACAATGAGTCAGACAAACTCTCCACACTCAGATGAAGTATCACTTATTTTCCCAATATCATAATATACTATTATGTACCAAGGACGAAAAACTGTTCATTATAGTCGAGCCTGCAAATTGATAGCCTAGGCATAGCATACCTACACCGAGAAAAAGATTTATTTGTGACAATCAAAATCTTATTCCGTCAAATAAATATGATTTTCCATATGGCCTAACTAATATTTAATTTGTCGTCAAGAAAGGATTTGTTTCAAGTTCGGAAAGTAATATTGTTGATGAATAAAAACACATTCATTGTCATCAATAAAATGAGTTATCTATGGAAAATTAGATTTATTCTTGTAAAAATGTATCATATTTGTCTCAAACAACATTTGTTGAGGTATAATGACAAAATAGTTATATTAATCTTTGGAAGCATTTAAATTAAATGGAGTAGTTTTCCAATAACATATACTCATTATTTTTGCAAGCTAACTATATTGTTTTATCATAAAAAAATTACTTTATGGCAGAATGACATTTCTTTATCATAAAAAATGTATTGTATCGTTAAAATATATTTCTTTCCCATAAAAAGGTATATTGTCTGGGTTAACGATATGTATTTTATTCGTAAAAATTGTATCTTCCCAGCAAATTATATTTTTTTGTTGGAAACAAATGTTCCTTCTTCAAGAAAACTATTAATTTTTACTAAAATTCAACATATTCATCATAACAGAACCATAATTTTCATAATCATTACATTGCCTTATAGTGAAAAAATATGTTTCTCTAAAAAACCGAATTATTTACGGTATTGTTTTTTGCTTATGGAAGTTACCTACATGCACTATTCCATACACTGATCTTTTGAAATGTTTCTAAATATTTGAAAATATATCAAAAGTTCACGGTGTATTAAGCAGTATGGGTAACTTCCACATGGTTCTCTAAATAATTAGGTTACTTGGGAAAATATATTTTTCACAAATATTTGTCTAAGCCGTTTCTAGACTATGTCGAACAACAAAGTTGACTTTCATTTGTATGTGTGGACTAGTCGATCGAATTGGTCGATGGTTAGCCTGGACACAAATTAAAATTACAGTATTTTTATGACAAACATGTTTAAATCTGATAAAAATTAATGGTCTCTATTTATGCATAAAACTGTTCAGTAGGAAAGTAGGAAAGCAGGATAGGAATAAAAAACTTGCTGCTGAATATTTTGATCTATTAAAAAGAAAACTATACATTCTTAAAATAGATACCATACATTCATAAAATAGAAACCATACATTGTTAAAATTAAACATACCTACATGATCCCAAACATAACCAACAATGGTATCCACAAGATAGCTTTGTCTATCCTTAAGTGTGCACATTAATGCTTTCCCCATAGTAGTTTTTTGGAGTTCTTGGCGTAGATCTGACAGGTTTAATCGAGAAATGTGTATGTTTGAGGTACATTTCGCTTGCTTGTAACTTCTACCTACTTGAATATAATTGTCATTTATTTCCTTGCTTTGAAAGATATCTCACAGTTCTTGTAATCGCCATGAGTTTAACAATTCATTCATTCTATTATTAAACTTATTTTTGTCCAGAGCACTTCAACCACATACTTCACAACACAAAATAATTAGTGAAATTGCTAAAACTGATCTAATTTCACATGCAGACCAGACTGACGCCAATCATATACAGGTGGTGACCGTTACTGAATAATAGGGAAGGGTGGGGTGAGAATTCTTTGTTTCAATTGCCACATAATTTGTAGGCTAATGTGATTTCTTACGGGTGAAGAAATATGTGATTTGTAGCAAGTAAGTTTTTTTTCTCGTAACAATAAATGTACAATTATACTGAAATACTAATTTTTTCGGTATAAAGTAGATCTTATTTGAGGCTAATAATCTATAGGCTTATTTAAAAAATGTAAATTTCTGTCAAAACTTTCAAATGATTTACTATGAATATTTAATTTGTTGTTTTAAAGTGATGAAATATTATTGAAGATGTTAGGATTTTTTCTGGGTAATGAGAACAATTTTTACCCAAATAGCATTGTTACATTTTATAACAAAATATTATATTGTGCTTTGTAGACTTTCATATTTTCCGAAGAACAATTGTATGAAGGTGTGCATGAAGGAGAACAAATTTTTTTAAGTTAAAGAAATTACACTCGAATAAATCATTTTCTTACATCAAAATTTCCCAATATTTTCACGTTAATATGGCTTCTTAATAATAAATAAGCAATGTTAGTTTCAAACAAAAGGGGTTGAACAAATTAGTTTATTTGTCTATAAATAACTCTTCTCTCGGTGTACGGAAAGTAAATGACATAAAAATAAATTGACTATTTTGTATCCGGAAATTAGTACGTAAAATGGAATTTTTTGTACAGGCCGTCTAAAAAGTGTCATTTTTTGTAACCTCCCATTAAGAAAACCTGATGGAAATTGGGCTCGCACAAATGGTGAAAAAAGCACACGTTTGCAGAACACTTAGCTAAAGTTTTCACCCCACTTCCATCAAATAATCCAATAATAGATGTCGAGGTAGAAACCTACTTAGAATCTGCCAACCAACTATCACCTCCCCTAAGAGCAATTAACCCAGCAGAAGTGTACAGAGAAATCCAGTTGTTAAATCCACATAAAGCTCCAGGATATGATCTAATAACCGGGAAAGTATTAAAACATCTTCCAAGGAAAGCTATCGTACTAACCACCACAATATTCAATAGAATACTACAAATTAATCATTACCCAATACAATGGAAGTATGCACAGATAATCATGTTAGCGAAGCCAGGAAAACTTCACCATGAGCCCAGCTCATACAGACCAATTAGCCTATTACCACAACTATCTAAACTCTTTGAAAGAATCCTTCTACATAGAACTAGCGAAATCATACCTAAAGAAGAACTGATTCCAATACACCAATTTGGATTCAGAGAACAACATTCGACAATCCAACAGTGTCATAGATTAGTGAACAATATCAAGCAAGCAATCGAACAAAAAGAATCATGTGCTTCAGCATTTTAAGACATCCAACAGGCTTTCGACCAAGTATGGCACCAAGGAAGTGATAGATATATACAAGTCAAAGTCCAAAACTCCTTATCCAATTATCAGCCCATAAAATCAGGTGTTCCCCAAGGAAGTGTCCTTGGCCCCTATCTATACCTTTATGTATACTGCTGATATTCCAACTACCGACGATACTCTAATCGCTACCTTCGCAGATGATACTGCAATAATGTCTTCAGATGTAGACCCTACAAGAGCATCAGAAAAGCTACAATACCACCTGAATCTTCTACAAGAATGGCTAGATCAGTGGAGAATAAAAGTCAACAATGACAAATCCGCACAAATTACGTTCAGCACAAAACGAAGTGTCTGTCCACAAGTGACCATTAACAATATGCCGATTCTAGTAAAAAGTGAAGTCAAATATCTCGGACTACACTTGGATCAAAAGTTGACATGGAAGAAACACATACAAGCTAAAAAAACGCAACTCAAGTTAAAACTTCCTATTCGGCAGAGGTTCACTGTTAACAATAGAAAATAAGATTCTAATATACAAAATCATCCTAAAACCAATATGGACCTATGGCATAGAGCTATGGGGCTGCAGTAAGCCATTGAACACTGAGATATTGCAAACGTTCCAATCTAAAACTCTTCGTATAATAGCTAATGCTCCACGGTTTATAAGCAACCACACATTACATACTGATCTCGGTATTCCAACCATCAATGAAGTTATTCAGGCATCAACAATGAGAAACAAAAACCGCAATGAAAACCATCAAAATCCACTAATATCCAACCTTTATACTGATCCAATGGAACAGAGAACATTGAAAAGACGCTGGCCAGAAGACCTCATAGGGTGATCAACGGAGACCCATCAGTGGATGGTGCCCGCCTCAAGTCATTTAGCAAGAAACCACATCATTTACTTATTACTGGATACTTATTGAGTAGATTGTAGATTTGCAATTGAATTAAAAATTTTTTTTGTAAAGTACGACGGAAAAAATGCAATTTTGACTTCAATTCTTTATTTTTTAGAAGGAAAAGCAGTTATTGTATTTAAAAAATATATATTGTGGTAGTTGCCCCACTGGTTAATGAATAAAAAACAAATCGTTTTTGTGTGGCAATGTGAGACAAAAAATGATTAGCATAACAATTGGATTGGGTGAAAACTCCTTCTCATTCACAACAACATTCATAATAAAATGCCTTCCTCAGAATTCATAATGATTAAAGACATATTTTATTAGTATATATTTTAAATTTAGATTGACTATTATACTGTTAGCAGATATTCAAAAATTCACTCCTGGAGATCCAACTTTATGAATTTAATCGAACCGCTGGCTGGGCCCTTCCTCCACTGAAAAAGAGAAGACGAGGCGCGCTGGCCCCCCCTGGCGTAGTGACAGGACCCCCTGCTGATTTTTTAACCGAAACACTATTTTCTAATATTGTCATCGCTCGACCCATTGTCGTTACTTAATGTTCCTTTAAATACTGTCAGAGGAGATAAAAATGCCTTTTCTCCGCTGCCTGCTTCTCTTTATGGGCCTTTTTTTAGATCCTTAATTTGCTTATTTTAAACTGAAGAGGTTCTTATTCGAGCACGAGATAAATTTTACAGAAAATTAATGTGTAAATGATGTGAATTCATTAATAAATTAAAAGTTTTAAATTAAGTCGTTAAACTTTCTTTGATAAAATTAATTTTAGTATTACTGTTGATAATGAATTAAACCATATAACATTTATTAATAATTTAAAAAAAAACATTCATTTGTAACATCCATTTATCAAATTGAAAAAATGTCAATGAAGTCATAGAAGAATATCAAGGAAAGTTTCGCAAAGGCTGCTCAACTGTAGATCAAATATTAACCATAAAAAGCCTAATGAACAGTTAATCTTGAATTGCATATATTTTTCATTACAAACCACTTACATAGCATTGGGCAAACTGTAACTAAGCTCAAAATTCACACAACTCTCTCTTATCTCTTGGCCACTTTTACTTTCAATATTGTTTTCCACAACCTGGGACAAATACAGCCGGTTTCTTCGTTAATGGGCCACCCTGTACGATGGCAGATGTATAAACTTCTATTACCAAATCCTTGAAGCCAGATGCCAAGTTAACGAAATATTTTGAAACGTTCTTTACGTGGAATATTTCCATGTTTTTCAGCAATAATATTTTTTTTTATTGGTGAACCATTTTACCTATTTAAAGCACGCTTCAGCGTGTTAAAATCGAACTTTTCAGCACGCGCGTGTTTTAAAGTTACCGTGGCAACATCAACAACTCGAGAAACGAAGTCTAAATCTATGGTCTAAATCATTTCTAAATGACAATTTTTTCATCATTGATCTGACAGGAGTAGTTTGTAACGTCAAAGCTTTCATTCGAACAATATTTAACTATGTCAAATTTATAAATTAAAATGGAAAGTGCCGTTGGTATTGTTTGAAATATAAATATTTCGATTTTTCAAATCTTAGGAAATGATATTTAAATTAATACTATTGACATCCACAGAACTCAATAACGTTGAACTTCCATCAAAATACAAAATAGTTTATGCTTTTCTCATTTCCATGACAACGCAAGGTATACATCATATATATCACGAATTCAACCATTTGACATTTAGTTCTTAATGACATTCATGATTTCCATTTCTTGTTGTTGTAGTAGTTATCGACCAGTATTTATAATTTCAAAGTGCACCAATAAAAAAAAAATAGCGTAAAGTATTCGTGGATAACTGGTCTTCAAAACACTTGCTCTATTTCGAGCACTCCGGCTTCGCCGTCGTGCTCGGAAATCGCGCGTGTTTTAAAGACCTTAATATCCACTTATACTTTAATATACTATTCCGCAAATCGCGCTGGGAATAATTGAAATTCCAGACCAAATTTCTTGAAGAAAAAGTCAAGCCATTTTAACTGTAAGGTGATGATATTTCCTTACAGTTGTATACGGGGTTGGGATAAAGTATGGAACCAAGTAATTAAACGAAAAGAACGATATTCATGAAAATTTGCTGCTAAGAAGCAATGGAACATTTTTTTGTTAATATACTTCCGGTTTGACCAGAAATGCCATCAACTTCCTCAATTTAAATGGGACACCCTATATATTTTTACAGATTTTGAATATGCTTGTTATTTTGAATCCATACATAATGAGTTTAGTGTGAAAAAATTTGTAAAAACGAGGAATAACTCACTGTTAGTTGTACCGGGTGGTCCAATAAGCCGATCTTTCGGCTATATATCAGAAACTATTCATGTTATAACTTCAGGAAAAAAAATTCCTTAGTGAAAGTGGCGAAGAGAAATGGCTGGAAATAACTTTCAAGTTTCTAGGTTAACCGATAGGGGGCGTAATCTGCGTAGAAAAATTTAAAAACCAGCTTTTGTGAAATATGCCTAATTATACCCAGTGTGGAATAAGTAAACTGGAAAGAGGCCTACATTCCGGAGAAATTTGTTTAAGTACTTTTTTTTTTCCAAATAAATGGTGAAGTAAAGTGGGAAAATGTTTTTGGATAAATACGTATAACTTTGGTTTGAATCACACCTAATTATTGTAAATTATAATGGAACTGGATTAAATTCGTGACAAAATGGCGCAAACCGCATGTTGATAGCTTTTGTCGAAATCGAGATATAAATAGAAACGCAGAAACATAAGTAAGGATAGTACTGACTCACCCTGTATTATCACTTAAATTAAAAAATATTCCAGAACCTCCAATTTTTTTAATGGCAGAAGAATCTTAGTGTAGATACCCATTTTCACCATTGTTATTTCATACAATAAATAGCAATAGATAGCATATCAACAGCTGAGATTGAAGCAGAGCTGTTATGTCTATTGCGATAGATTACAGCTTTGTGTGGACAACGATGGAAAACAATTTGAACATTTAATTGGACACTGAATTTGATGATCTTTTTTTCACATATTTAATTTTAAGTTATAATACAGGGTGAGTCAACACTATACTTACTTAATTGTATGCGTTTTTATTTATATCTCGATTTCGACAAAAGCTATAAACATACGGTTTGCGCCATTTTGTCACGAATTTAATCCAGTTCCATTATAATATACAATAATTAGGTGTTTCCTTTAAATATTTTCAAGGACAACAAATTTTGTTTTACTCATTTGAAAATAGGTACCCTCTACCTATGACAATTGAAACTAAATGCATTTGTTTCATAGTAGATGTAATTAATTAATCTACACTCTTTCTAATGACACTAATTTCGTTGAAATTATCCAAAAACATTTTCCAACTTTCCCCCACCATTTATTTGAAAAAATAAAAAAAAAGTACTTAAATAAATTTCTACGGAATTTAGGCCTCTTTCTAGTTTACTTATTCCACACTGGGTATAATTGGGCATATTTTACAAAAACTTGATTTTCAAATTTTTCTACTCAGATTACGCCCCCTATCGGTTAACCTAGAAACTTGAGTTATTTTCTCCTGAAGTTATAACATGAATAGTTTCTGATATATAGCCGAGAGATCGGCTTATTGGACCACCCGGTACAACTAACAGTCAGTAATTCCTCGTTTTCACGAATTTTTTGACACTAAACTCAGTATGTATGAATTCAAAATAACAAGCTCTTTCAAAATCTGTAAAAATATATAGGGTGTCCCATTTAAATTAAAGAAGATGATGGCATTTTCCGGTTAAACTGGAGGTATATTATTAACAAAAAAATGTACATCAGATGCATTTTGTTCCATTGCACTTACCTGCAAATTTTCATAAATATCGTTCTTTTCGTTTAAAAGATTGATATTTACTTGGTTCCATACTTTATCCCAACCTTGTATACTCGTATTCGTATTTTTCTCTTAATTTATTTGGCAATAATTCGAATTGAAAAGTATTCACTCTGCCTCAACCAGCTCTGGAGGAGTCCCAAAAATGGAAAATTCATCATCACTTAGACTTATCATTTTACTTTCCAGAACACCAGCAATTTAATTTATATGCTTCAAGTTTAACAGTTCAACCTGAATATGTTTCCATAGTAACCCAAGTTAATTCAAATTTGTGAATAAAATTACTCACGATTTTTTCAAATAGTATTCTTCGAAAAGAACGAAATGTCAAAAGTAACATTTATACTTCTCGATCAGTTTAAAATATGATTTGCATTTTGGTGAAATTGTTTTCATGCTATTTATTACTTTTTATATTGTTCTGTTCGATTCTGTTCATTAAAAAAATATCAATCTTCTTATTTTTTTTGTTCCTATTGTGTAATGAATGAAGTAATATATTATTTAGGACCACTTGAATGTATGTAGGGCTAAGACGTCGGTAAGTGATTTACTTACCGACGTCTGAACGGTAAGTAAATCACTTACCGACGTGTTAGACTTAGAAACCAGTAAACACAACCTACCGACCTGGCAACCGATGCTGTAAATAAACAAAAAATATCGATCGCGCAAAAATTCATTAATATCTGTCGAATTTTAAGGGTTTTGCGAGAAATTAGAATATTTACCTCGTTGGAAAAGCTACATTCCTGGACTCAGTGCTGCTAAGCAATCTTCAAAGTCATCCAGGAATGTTAGGCTTTTCCTACTCGGTTATTGACGCACTTTAGTTAAATTAAACCTATTTGCCTGTTTGGAATGTGAAACAATTAAAAACACGGTTAACTAGCATATTAAACATATATTTAAAGAGCCCATGACAGCATCCACCACCGTATAAAAGAGTGCCAGTCTCCTCGTCAACGGCGCCCTCTTCAGCGACTCTTTGGAAACACCGACTTTATGACGGGACACAAGCAATGATTGACGCATTTTTTGTTCATTTAACATTGTTACCCGTTCCAAAGGTTCATTAGATCTGCTATAAGGTTCGCAGTAGGGGGTAACCCAAGCTTTTACTCCATTATAATCGGGCCGCTTGCTTAACTTAACCGTGTGTGGAGGTGTTATAATATCACTAACTCAAGTTTTGACGGGTTCGGTTGTAATTAAAAATAATTTAGTTGAACCAACAACGGACCTTTGGACGATTTATTAAAATTTTTGACTAGTTTAATGTTTGGTATCTTTTGGATGATTCTAATTAGAAGAACGTACAAGCTTAACGCATTCCAGAATCAGTAAATTAGAAAAAGCATTTATTTGAAAATGTTTACGTGATATTTTACTCAAACTATGGCCGTATCAATTTGAGCTTGATTGATTTTATTGGCCACACACCATGACCAATGAAAATATTCGTTATCCTCTGTTACAATCCCCATTTCTTTGTAACATGTCCGAATAAAGTATAGATACTATAGTCGGATCAGGGTATTATTTATCTTATTTTTTTCTGTGATAATTTAGGATTCGGTTTCAGTCTATTAGATTTTTTTATCGAGACCTTATTCAATCTCAGTCCAGATAATGAAGTGTTTAAATTAATCAGATATCTAAAAATTACCAGTGGGTGAAAAGTAACAACTATTTGAGATAAATATATTATGATATTATTTGTATTGGAAATGACAGTTTTATGGTCACAATAAAAAATAATTCATTATAAGGGATGTGCCATCATGTGTCTTTATACAGGGTGGTCCTTAAGTAATTGTACATAGAAGTACCAGTACAATCTTAACTTCAAAATATTGCGATTCAAATCAACTAGCCTTAATGAAATGTTGATATTAAGAGAAATATAGGGTGTTAAACATGAAATTTCGTTATTCACGTTCAAAAAATGTAGTTGTGTGTACGATACTTATTATTTTTAAATATTGAGAGTACCATACATATTTTTCATGTTATATAACAGCTTATTAACTGCTAGTATACCTTGTTTTTAAACTAAGAGGAGCGATTTGAATTTAAGTTGGCATTTCTGCAGCCCAGTGATTGGTTAAATTACCGCCCGTTTCACACAGCTTTTTTGATACAACTGACAAAGATATTTGTCAGTTTTGTGTTTATATGAAAATATTATATCTTCAATCTTTATTAGGTACATCTTATTCAAGTTTGTTGTTTTATTTTTACCAATATACAGTGCTATTCAAAAGTCCCCTCCCCTACTCGTATCTTTTGAATGGCTACACTATACTATATTGATAAAATTTGGAGGGTGAAAATAAAGTGTTCTCTACGAATGGTGACAGCTGACGTAATAGTAATAGATGATGTCACATTGCCACTCTGGCCAATAATTTTAAATTACACCTTATGACAAGTGATATCTCGTTTGAAAGGCATTGACATAGGCTACATAGCCATATTAATTTTGTTTGGGTTTAAACTAATTTTGACGGATAAATTAAATAAATACCAAAATTATTATTTCACATTTAAATATTGAAGATTTTTCAGTCCGCCTCTGGTTAGTTGTCAAAAAAATTGACGTTTTTAATTTAATAGTACCTATTTGTTGCTTTGCAAAGTTTTTCTAAATAGCGTTAATATTTAATTTTATTATTGTTCAACGAGACGCTTAAGAGTTTACATAGGCAAAATGGTACGTACTCAAGCCGACAAAGTAGCAGCTATCTTAATAATTGGTGCATCTAGAAAGAATCTCCATGAAGCGGAACGTTTATTTAATAAAAGATACCCAGATCTGGTCGATCAACATTTAGTGACCAGCATGCTTGTCAATATTGCGGTTAGTTACGGCTTGACACAGTTAATGAAAACAAAGTGACATCGGAAAAGATCATGCTACTTTCTCCTAATCACTCAATTATTCTTCCTATCCTTGTTCCTCATTATTGTGGTTAAATTTCTCTCACGTTAAAAACTTCAAAATCTTTATGAGATTCGTATGTTATCCAGAAAGATTATACATTTCTCGAATTAGCTACAAAAGGTATCTAATGACAGTCATTATATACTTGGCTACTAAACATTGTGATTATTAAATAAACACCGAATGCGGCAAAACGAAACTAACCAGCTCGCAATCACAGACGAGTGGTAATTACTGTAATTTGCCAACAGGAATAAAATGACATGAAATTCTACATCTATACAACGAGTGGCTATTTTCGTGAAGTGTTAATTGTTTTATATAGTCCAGTAAAGGAAGGTGTCAACATGGGCAACTGGTCCAGCAAGAGCAATTTTTTTTTAATTTGCAGGTTATGGTAGGCACATTAAATTCCCAAAATGTCAGGTACCTGACCCTTGTGGAAGGGTTGGAAAATGGCTCTGAAATTCCAGAAAATCCGTTTTCCCGCAATATCTGCCGAGATTTTACCACTGGAGAATTTTTGTTCAGACAAAAAATAAAGAGCAGTTCCTTGCCCACAAAAATGATATTTTTGCGAAAAATTAGATAGTTTTCGAGATAAATGGCCCGAACGCCGACCCAAAATTGAGCTCCAGGCCGGCTTATAGAGAGCACGCTCTGAGGGCATGACGTCCCCAAGTAAATTACTAATTTTTTAATAACTCGCGTGAAAATCAATATTTCTTTAATGAATCAAAGTGCGGGTGAAAGAAGGGATCTGTGGCTACTAAGGTGTGTTTTCACCCACTCAATTCGTGCTCCTGGGTCATTGGAAAACCAGGCCAAAATTCGTCTTTGCTAGATTTTTATTGCTTCCATGGATTTATTCATATTAATTTTATTAATAGCCATTTCAGCCAATCCTATTGGATAATGGTTCTTTGGGGGGTACTTTATTTATTCCGAAACAATGCTACCAATAATTCGCCCGTATTTTTTTTAATAATGTTTTTTCCAAGAGGCGATTTTTGTGGATTTCTGGAGTTTTCCCGAGCGCTCTGGTTTATCGGAAATTTCTCGATGATGAGCTGTCAAACCCGCTTATAATTGATATTGGGAGAAAGGTTAAAATATCCTCTTGCCGATAGTATAATTTTTTTGGCCCAGACCACTGGGTTTTCAATAAAGTGGGGAAATTTCCAGTTTTCTGAGGGAAGACAGCTATTCTTCTGAGTTTTTTCTCTTTACAGTAAAATTCTTCTCGGTCAAGCATCATATCCGATGAAAGGTCACATTTTGAACTTTTCTTTGATATGTGTATCAAGTATATTATTTCATGCATTAAAAAGAAATTTGTCTCTAAATTTATTGTAATGGATGCCTCATTTTATTCTCGCACGCCGCCACGCCACCCATCTATAGTGTGGTCAACGGCGTCTGCTATAGTGTGTGTACACGTGGATGCTTTTTGCTGCATTGTTTGTCAACAACTGACAATTTTACATGTAAACACTATCTCTTCCGTGATTTTTCAACAATAAATTAGTAGTATTCCAGTGTAAAAAGTGAAATTCAAGTCATTATTAATTTTATTGTTATTATTAAATAATAAATTTTGAAATTTTTATTGATAAAAAACAGGAAAATATTGAAAATTCTTGAGCTTCTTTTTTTGGAACACACGGTGAGGTTTCATTTTTTCAATTAAGATCATTAATATTGTTGTGGGTGAAATGACATCTAATGATTTGATAAATACTGTTCATTCCTGTAGAGGATTCTAGAACGCCCGTGTGTGATCAAGCTCTGACTGGAGACGTTACAACGGTTACCCGAGGACTAGAAACCCTAATAAATGTTAGCAAGACCAGGAAAGACAACCACCATTTGTTCCTGGAGAAGGTATCGTCTGTGGAAGTTCATCGCTTGTAGGAAGTGGTATTCGGTAATGAAGAATGGGAAAGTTATTTTCGCAATTTTAGCGTCTACTTTCAATCCTTTTTGCACACAATCATTCCTAGGATTGGTCTGTCCAATAAAAGCAGGCCAGGGTCTCAATTTTAAAGAAAGCGATAACTTTTTGACCCCGAGAGTGGGTAAGAGATCGATCATTTTCATGTTTCTTTTCATGGCCTTAATTATTTCGCGGTTACGAAAATGCAAGGTGGCGCCATTTACCATAGATGCCTGGAGGCCTAAACATAGAAATTGGTGTATTTTCAGGGTCCCTCATCCCAGATTTTGGGCTAGAAGCGTCAGTTTTTAAGTTTCAGAAAACTGCGAACTTTTCAACCACCATTTTTGCAAAAAATATTGGTGTAACGGAAGAAAGTGCAGGGACAACTTTTGTAGGTAATGAACCGCTCTTCATTTTTTGTATGAACAAAAATTCTCTAGGGATCGTAGTTCGGGAGATATCGGCGGAAAACGGGTTCTGAGCTGACTTGTTACTTCTATCTGTAGTATCTCTATGGTTAGAACTCTTGTTTCGAATTTTATCTAGATATAATTTTGTTTGCAGGTTCTCTAGTTCTGGAAGTTTTGAAAAATGTTTGTGTATTGAATCGAAACAGAGGCTCTTCCAGAAATTTCGATTCGACTCCACGAATGGTTTCCCGGTTTGGATGATCATAACTTTACATGAGCTACTATCATTTGCAATTTTCTATCAGCCGTGACATACCTTTTAAGTACATAATTTTATAATCTACATATATCAGATATACCAAAATCACTTTTTCCACTACTAGCTGTAAGGTGACAATTATTGCTTCATCTAGCCAACTGAGAAGTTGAATTTCGCTATTGGTGATTAATCATTTTTTCTATTATTAACCTAGGTCAATGATATAGTCTGTACAGAAAGTAC
>CAJUYG010000436.1:66940-103956 GCA_910591675.1 Galerucella calmariensis
TGAGTATCTAACGCTCCTGTAAAAGACCACCTGGATAAAAAAGGACCGTATCAAGAGGATCTCAGCTCCTGACTTGCTGGCATGAAGAACGAGAGAGTAATCCATATTATACTATCTGACTCTGGGTACTGGAGTCAAGGAGGCACATCACTTTCAGAGAGGAAAAACTTCAACCTGCATGGTTTGCTCGACGGTTCGAGGTTAACTGGGTAGGTTGACTAAATGTGAAAATAGTTTATTAAAGTTTAAGTGGATATTAGGTCTTCAAAACACGCGCGACTTTTCGAGCAACACGAAATAGAGCAAGTGTTTCAGAGAACAGTTATCCACGAATACTTTACGCTATTTTTTTTATTGGTGCACTTTGGAATAGGGTATAGTTGAAATAATATCCTTCTTGGTGTGCGTCATCGATTGTTAATCTCCTTCTATACATTACGTAGGAAGAAATGGAAATAGGGCAGGTCTGTGATTAATCCTAATAAAAATATCACAATAATGAACCGTTTGAATGTTTTACAAACGTTAACCCTAATCTTTGACTTACAAAATTTTGATTGGTTGATGTTTAGATTACGCGCCCGCGCAACCTATCAATCGCGAGATTAAAATACTATGAAGGCGTAACTTTTGCAGCGGCAATGTGTCTTTCTACTGTCACACTGACAGTTCTTGTCAGGTGTGTACTTTGTTGCTTATGGTCAATTATTATTTATGAGAAGTGAATATTAATCTTATTGTTATATTTATCTAAATAATACAAAAATATGCCTAGATACACGAAAAAACATCAGCATTTTGAAAGTTCTGAAGTATTTTCAGTTAGGAAAAGAAGCTGGTAATTATTAATTTCATAGCCTTCTCGGATTTGGCTTAATGCGATCCTGATGATTTTATTTATCAAATTTAAGGTTAGCTATAGGTCAAAATAGCAAATAAAATAAACAACATGCCGAAAACCCGGATATACGTCACAATCGATGACGCACACCAAGAAGGGTATTATTTCAACTCTACACGCATATTTCATATTTTGCTTAGATATTAATTGATAATAGTAAAGTTGATATCAAAGATGACTAATAATAGGAAATAAACCAGTTTCCATTGGAAATTACTTCCAAATTTTAAAATAAAATTCAAATTTTATTGCAGTCTCCGACCACGACCCGAGGATTTCCGAACGCTACCGATGTCACATCATCTCTTGCTTCATGCTTGTTTACTTTTGTCAATGTCAATATGTCAATATTAGGTTATGTGTAGTTTTGTGTTTATATTGTAATTTAATTAACTATTAATTGCTTCATCGACGTAAAAATATCATTTATATGTTTGTTTGAGACCATTACGTGTTTGTGTGTGCTTTTTTTTTTCTAAAAGTCAACGTAAAGTGGAAAGGTGACATAAATATTCGATATTTTCGAGGATATTTTAAAACTTTTGAAGAATATATTTTATTTACTAGTTGAGTGCTCAGTGACGATTCTTTCATATTTTGTGTGTAAAGATATGGCTAGCGAAGATTTTGTAAAAGCACAAACTGATAACTTGCCCAAAGTAGACACATTTATGCTGCTTGAATTTATGAAGTCAAACAGCTGCTTTAATGCAGAGGAAATAAGAGAAGTTAAAGCATTATCGTAAGTACGATTTAAACTATGTTTTATTCATATAATATATACCAACCATATTTCGATGTGTGGTCGTAAGAAAATGATGTTTTTATGGTTGATTCCTAGACATATAGGTACATAACCTCAAACTATTCAAGAATAAAAATTACCAGCATAGAAGTATGTACTTTTAAGTGTATTTTTGCTTGCGCCACCAGGTAAAGTAACAAATATTTTGTCTGGAGTTTTAATAGATGTTGATTTACACACTGGAACAATGCAATACTTGGAATACAAAGTTTTTTTTTGGCAGTATCCATTTTTAAACCTTCCAGAAACAAGAAATCAGAGCGTGATACACGAATAAGAACGTAAATATATGACGTCACACCATGGGGCAGCCATCTTTATGACGTGAAGCGCGTTTTGGCGGACTTTCAAAGTTTATGATTTTTAAAGTCGTTTTAAAAGTAAAGTTTATATTTTTTCGAAAAAATAGGAATGCAAGGTGTTAGGAGACAAGAAATTGAAATAAGAACTAATAATGTAAAATGGTTGAATTGCGTTGTCATGGAAATAAGGAAAACATGAATTAATTTGCATTTTGATGGAAGTTTAACCTCATTTAAATACTATTTCCTCCGATTTGAAAAATCGAAATGTTAATATCTCAAACAATACAAACTGTACTTTCCATTTTCATTTATAAAACTGAAATTGTTAAATATTGTTCGAATGAAGGCTTTGACGTTACAAAGTACTCCTGTCAAATCAATAATTGTCACAGACTTCGTTTCTCGAGTTGTTGATGTTGTCATGGTAACTTTAAAAAAACGCGCGTGTTTGAAAGTTCGATTTAAACACGCTTATGCGTGCTTTAAATAGGTAAAATGGTTCACCAGTAGAAAAAAATGATATATCCAAAAAATGTACCTACCTCCAAAATTAACAATAGCACTGTAAATATACCATTGTAATATAGTAATATACTGCCATAATTTGTACAAAACAATCATGAAAGTATTCTTAAAAAAGTTCAATCAGAATCAGAAGATGTATAACAAATAGAATAAGAAACTTCAATGAGATAAATAAATAAAATGAAATTATGAAAGCGAGAAAATAATTAGAAATAGAAAGAGAACAATGATTTTCGCAGAAACCTTTGAAAAACTACAGGGGGTATTGGGGTACAGAGCGATCAGAAACTAATCTAGATAAATGCAGCCCTAGAAAGAAATAAATTGTAGAAATTGGACAAGGTAACAGAAACTGGTGGAAGATTCAACGAAAAGTTAGAAAAAATAAAAGATTACAGGGGCAATAATGAAGAATTTAACAAGGAAGAGAAGATTCAGTAGATGAATTATGTAATCTTGACTCAAGGAAAACATCGAATATAAATGATACAATATTAATGTAAAAAAGAGTTTCGCAAGCATTACATCAAAACTAACTGAAACACAATATGGCTCAACAATTTACAACAACATTTGCAAGACGTCCTGTCAACAAAAAGTAATTTGCATCTCAACATCTTTGATTAAGCATTAAACGCAGAATGTATCAGTGATTAAAAAAATACGCATTCACGTTTCTAGCATAATGTTACTTCCCACAAAAAATGTGAAAAAATCTCCCTTGACCCCCGTATCGTGGTAAGAGTAAACGTAGAGATGCGTGGGCACAATACGTTACGGGAGGGGCATGACAAATCAGTCGTTGTAGCGTGGGGCGCAAGGAAAATACAAAACATGCTCGGTCACCTTTGACCTCGACGTTCTCAATGGACCGCCATCATTTCATCGGACACTATCATTTGTTTTCCTATACGTTTGGCTCTTCTTTCTAGCGATGGGAAAAGTATGTGTCTTATTGTCGAGCGTTCCGCCTGCAACGGCGACACAAAAATACCGGTAGGGAAATAATTTAGTTAAATAGGGCAATAAAACGCAAAAATCTCATTTTTGTAAATATTTTGTTCATAATTTGGAAAATAGTAGGTTTTAGTTATTTATTTTTGCAATTGAAATAAAATAACCAAAGTTTTCTATTATTATAAACGTCATTAGGGTTTTCCCTGATAAACCTTCGGGCCTGAAAGCACCAGTTGAAAATTTACATACTCAAACTATTTCCGTATACCACTTTTTGTACTATATTTTATTATTCTGGAATTTCCTTTCAGTTGTGCATACCTACATAAATTTATTTTGTAAATCTACATATCTAAAAATTTCATAAAGTGCAAGCTATTTAATGAAGTCGAGTAGGTTCAATTCAGTTTCGAAGAAAGCAATTTGGTTATTGAAAATTGTTGATGATGTTATATACAGAGTTAGTATAAAGTATGGAACCCCCTAAGTATCTCCTCAACGGTTTAATATTTTTGAATAAAATTATTCATCCCTTTTCTAAGAAGATCCAAGGAATTTAAAAATGCTATCAAATTTGATGTACCATTTCCGGTTGAACCGGAAATGCATATCAACTTTGTTATTTCGAATAGAACACTCTGTATATTTTTACATTTTTGAATTCCTTGGGAAATTCTACATACAGTGAAACTTTCCATTGATATTTTTATTGAATATTTGAGGGTTTAATAAATAAATTATCGTCTCCATATTGTCGCTTAATTAAAATTTTGATACGTTTTCCTTCACTTAGATACACCATAACAGAAAAACAATAGTAGAGTTTGTTCAACTATCCTTTGCCGTTACGCCATAATTAGTGACGTATTCTGCTGTTCTACGTATGTCTTATATTAGTTGAATATTATTATACACTCAACCTCAAAATTATAACCAATGAAATAATGTTAATAATTAGGCAATCCAGATCACGTGACCTAATATGGCCGTGCAGGGCAAACAATTTAGACAGATAGGTTAGTATTGTATTGTGTGCTCAAGACTTTTTGTCGAATTTATTAGTATATTTTGCTTCGTGTATTTTATTAGTGTATTAGTATATTGTTCATTTGATTAGTATTTTCTATTTAGAATATATCACCTTTCTTAGATTCTATAAATATTGTTATTGAACAAAACTGAACAAAATGCCTGCTACATACAGCCTGATATTTGATTTTTGATTCTGTTAAATCATCTCTATTGATTGCTGCTAACTACATGTCTCTACGTTTCTTACTTAATTCATTGTTGTGCACCAAAAATGTGTTCTTCAAAACAGCTAGAACCTTAAAAAAGCTTACTTGGTCTTGGTTTGAACGGCTCCCACAACCGACTACAATACAAGTTGTTGGCATTTTGAAGTAGGTGTTTCACTCCTGAAATCCGTATGCATAAAAGTTAAATACTGCAGGTGATATCTTCCAATTCAAGCAAGTGAAATTTTAATGCCAGCAATTTCATAAAAGTTTCATTTTCATTATAATATTGTATATGTTTTAGTCAGTGTGTACTTACCCGTAAATATTAAATAATAATTCTTGATAGTATAAAAACCACTAACAAAAAAATAATGTTCTTATATAGGTACACAACCAAAAGTTGATCCTAAATTGATATACCCAGCTTAAAAGTTTTATAAAACTGAACTTTTTATTGTATATTATTAGTATAGAGATACTAAAGCAAAATAAAAGCACCTTTCTCCAAAATAAACACTTATGTATACCAAAATCCACGGTCTACAATGTATTAAATCACAATTGTTTGCCCTGTGTCGCCATATTGAATTTTATTTGACAGGTCACTGGATTGCCTAATTGCTTACAAAATATGACAACTGAACTGTCAAAAGTAACGGATAAAATTTATGTCGACCTTAGGTAAGAAATACGTTAATGAAGTCATAATTCCGTCTCATCCATTTCATAAATGAGAGAACAAGCTGGATAATGTATGATGTAACGGCAAAGGATCATTGAACAAACTCTAAAAAATAACACAGAAAAATATTATCACCACTTTGTACTACACTGATAGGTAGATTACTCAACAATTAATTTATTTGACAGTTAAAGGTTTGACATTCCACCAATGGCTAACTAAGTCAAAAACGATAAATTATTGATTGAAGCCTCAATTATTCAATAAAAAATATGAATAAAGGTTTTACTATATGCATAATTTCACAAGGAATTCAAAAATGTGAAAATATACAGGGTGTTCTATTTGAAATAACAAAGTTGATATGCATTTCCGGTTTAACTGGAAATTGTACATTAAATTTGATAGCATTTTTAAATTCCTTGGATCTTCTTAGAAGGGTATAAGCAATTTCATTCAAAAATATTAAACTGTTGAGGAGATACTTAGGGGGTTTCATACTTTATACTAACTCTGTATACAGGCTTGGTGGGCATTTGGCTCGATTATTCTCGAATATTCCTCCTCTCAGTCTTCCTCAGTCTCACTTTAATAGATATATTTTTCATTCTGATAGGTTTTATTCTGGCAATATGCCCAATCCATCTTATTTTTGGTGCCTATACTGTGCCAACTATTTCTGGCTCATTACAAAGTTGTCTAACTAAAGATTCGTTTTTCTTTACTCTTACCGCCAAAAATTTTTCCCGACTTTAGGTATTTAATAATTCAATATTTTGAAATTGGCATTATTTTTTTTAAGGAGCCGTTCCTTCGCCGGCACCACCTCAGCCTCCTGTGCTTATTGTGGACACTCCTAGTGTTCTGACTACAGCATATTCAGCTAATTCGTTCCCTGTATTAGCTCATACAGGTTCTTTGCTGGTTGGTTGTAGAAGTCTTCTGGAGTCATTTGGGGTCTACCATACAGTTTCTGCCTCTTGTAGTCCAGTGTCTCACAGTTGCATGATATATGCAGAGCTTTTTCGGCGTCCCTTTTGCATCTTCTGCATGTAAGGTGTCCGTTGTACAGCCCTATTTTGTTCAGGTGCTCCTTTGTGATAAAGTGTCCCGTAAGAAGCCCCGTTATGGTGCGTAGTTTGTTCATGCTCATTGAGAGCAGCTCTTTCACTACTTTTTCTGGTGGTTCTTTTATGAATGTCTTTCCATGTATTTGCCAGTGTTTATTGTGTTGTTCTTTTATCCACCCTTTTAACCATGACCTAGTTGAGCATCTGGGAATGCCCATGCCCACTGCTGGCTCGGGTCCGTTCATCAGGGTTGACGATCCTGCTCTTGCGAGTTCGTCAGCTTTTTCATTCGCCATTTTGACAGCGATTCCTTTGTGACCTGAGACCCACTCCAGTGTTACACTGTTCCGAGTCACCAGTCTTCTAAGTTCTTCGCCGCATTACCATACCAGCCAAGATGTTACCTTAGAGCGCTTAAGTGCTTTAATGGCAGCTTGACTGTCACTGTACATCCTGTGGTGAAATCACGACAAATAGAATTCTATTTTAGTGACGTCACCCAAAAGCTGTCGATAATCTTGAAATTTGGTATCACGTCACATCTTTTGCGATTATAGAAATCTAGGCTCGACAATATTCGGAATAATAGTACTCGTATCAATTCAGAAAACTTTTTTGTTATCTGACATATATTTGTCATTTTCTAAACTGCTTCTGCTTTAGTTTTGCTTTTCCAGTCTATTATGGTTTTTTCCAATCTTCTTGAGACTTGTAGAATGAAGTGAGTTCTACGCTTTAGATTCCATGACATGATATAGTTTGTTCAGCCATCCTTTGCCGTTACTTCATACATCGTCCAGCTTGCTCTCTCATTCATGAAATGGATGAGACGGAATTATGACGTCATTAACGTATTTCTTATGTTAGGTCGACATAAATTTTATTTGTTACTTTTGACAATTCAGTTGTCATATTTTGAAAACAATTCTTAACATATGCCATTGATTATGATTTTGAGGTTAAGTGTAAAATAACATTCAACAAATATAAGACATACGTAAAACAGCAGAATACGACACCGATTATGACATAACGGCAAAGGATGGTTGAACAAACTATACCAATTTATCGCATGATAACGATGTGAGACGGTTGTTAGGTAACGTGACGTCACTGTTGTTGTATTAAGAAGGGTTACTCTAGAGCTTGTCTCTTATCTCTCATGAATTTTAATAAATTAATTAAGTTTTGGAGCAGCGTAAAAAAATTATTTTAAATTTTTAAGTCACCCTGTAATTTTTGTTGGATGCATTTTTATATATGGGTGAAGTTCAATCAATCTATCTATGACCCCAAAATATTTTTTGGAGACAGACTAATTTAAATCCGGAAATACTGTTCCAAATAACTGTTCCAGCTTTATCGGCACATGGGCTCACCTTTAAATCTACTTTATCTCGTCGTGAATGAATTTACTGTTTAATATTCTGTTGATCGCTCGGTATGCAGAAAAAATACACTTTTGTCGTCACGGGTGGAACTAGGAGATTTTGAACTTGTGGGTGGTTAATTCAGTGTAAATTGTTGTTTGCCGAAGACGAGACAAAAAAATTGCAGGTACTGTCTCACGAATACCAAATGAAGACAACGCGGCCCGAATAAAAACATGCCGAGGACAATGTCAGTTTCAACAGATAGATAAGTACATATCTTTATATTTTTTGGTTGTTAAATTGGTCCAATTTACAGAAAAAAAAAATAAAAACATATTAACGTGTCATTTTTTCCACCTTTCTAGATAAAAGTAAAAATATTATAGCCCAAATAAGAACATACTTTATTTATAAAAAAATAAATATTCTCTTTATAAGGTAAGAATATATATCACTCAAATATAAATGGCCAAAATTGAAAACACTACATAAATCTCAGTTTGTCCATATGTTATGGGGGCCATAGTTATATAAAATCGAAGAACCACTTCAGCAATAGCTGAAGAAAATTTGAAGAGCTGGCTGTGATAAATGCTTATGAAGATTTTCCTTTTTTTTAGGATTCTGAAGTGCTGTTGGAAAGTATGTGTATGGAGGTTTCTTTTTCCATGCCACAAAATCTGCATTCTTCTTCCTCCACTATTTTGAGCTTTTTCAGGTGCCCATTCAGGCGACAATTTCCCGTTAGGATCCCTGTTGAAACTCTTAGCGCAGTTTTACTTTGACTTATGCATTCATTTGATCTCAGCAGGCTGTAGTCACCCAGAAGAGTCTTTGATTGTATAAGCCCTACTAGATCTTTCCAATGGTCAGATCTTCTCTTTTTCTCGGCTTTACCTATTTCTTCCAATATTACATTTGGACTGATTCCGGTTCAGGCCTCCATAAATTATAGTATTACTTCTATTTTTACTTGTACTTCTTACAAATGTTGTCCCTAATTTTGTCTTCTTTGTAACGCCCCGGATTCTTCTAAAGTATTTCTTTCCAGCTGCCTGTACTTTGAAAAACATATTTTTCATTTCCTACCAATTCTTTGAAACTTAGAATTGCATCGATACTTGTTATTTTGTCTTCCATTTCTTCAGCTTCAGTTTCTATTTCGCTCTCTGACTCTTGTTCAACGATTTTCTTTTATGTAACATTTTTCCTTTTAACGCTCTGCTTCTTCAACTGCAATAAATAATCTTCTCTAGTAAGTATCTAGGTGATATTTCTGCTAATTTTTTTGCGTTTCTTCACCGCTTTATTTTCTGTTGTAATCTTGTCTATTAGCAGAGATGCAAAAGAGGTAATTGGGACTTTACTAGTACAAGAAATGGAGCTTCCACTAGTAGAAGGAACCGGTTCCATATCGTCTTCAGAGTCCATTCTTGACCCTGTTTTTCCCCTTCAACTTCAACGTCTTGAACTGGTAAAACTTCCTCTTGAGCATTGCTTGTGCTTGTAATTCGTTTTTTTGTAATATTATTTTTTCTGAAGATTGATCCTCTAGCAACAGATCAAATACTGAGCAGTTCAAATACTACAATCCTTATACTTGCATATATGCACCATGGGTGTCATACAGCATCAAATTCATTAAAAAACGACAACAGAGCTGATAGTGGCGTTTCCAAAGAATGAAAAAATAAAAACCTGGAAAAAGAGCGGGGAAAATAGGAAGAACGAAACAAACACGAGATAGAGTGGTTGGGGAAATAATAAAAAAAACAGAGACAAAACCTGCTTAGCGGCCAAGGCGCCAACAAATGACAAAAAAAAAATGGGTGAAATTGGTTTACAGGCATTGAAAAATATTGTTACCAATATAATAGGTAACCCTAATTGTACAATGGAGAATTTAGAAACTTTACTGCAAGTTTGTTTGACATCACTGAAAATTAAAGAAAATTATTTACGCCACTGGTTAAAACATTTTTTATGACTACCTTCAAAGGATCAAAAATAAACAAATATCAATGGTCTTTGTATCTATTAATTAGACCAACTATCAACGAACACCTCACTAATAATTGGATTAATAGGGGAATATAAAGATGTTTTTCGAAAACTCACCGAGACGTACAGGATTAACTAATTTGGTGGAACACGAAATCGTTGTGGGTGAGATCGTGCTCCTGCAATAAAATATCCGTTTTATCGTATCTTTTCGACCGAAAGAAAGACAAATAATTGATGAACAGATAACGAAGATGTTGGCAAACAACATCCCAGCTAGTTTTTCTTATTCTCTCAGGTAAGTTTGGGCAAAAAATAAAACAAGTTTTATTTAACAAAATAATGTATTTTGGAGTGAAATAAGTATAATAAGATATTCTCTTTGAAGTTCGTAAATGATATTTGCTTACCATAAAAATAATTTGTGATAAACTACTATTATACAGGGCGAACAATTAGATGTGTTACAATGGAAGATTCCAAAAATAAGTTGTTTTTAAAAACTATAGGCAGCTTAAAGCTTTATATTTCAAAAAAAAAATTAGAGTTTTCCATTACTTGTCGCCAGATCGAAGCTATGTTTTTTTGAAACACTCAATATTCTACTTTGAAATTTAAATCAGATTCTCTCATTATACAAGAATAACAAAGTTATCTGTTATGTAGGGTATATTGGAAGATTTTCCCCTCAAAATCGTAACCTTCAAACCTTTATAATTAAATCGGAGTTAAGATTTTTCATACTATACCTGCTGATCATTTTAACTGGTATAACATATCAATTTTGGAAACCGTAGAAGTTACAAGTTACAAGATACCTAGGTTAAATGTAAGTAAAGTTGCGCTGTACCAAAACGTGTCGGAAATGTGTTATCTTAAGAGTTATACGACGAAAACAAAAAATGTCAATTTATTATTATTGGCTGTAATACGTTTCTTTTATCATTAACCGTTTTTTGGAACTAAAAATATATGCAAGATACTACAAGAAAATCCTGAAACTAAAAACAGAAAAAATTATACGATTATATGGAATTTCTATGTTATTTCATATGTATGTAAATAGGTGGAAATATATTTAAATGTATTCATAGAAACAGTCGCTGCTATTTATTCTTCGATATCTATTATTAATAATAATGTGTTGATGTATGAATTTTGTCACTGTTTCTTAAGTAATTTGATGAAAAATAATAAGGTTTGACTTTGAGTAGCATTTACAAAGTAATGGTAATAATCTTTTATAGAAAAATATAGATAAACATTCTTAGATTTTTTGTTTTAAAGGTACATCATATGTCGAAATAAACAGTCCGTACTAGACAATATTATTCCTTTGGTAAATGTGCACCAATAACCATAACAACACCACTTAAGTTCCTGGAGCTTGATCATCAAGCTACTCTAATGTTCCTGGATCTACAAAGCTTCAATTTGATTCAGTCTTGATTACGGAAATCTACTTCATATATCAGAATCTGTCAGCGTACCATACTCCAGTTTTAATAAGATGCTTTTAAATCCAGACCATCCGAAAACCTACAAATTCAATTCTCCGAACCTCCCTCCTTTATTTGCAAAGAGTATATTATTTTTTTATATCTACAAATCAGTCACAAATTCAGTCTATTACAGATAATATACTAAAATCAATATATTTATTACCAGAATATCTGGAACCATTGCTGCTGATTATTCACTTGCACTTCATATGCTGCTATAAGGAGAAGAAACGCCTCATGAGCTTTCCAAGAAGTGACAATCCAGACAGCATTTTACTTTTTTACCAATGCTTCCAAGAATCAGGGAACTTTTGGCAAAACTACTGACCCAGAACCCAGAACCTCTCACATCCAAAACGCAGAATCATATGAAATACTCAAGGTTTATGAAATAACAAATAAAGACAGAATAGTAATAAGACATCTCAACATACAACTAGAATTTTGAAATGACTTTTCCTGGTGTGCTCCAAATAGATTTACACACACAACTCAATACCATTAACTGCTACACCTACTTAAAATTATGTTTCCTTTATTGCTTTTGAAGCTACATTTTCTATATAAAATTCCTACAAACTTGCATCGACCTACTTACAGTTCCGCTTCACCACGTCTTTTTGAAGCGACCATGATCCAACTGTTACTCACCTAATTACAATTTCCTATAACAATTTTCATATTCCAGTATATAGTGTTATCAATAGAGGTCAAGATAATAGTATTATATTACTATAATGTCTTAAAAATTTGAATTATCTTGTCATCTTCACCTTCAGTCTCTTGGGTTGTTCTTAAATGCTTTTTTTCCACTACTAGGTGTGAAGTTGACAATTATTGCTTCTCCTAGCCAACTGAGAAGTTGAACCTCTATTAATGGTTAATCTTTTTCTTCTATTAATAACCTAGGTCAATAATGGACAAATTCAAATATTTTGATAATCTAGAGATAGTAGTTCAAAAACAAAAACTTGTGCAACATAATTTTGTATACCCAGGAGATTGTCTTTAACATATTTGCTGCTTGAAATTACCTATCAAGATGAAATTATCTGAATAAAAATGCCATTAGTTCAAAATTCCCGCTCAACAAAAAATGACTGATGACATAACGAGTACGTTCGTACTTGTCAGTCAGGCGACATGGTAAACGCTTTTCGTGGTGCGTTTGTGAATTATTTTTAATTTCTGCTTTTAATTTGGGTAGTAGTGGAAAAAATTGTATATACACCATGGTGGTGAAGACATTTATAAGCTTGTCTTTAACATATTTGCTGCTTGAAGTTACCTATCAAGATAAAATTATTTGAATAAAAATGCCATTTGTTTAAAATTGGCGCGCAACCAAAAATGACTGATGACATAACGAGTACGTTCATAATATATCGAAAACTGACAGTGTACTTGTCAGTCATACGACGAATTAAAGGCTTCTCGTGGTGCGTTTGTGAATTGTTTCCAATTTTTGTCTTAAATTTGGATATTAGTGGGGAAAATTGTATATACACCATGGTGGTCTTCACCACCTTGGTGTATAATACATATAATTTTACATTTTTTGTTTCCATTCCATTTTTATTTCCATGTTTTATATATTTATCAATCGTCATTCGTCATTATCAGTTCTTCTATGTAAAATATTGAGAAACATCAAAGTATTAATTGACTCTTCCTCATACACTCAGATAGATATCTTTTTTTTGTGAGACTTTCTTCTAGAGACATCAACTTTTATATAGGTATTCACTTTGCCGGTTTAATAGAAAAATGAATATTCAAAATTTGTCTAAACCCACACTGAGAAGCTCAGTCCATAATTCTTAAAGAGACACAAACAATTTTTTATGGATAGTTAGGTCTTTGTCGCTTTTAGGCTACTCAGATAACTACCAGTTATGAATAATACGACAACAAAAGAAGGTTAGAGGTTAGTCAGGTGCCTATTATTATTATTTTTTTTTCAAAACGACAGGTTAAAATGTATTTTATGTTAATGGCTTTATTGTAGCTCATTAATATTAAAATCAATCCACACCCAATAGTTATGGTACCATTGATCGCGATTTAAAATAATTTTTGATTACGGATTTCTATGCTTATACTTTATATACAAGTAACGTAATGGAGACAAACCCTCCATTTATTTTAATATAATGATTAAATCGAGGGCTTTGAGGAACGAATAGTGATTGTCACCAATGGGAAATTCCCAGAGGTAGTCATGAATGTCATGCAAGAACCACTACGAATTGTGAAGGAATGGTGCCTTAAAGAGGACCTTTCGGTTAATCCAAAAAAACCAAACTAGTTGCTTTCACGAACAGAAGAGTTTACGAACAGAAGAGTTCTTCCACAGGGTGGAGTATTGCTGTTCGGAGAAGAACTAGAAACATTCAAGGAAGTTGAATATCTGGGAGAGATCATTGATTCCAAATTGAATTGGAAGACACATCTGGAAACTATTACTACCAGGGCGACTAGGCTTTTATGCAGAAGAGTAATGGGCAAAACCTGGGGACTAAGACCTGAAGTGGTTCACTGGCTTCACACAACTGTTATAAAACCAACGATCACCTATGGAACAATAGTCTGGTAGAGGAGGACAGAAGTGAACCTATTAACAGCAATCCAAAGACAAGCCCTCCTATAGGTATTACTGGTATTACTAGGTATTACTGGGTATTACAGGGACTGCATCAATGGAAGCCCTTATTGACTTCCTCCTTCGGAACTTTTTGTAAGGGCGAAGGCAGTGATAGCAATTCTTAGGCTAAAATCGGAAGACATCATGACACCGGAGAACATATTCATTGAGCGAGTAAATATCATCATTCCACCCAAGTAATTCTGGAGAAATCATCTGGTTCACCGATGGATCCAAAACAAACCATTGCACTGGGGCTGGTATAAATGTACCTAGAAAGAAACTGCCTCTTAGCCTTGGTCGATACACAACTATGTTTCAAGCAGAGACGATGGCCGATATCGCTGCTTTCCAGCTATATTGGCACATCTCAAAATTTACGTTTTCACAGAACAAGCGTTAGAAAGTTTTATGTAATTTCGGTTCATCCATATCTATTTAATTTTTCAATAAACTGATGAACTATAATTTTTCAGTGAACAATGAAAGGCTTACACATTTGAATATCCCAAAAAAAAATTTCTGCTTGTGATAGGTATTAAAATATAACAAAAAGGGTCGTTCTTGCATGAAAATGAAAAAACAAAATTATTCGGATTTTACCAAATTTATTGAAACATAAACGCAAAAACACATCTTCTTGAAGAAGTTTAAATTAAAATAACGAAATATATTATGAAAATATTCAAAAGTTAGAAACAGCCCAGTTTTGAGGTACATCGGTACATCATTTATCGATTAGACCCAATATTCCTGATTTTTTGGTTTCGGTAATGCCCACTTTTTCGCTGTATTCTTTTTTGAGAACCACTTTGTCAAAATTATAGCATGCATTGATGAAAACATCAAAAGAGGATATACTCGACAACAAATTAAAATTTCACTGACAGCAAGGCTCTGCTTCAAGCTATCAGCAATCCAACAACTAGTAAAAAACTGAATCCCTTAGCATGCTGGCAAAAAAAAACAAAGTGTCTCTAGTAAGGGTGCCGGCACATGAAGGGGTTGTAGGGAATGAAATGGTAGACCAGCTAGCTAAAGAAGGCTCTGAAGGAGCCTTCACAGGTCCGGAACCGTTTTGTGGAATCACAAAGGATTACATAAGAGGGAAAGTCGGGAACTGGCTAGTTCAGGAACACCAACTCAAATGGAGGCTGGCACAAGGACACCACCCAAGAAGCACATTAAATTCTATAAGGTTTGTATAAACAGCTACAAGATATATCTTATAGGATACTAAAATTCTTATAACGGTCTACAAAACAATTAAATGATCCTTATAAAACTAAAAAGGGCCCATTTTCATACAACTGTTTGGTTGAATAACAGTTCTATTAAAAGTTTATACAACTCTTATATGACTGTTTAATACACATTTATACAACTCTTAATCGACTGTTTTATAATCATTTATACAACTACTATAAAATGATTGAATAGTGTGTCATGTAGTCACATATATAAAATGGGATTGAAGCGGCACTATAAAGGTCTTACAAAATGGTTGTATTATGCAATATATTTTTTTATAATGCTGTTATTTCGAGCACAATGGAAACATTTTGTCATCTAGCAGTTTATAAGAGCATTTCATTTTTTAGTGAAGAATATCAGAACCAAATTATATTTCAACTTGAACGTGCATCATACATTTCATTTTTAGAAATGGAGACTTATCAAAATAACTTGGGCCGCTTGGGCGTACATCGATAGTAAAAATTATAATTTCATTTGGATGGTTTAATAGCAGAAGTTTTGATACGCTGCAAATTTTACTGATAGATTATAGGTATATATTCGGCAAGAAAATGAAGCGTTTCAATTTTGGTTAAGTTTCAAGTAGATTTTGAAAAAAAAAATAATAAAATAGAATATCCTAAAATACTTTTTTTATGATTTTAATAGTTCATCACTTCATATGGATAGTCTTTCACAATATAATTCTCTAAATAATGATAAAGTCACATTTTTCAATATAGATTCATGTTTCAAACTCAATTGCTCATAATGGCGGCGATAGCGGTACAAATATTGCTCATTTAAAAATGGCGATTTATAAAAAAAACAATTTTATCCTGAAGAAATGTCTTAAACAATATTTTATTGTAAAATGGAACGGTATACGATAACTGTTTTGTAACGAAGAATATTTAGGCACTATACAACTAAAAAGTGTTTTATAATGCAACGCAATTGAATGCCAAACAATATTTATTATACAACATTATACAGCTTCAATAAGACAACTATTTTATAATGTTGTAGCTGTTAGTTATATAGTATATTATAGAACTCTTATACAATAGGTATAAAAGTCTTATAAATGATATTTTTAATATTGTATAAACTTGCTTATAATATAAGGTATTATATCATTTTGAAAGAAATGATCGCATAATGCGTTATAGCATATTGTAAAAGTCACTATAGAATTACAACGCTATTATACAACAATTCAGTCCTTAAAATTCCATTTTGCTAGTTGGGCTCTTCCATACTAAGAGTCTACTGAATAAGTTAAACAAGAAACTCCCGTCCAGGCTGTTGAAGCTGGGAAAGAGAAATTTGAAGACAGTTGCCGACCTGGTGACTGGACACTGTACCCTGAGGAAGCATCTGCACAGGATGGGCAAAGTTAGTGAGCCTATGTGCAGAAAATGTGAACTCTACGATGAACCACGTACTCACATACTCTGCTTCTGTGGAAACTTACAAGTAGTGGCCTATATAGAAGACACGAAGCTTCTGGAATGGAAGTAGGTAGATAACATGGGTAATGGCACAAAGATTCAGTTCAAGTGGCTGGGCTGTTGAGCCCAACCCAAGCGTATGAATGAATGAATGATTAAATCGGGATATATCATGGTTCATCTGATTTTTTTTTAATAACACACATATACTATATCTTCCAACAAAAATATTTTGTCAAAGATTCACTCTATTCTTATTGAATACCGCAACTACAAACTACAATACCAAAACATGGTATGGGTAAATGGTTATGACGTCGAAACCAAGACAAAATTATACCAATAAAAGAAACAGGACCATAAAAAGTCAAAACTAGCAATAATTTAAGCGAGTGCATCTAAGAAATTTTATGGTTTATTAACGAAAAAACGACGATTACGTGATTTTCAGTTACTTTCCTGCTCATTAGAATGAGTATAAACCAAGGTATAACTCGACACCAGACGTAAATGCAAATTATTCAGGGGAATTTACAGATTACGAGTTGACCAAACTTCAAGTTGTCAAATCAATTCACTTTTTTCGTGAATAAACCGTAGGTACCTCCTTCGAAAATGCAAGAGCAGTCAAGAAAGTGACTATTCTTGTAGAGTTTCATTCGTGTTCGTGTAGAGTTTCATTTTGGATCAGTTTCTGTTGCTTTTTTGACTCCAAGAACCCCAATTTTCCTCATTGTTAAACTTATTTATTGTAATAAAATTTTTAATTTATTAATGAAAAATTACAATTTATATTTTGGATTCCTATTTACCAGCTCGATCTTGTACTATAACTGGTTTATATTCATCTGCTTTTTCTGCGTGAATGTTAAAAAAAGTTTTGTCTAGCTTGGATATACTTGCAAAGTAGTTAAGATAGGGCGACCACGCAATCCATTGAGTGACAACCCAACATAAAGCGAAAACTAATTCCAAGGCAAATATAACTACCTACAACAAGGAGAAGGAGAAGAAGAAAAATATGAGTTCAACTATGACACTCTGTATTTGAAAATTGCAGTATCACTTCCATAGACCATTGGCACCAGATACATACAATATTCATTATATTCATAGGATCTTGGCGTCTGAATTGGTAGTTAAAAAAGTTAAACAAAAAAACCTGTACGAGATGTTTATGTTACGGTACATAAATAAATGACTGGTATTCTACGAAAAAAATGTAGATTTTATCACTGAAATCGATTATCGAAAATATGAAGTCTTGACGTAAAGTACAAAGGTAGCTGTGGACCTTTTCCCACAGGGGGGCTCGACTTGGACATGATGTTATTGTAAGGCAGTGCCACGAATTTTTTTTCTTCATTTCTGATTCATAGAGCAGTGGAATGGTAAGCTGTGATGATTATAGGCCAGTCAGTCAAATATCAAATACTGTACGTTCCTGATACTGATGCAATTATGTTTCTATAAATTTCGAATAAAGAATAAAAAATGCTCAATAAAGAATTGTTCGCAATTATTCATTCACTTGCCAAATATCAAAAATTTTAGGGATGCCCTTTTAACTTTTCACTACCCTATCCAGAGAAGAGTTCAGAAATCAGCTGTATGACAAACTTGTGGCTAAAATTGATGATATTTTGTAAAAAACCATTTCAACATTTGGCCAATATGTCTAATATAGTCACTTAATTTACCAACGCCCTTGCGCACTCAAAAGCTCCAAATGACCTTGTCCATTCCAAGATGCAACCATCCCCTCTCATCCACCAAAGGGTCCTCCTTGTCGTGCTTGGTTTACGCCTAGTCTCTTCAGCGGACAAACTGACAAACTATTCTCTTTTTCTGCTACATGTGTTTATGCAGCTTCTATGAAGATGTCCAGACACATCTCTGTATGTATATACCATTCGTTTAAGTGGATCTCCTTCTTTTCTTGAGATATCTACCTGGTGACCTTGAGAAATAAGCTGAGCCAATAGATTTGCCTCTTGGTCAAATATCTGTTGCTTATTTGGAGTTGCTTTCTTAACAGTTTCCTCGGCATAGATCCTGGGGCTGATCTCGGCATCTTCCTTGTCTTCTTGCTGCTCCAGATACCATTTGTAGATCGCTGGACAGCTTGTCAGTTGGCATAAGTGGCTAGTCGTTCTTCTAGTCTCCGTCAGCTCTGAGCTGTGTAATTCTCACCACGTATAACATTGTTTCTCCTTCACTTAGTTCTTCCCATTTTGACTTTCACAAAAAACATTCTTCCTATTTTTGCTCGCTCTCTGTTCTCAGTACATTTATACTAAAAATATCCAAATTCCCGACAAAATTGTCAGATTTATGAGTCCCCAAAATTGTCAAAATGTTATAACTACAGCTTTATTCGGGTTCATGTAATTACTGTTCCAAGACTGTTCGGAGTTTGCGCAGTCGAAATTGGCTTGTTTGGGTTTTAACAGGATGGTTCTTATACCCGCAGTTTGGCGTTCGGGTTTATTTAGTAGCAGTTCTTGGACGGTTCGAAATAATTCGAAAACTGTCCAACAAACCAGTCTTGAGTTAGGCTAGGACGATTTTCGGATTATTTTTTACACATGCTCAAATCGTTTGCAATGGAGCATGGTGGGAGCTATTTTGAAAATTTGCAGAGATAACAGAGGTTAGAGGTAGAGGTTTGTTTATTGTGTGTTGTGTATTTTTATTTCCACTTTTCAAATTCAATATTTACCAAATGGAGAAATATTTGAACATAGATCATCTTCATCATCCAGTGAAGACGATGCTCTTCTCAATGTGATCAATAATCTTATGATTCAAGAAGTAGTACAAGATAATATTAAAAAAGAAAACTTTGTGGAAGAGACTGTCCCTCAATACAGTGATGATGATGATGAGTTATCTTCAAATGTAAATTTAGTTAGGTTAGTTTAGTTCTATAGACCATGTGGGATGTTCAACTTTAAACGGTCCGAAAATAGTCCTCAGGACTGAAGTACGCAGCTAGTTCTACGTAATGCCAGATTGGTTTACGGACTGTCCAGAAACAAAAACCCGAATTCCAGTCAATCCTTTTTTTTAATTTTTGTAACTGTTTGATAATAAACCGCCTGGTCTATAACTCCATTCATTTTAATGTTATGTAGGTACTGTCGAATTTTGATTTGTGTTGATTAAAAGTATTTATAGTGATTTGTGGTTGAAATTGCTTGTAACAATTGTCATGAATTTTTATTGTATTGTAATTTACATGTAGTGTTATTATTCACGCCCAAAAATTATAATATCAAAGGCGGCCATCTTCATTTAAGCATACTTTGTACGGCGAACACAATTTTTATTCAAATATTTCGTTAATAAAAATTACCTTAGGGGGAGGGATTGAATTTAGATTTAGAAAATACGTTTCAAATTATCAATTCTTCTCAACAGTTTCAGAGAGATTGTTAAATATTTTCTTATATTTATTAAATTTAGTTAAATGAAACTGGAAATATCCCCCATGCTGGCTTTCACGACACACTGCAAAAAAAATGTGTAGAAAATCAGTGAAAGTTCTTCAAATCGGCGAAACACCTGATTTATGGCATCTGCGAGAAAGCTGGATAGAATAAATAGCCTGGCTTGAGCCTAAATCTGCCAATATCCCAAAATTCTTCAACGGCATATTAATTACTCAAGAAAGTTTCAGTCTTTGAGACTTGCCTCAGGAACTGTCTAAAAGAGGGAAGCTCGATATTTTTTAGTGAGAGATAAATTAGCAAGATCAAGACTAAAACTGAGTACTCAAGACTATGACAAAGAACAAGATAAGCAAGATCAAGACTAGAAGTATTTGACGAAGACCAAAACCGAATAAGCAAGACCGAGACAGAACCAAGACCGTTTCTACAGGTAATTACTTAACACGTATCGGTTTTCTCATACTTATTGTCGATAGTAAAAAACTACTAGCTAGTTGTCATGTATGGAGAATTATTATTACTGTTATTATCATTTCAATTTCGAAATTATTCCAGGGTATACGGTTTGACGTGACACAGATTGATGTCACCAATAAACAAAACCCATATAATTCAATCATCAACGAAAAATAATGGATTTGGCGACACCGAAGTATTGTCAGAGTATGTTAAAAATGCAGCGGTTCAGGCTCATTGTATTTAAATAATGGCCGTTTATATTTTAAGTGCCATATGAAACATTTTATCGCGCGCATTTGAAAATTACAAAAAAAAAGGTGAGTTCTGCTATAATATTACTTTTAATTAAATTATTATTTTATTTATTATTATCACATTATCTGAGGAAGAATTTGCAACATAATTTCTGCTGAGTTCAATTTTTAAATCGACTTTACTAATTCCAAATATTTTATTAGTTTTTTCCGAATGCGTCAAATTTTATTCTTTACTGTTTAGGTGTTTACGACTATATATGCTCCACGAAATTAAGCTCAAATTACAACAACTAACGCTCTTCTTTATATATTGAGTATCCTGTTTTGTGCTCGTGATGCATTGGAAGAAGTCAAATTGTCCACCAATTCTATACGCCTTTGCGTGTCAGCTGTCAGCTGCAGGAAACTAGACTCCGGCGATGACCATCCCCATTTAAGTAATTATGTATAGTCCAGATCCAGATTTTCTGAACCCAAGTCATAATCGTCTATTTGCAAGAAATACAGCAATTCTTGTACGTTATCAGCGAGAACAAAAGGATCTATTGTGTTCCTTTCAACTACTCAGCTGCTGATGGAAGTCCTAGTCCTCAGTCCCATTTTTTGGAGAATTCCTAGGATATATGTAGGCTAGAGTTTGGGTAGTCTCCAAAGTATTGTACCCTAGGATTATTTGGTAATTTCTACCAAGATTATGTTGGTTATGGTGCAACAGGACTGTTTTGGACACCAAAAGGATGTTTCAGTACCTCTTTTTACTAATTCACTTGCTGTTTCATTTCCTTCTATTTCAATAAAATGTCTGTTTATCAAGCTACTAAAGACTCTAAAGACTCTAAAGACTCACAATCAAGGTACGTCCAACGTACAATAAAATCGTCCGCTTTACAGTTCGCAACCATTCTTGCAATGTATTGCTGCAGCACTTTGATCTTGCAATGTCTGACTTGCACCTATTGAGAATCGTTTTATTTGTGAGGTTGGGTAAGTGTGTCATATTATGGTGAAAAATAATAATAATAATAATAATAGATTTATTGACCAAAATAAACAAAAAATAATAATCTGAATATTACAATAAGTATAGTATAATTTTGGTCAAAAGGACTACTGATCAGTAAAACTGTTCTTCCTCAGAAGCCTTTACAAAAAAAAGGAAAAAAAAGGAACATACCTACTATCTAAATAGACAATACACTCTAAGTCCTACGTTCTAAGGCTACAAGAGTATGGTTTTAGATTTGTACATTGGTCATTGAAAATAAGTTTGGTTACTCTTTTTTTGGATAGTGAGATAGACAATTCTTTTAATTCGTCCGGTAGAAGGATATAATGTTTCGAGATCTGATAAGTGAACACTCAACTTTTGTTTTGTTGGTAACAACTTTTCCCTAGAATTGCTGCGCAAGCTTTCGATCAAGAATATTGCATGTTGCAAGAAGAATTGCGAACTTTAAAGCGGACTTTACTCATTTGGTAGATGGATGCTTATAATATTTGCAATTGCCTATTAATTTGCTCCAAAGAGTAGCGATTTATTCAAACGTTGAATGAGTTATACTTTTTGTGTAACTAATTATACATTTATATTGCCCAAGCCTGAACAAAAACAAAAAAATGACCATGTGACCAAATTTATTACTATTTCAAGATCAACTCTACAAGAACAACAAAATAATTTCTCTTTGGGGAACAATAAATAATAATAAACTCGATCTAAGTCACTTAATTTTTATTTTGACATTCCAATTCCCATGAGCCATAATTCCACATTTGATGATTGGAATGCGCCTAGCTGGTAGTAGTGAACGTGCAGTTGGCTTTTGTTGTTGTCGTTTTCCTCTCAGTGGGAAGAAATTCCAGTGGTGTTTTATGCGTCGACGGGAGATTTGGTCCAATACACCAATATGTTTTGACAAACTTTGTCATTTCCCGCATAGATTACCGTAGATACGTTGAATGATTGTATACGGGATGGCTCACTATAAACAAAATCACTATTTAAATTGGCCTGGAACATGTTGGCAATATACTAGCATAATTGAAGTTTACAGTTGTATCCAAAACGATTGCAAAATTAAGTGCAAAGGGACCTAGCAGCAAACCTTGTATATATTTAAGTATGTTGGTGATATACAGTGAGTCCTAAAAGATCTATTGTGTCTCCTTGCTTCCATTTAGTTCCTAAGGGAAGTCTCAGTCTAAGAGACCTGCTGTCTTTAGTTTAGGTAAATGTTCGTCTTGCATCCAGTAATCTCTTAGGTGTTGTGGAGTGGGATGCTGAAATTTTTGCATGAAATATACTTGTGATTTTTACCAAGCTTTCGGAGTGTTTGGCTTCTGGCCTGTACACTACTATCCTAGTTCCTTCCATTTCTTTTGAGCCGTCCGTGTATTATTGATTGGCAATCTTTCCAAGTCTGTTAATGGTATTTTGATCCCTTCCCTTCTTGTTGCTTAATTCCGTATGCCGAAACACCAAAAGGCCAAGGGCCGGGTATTTTTTGTAAAAAATGTATGGGAACAGGTATATATAATGTGGAGAGCAACTAATAATTCATCGATCGTTATTGTTGCTTAAAACGGTATCATCATATAAAATCACGCTACATCGTAAGAATTGTTATTGTTATTCTTAATATTATTATTATTATTATTAATTAACGTTATGCTTGTATTATGATTTTATATTGTACAGTATCATTTTGTATGGTATACCTATTATAATATTTTGTAATATTAAAATGTTTTTTTAATAGGATATGAAGGTTGGTATTCAATATTAATTTTTAATTTTTTTTTAATTTTTTTTTAATCGAGAATCTGAGTTTTTCGAAAAATCGCTAACCCGTTCCAATTGTTGCAAATTTTGTAAAATACTGTGTATATGTCTGCACTATATTTTCTCTGTCTAAAATTGTTGTCGAAATCACTAAAAAAAGAATTTTACGAATGTTACTTCAAAAAAACGGACTCAGACATTTGTTATAATATAAAAAGTGGCATAATTTTACGGGGCGAGTCTTATTTTTTTCGATGTCGAAGGAAGACACTCTTCGCCTTGTGAATCTGTCTCTACTGCCTCCGAACGAGAGAAAACTAGACGCAACATAATATATTGAAAAGAACAGAATTATTACACACAATTCGAAAAATATATTCAATTTCCTTCAAATCTGGCAACATGTAGTTACTGCGCATGCTTGCAGCCCTGTGACCGTTACGTTTAACGCTAAGTCACAAACAGGCGAGGGAACGACCATAGCGCATGATGAATATACAGCATTATAATCTCATTTACAGCGTAATAGCTCCTCAACTATAAATGCTACGGGAAAAAATTTCAATGAAATTTATAGAAAATTTCATGCTCTACAATTCAGTTACCACCATTTATTATTGACCATTAGCTAAATATTTAGCAAAAACCCTATTGAAAAACCTTTGGAGCGCTATAATTGAGAACCTATGCGTTATACAGAAAAAAGTTTCGAATAAAAAAGATGGCAAATATTATTTTCCACAATAATGATTTCAACAAATTTTGTCGTACGATGCGCGGTTCGCGAGATATTTAATAAAACGTGTTTTTCGAAATTCCGGCTGAAGTGAAGCCAACTTGGTTTTACATTCAGGGGACACCCCTGAGTATAATCAAAAAAAAACCTGTTCCCGTACATTTTTTTCAGAACCCACTTTTTTGGCTGGGGCTCTTGGACTAAAACGTTACGATTTAGGGAGTTTATTTACGTATAAAACTCATAGCCTCAGCAACTTGTCTGCCTGCATGACAGTAGTGATCAGTGCCAGTGCTATTGTCGTTTGAATTTCGTTAGTGCTATTGTCGTTTGAATTTCGTTAACTGTACGTGATATCAGAAAAATTTACTAGAAATGCACAAAATAACCACTCTACAAATAATGATTGTTATAGAAATAGCACACGCGGACACAAATGGTTTCTCCCTTATTTATATCATATTTCCTATTATCAATCCTTACCAGAATGTTTCTCATGTTTGAGCATCTACGTTCTAATGTATAGAATTTTGTTCATGGGAAAATATAACAAAAAACTCTGACATTCATTTACGTTCAATTAAAAAATTGACGCGAAATTTCATGGCTCTCAAATAAAGATAGTGAAAAACTTAAAAAATCGTGACGTTAGAAGTTTTTTCCTTGGGCTTCAAAGATAAGCGAAAAATTATAGTTTCCTAATCGCCTCCTCAAAAGTGCTACTGAGCACATTCATTCATACGTTTGGGTTGGGCTCAACAACCCAGGCACTTGACTGAATCTTTGTACCATTGCCCATGTTAACTACCTACTTCCATTCCAGAAGCTTCGTATCTTCTATATAGGCCACCAGGTTATCTGGAGGAATCTTCAGTAGTTGTGATGGTTGTGTTATTTCCACTCCAAAGTGCTTCCGTCTGAGTCCTTATAAGTTCTCATAGAATCAGAGTATGTGAATATTCATCGTAGAGTTCACATTTTCTGCACATAGGTTCACTAACTTTGCTCATCCTGTGCAGATGCTTCCTCGGTGTACAGTGTCCAGTCACCAGGTCGGTAACTGTCTGCAAATTCCTCTTACCCAGTTTCAACAGCCTGGACGAGAGTTCTTTGTCTAATTATTCAGTAGACTCTTAGTATAGGGGTGTCCATATTAAAAGTTTGTCCATATTAAAGTTTGTTCAACCATCCTTTGCCGTTACGTCATACATTGTCCAGCCTGCTCTCTCATTCATGAATTGGATGAGACGGAATTATTACGTCCTTACCCAAATTTTATCTGTTACTTCTGACAGTTCAGTTGACATATTTTGAAAACAGTTTTTAACATATATAATAGGTCTGTTCCAACCGCAGTCAGTAACTGTCAGAAACGATCAGAGAATAACTGGTCATAGCAAACAACGAGCTTACTTCGCGTAACTCCTATTACTGATTGCAATGGTCGACTATTCTCTGATCGTTTCTGACAGTTTCTGAATGCGGTTGGAACAGACCTAATGTTAAGAATTGTTTTCAAAATATGTCAACTGTCAAAAGTAACAGATAAAATTTAGATAAGAAAGGTCATTGATTATAATTTTGAGGTTAAGTGTAAAATAATATTCAACTGATATAAGACATACGTAAAACAGCAGAATACGTCACCGATTATGACGTAACGGTAAAGGATGGTTGAACAAACTCTACCGAGCATGTTATAGTCAATAAAAAAAAACGGATTTTACTATAATTGAAATGAATTATCTAACCGCCCCGTATGATTTCGATATTTCATGATCATAAAAAAGTATTTTTTCAGTGTAGAATAACATTAGGATATTTGGGTTTTTAGTGGGTAGACCGCCATGTCTGCAACCGGGACCAACGTACATTGTCAAGAACAAAAAAAAAGAAGATTCTTATCTTCATCGCTCTCTTGATGTTTTGATAAAACTACCAAACCATGTGATACTTTTAGAAAAGCCACGTTTAGAGAATGAAATTAACTGAAAAAATGACGGAATGATGACAGATCCGACCGTGTTTATTATCCGAGTTGGTCGAGCCGATCTTCTCAGCTTTATAAACGATTATCAAAATACTTCGTCATGTCACTTTTGATACTTATCAAGAAACAGCTTCACACGGGTTACACCTTGACAATGTCTAGATTCACGTAAAGTTTTTCTACTTCGGTGTTATTAGTTGATGAATTTGGGGAAAAGGGTCTCTAGTAGCTAGATTTTAACACGTCTATGAAATCCGGCGCAGATGACGCAGTTTACACACATAAAAATTCTTTTTCCACTAGTAACTGTGCAGTTTACAATTATTGCTTCTTTTTGCCAACCGAGAAGTTGAATTTCTCTATTAGTGGTTAATAATTTTTTCTATTATTAACCTAGGATGATAATGGACAAATTCAAATATTTTGAGAATTCAGGGATAGTAGTTTAATAAAAACTCGTGCAACATAATTTTGTATACCTATGAGATTGTCTATAACATATTTGCTGCTTGAAATTACCTATCAAGATAAAAGTATTTGAATAATACACAGTGATAATATTTTGGCCTTTATTTTCAAAAAATTATTTAGTCTTTATCTAAGAACTTTAAAAAGAAACAAGTACCAAGCACTTCTTAACAATATTACCAATATTAAGAATAATAAATAACTGATATCTTTGGTCTGGTGGACAAAGACGACACAAAAGAATGCAATGACGAGACTAGGCAAGGTGCAAAGACTTGCATGTCTCAGCATTGCAGGATGCATGAGAAGCACGCCAACGGCAGCACTAGAAGCCTTATTCGACCTTCCTCCACTACACCTCGTGATAATGGGGGAAGCAAGGATGGGACTATTTAGGCAGCAAGATAATCTGAGCAACAAAATAGTTAGATCAGGACACACATCTGTTAAAGACATCATAAGTGAAGCCATTTTAGATATGAAAACAGACTATATGGCCACTAAACTTCTCCCAAGCCCTAAATATGAGGTAGAAATACCTCACAGAAAGGACTGGCAAGACCCAAGCAGACTGAAATTTCCCCGAGGAGAGACCTGGTACACAGACGGATCACAGAGAGGGGAAGGAACAGGAGCAGGAGTGTACAGTGAAAAGAGAAACACAAAAGGCTCTTTCTCACTAGGCAAACATACCTCTGTATTTCAGGCAGAGATCTATGCCATCCTAGAATGTGTCAGAATTAACAAATATAGGACTGACACTCATAGGATAAACATACTAACTGATAGCCAGGCAGTCCTTGCGGCTTTAAATAGCCGCAAGGTAACATCCAGACTAGTAGAAGAATGTCAGAAAAAACTAAATGAACTAGCAGACCACATTAAAGTAAGTTTGGTGTGGGTGCCGGGACATAATGGTATTTCTGGAAATGAACAAGCTGATGAACTCGCAAAAAGAGGTTCAGCAACAGCATATGCTGGACCAGAACCAGCTCTTGGGACCACAAAAAAGGTAGTCCGAGCGCAAATACAAAAATGGGTACAAAGCCAACATAGACTTCATTGGAGGAACACTCCGAAACAGGTACACAGCAAAACCTTCATAGGTGACACATGTGCAAAACGGGCCAAAGAACTACTGAATATCAGCAGGAATAAGCTAAGAATTATTACAGGTTATCTAACGGGTCATACCCCGTTAAAAGATCACCTGCATAAAATAGGGTTATATAACGGGGACCTCAGCTGCAGACTATGTGGCATGGAGATCGAGACCGTGACCCATATCTTGTCTGACTGTGAGGCACTGCACTCGAGGAGACGGGCAATCTTCGGAGAGGCCAATGTGCCACCTGAAGTATATGGCACACATCCAATGGACCTATACGGTCTACTCGAAGGTACGGGGATAACTGGATGGGTGGACTAAATATGGGAGCAGAGTACAATAAGCCAATAGGCTGCAGTGCTCCCGGCATCTGAACGGCTCCCAAAATGGAAAAAAAAACTGATATCTTTTATCAAATTACAAATATATAAGTATAGGTGACACAAACACTTTTAAATTATTTTATAAATTAATATTAATACAAAATGTTTCAAAATGTGTCCAGGAAATAATTATTAAAATACGTCATACCTATATTATTAGTTTGAAGTAAATGTACGAATAAGTTTTGGAGTCAATGTAAAGCTGTCACATCATTTGTACAGCTAGCCAAATTTAGCTTAAGCACTGGTGCAGTTGGAACTAAAAGTGGAAGATACTAACAATGATTTTTGCCATTAAGGTAACAGAGAGATAAAAGTATCATGGAAGACATTAAGGAAGATGTTCCCTCATTTTTTATAGATATTAATTAATTTAAAATTCAACAAATTGGGGAGTACTTGAAATTTATTCACTTTTCGGGATGTGGACCATTTACCTAATTGAAATGATTGGGATACTGTGTAAGTGAAACTTTCATAGTATCCTTTAAAAAAAATTTCTCATTTTCTTTGTACATTGTACACTATCAAAATTTGAATCACTGCTTCAAAAAATTTATATGACTGATGACATAACGAGTACGTTTATATATCGAAAACTGACAGTGTGCTTGTGCAGTCAGACGACAGGGTAAACGCTTCTCGTGGTGCGTTTGTGAATTATTTTCAATTTTTGTTGTATACACACCATGGTGGTGAAGACATTTATAAGCCTCGCACCCCATTAAATAATTCTGGTGCTCGGTCAATAATAATAGTCCACCTTGGTGTATAATGTACTATCATATTCCCACGTATCATAATGGATTACATTTTTTTTAGTGTCAAAATTATATATTCCATTCGACTGAGTAATATAATGTTTTCATTAAAGTACCAAGAACAAAATTTAACGATAAAATGCAAAATTACAGTTTGTTAAATTCATACATAGGTATATCCACTTCATTAACATTTACTTTCATTCTTTGTTTTCGTATCTAGACTGCTCAGTTCAATAATAAAAGAATCACTAGCATCCTCAACCTCCCACTATCCCAACCACACTGCCCAACAATTGAAGTGGACGATTATAACTTCAACAAATATTCTATTCAAAAACATTGTCATAGCGATCACACTTTATGCTGTGTATGACCATTTATCTAGTCAATATTTTTTATAATTTTTTTGTTGCCTTGGCTCCTATCTTATTAACAGAAAAATAAGGATATACTGTTTATATCTTTGTCAATAAGAGAAACTGATATCGGCTGTATTACTGTTGTTTTTACCAATGTCTACTTATTATGTTGAAGTTATGATTCCACGACGATTACAGGCAGTACAACTGGAGAGCAATTGGTTCGATGGATTCCTGAAGGTATATCCCAGCAAGAAGTCGCTACGCGTTGAAATGTGTTTCAAAGCATCGTCAGTCGCGCATGTAATCGACATGATGCAACTAGGAATGCAGAGTATACACATGGAAGAGGATGAGAACGAGCCATAACACAAGCTCAAGACCGTTCAATAGTCCTGAATGCTAGGAGAAACCCAACATTCACGGCTTCAAAAATCAACAGCTTCTTGAGACAAGCTACTGGACTATTTACTTCTAGCCAGACAAGAAGAAGGCAAGAAGATGTCCTACATACCCACGGATCAAGGCGGCGCAACGTGCATGCAGATTTCGGTAAGCTTTAGAGCACAGGAATTGGAATTTTGAGAATTGAAGGCATTATCTATTTTCCGACGAATCACAATTTCGGCGGTATCTGGTCGAATTTTAATCTGGAGATAAAGTGGACAGCGGTAGGTGTAATGCAAATTTAATGGCACCAACCACTACTTTCTGTGGAGGATCAGCTTGGGTGTGAGGCGGCATATGTTATGATGGCTGCCGCACTGAGTAGCTGGTCTTAATTCAGCAAACAATGATTTCTGTAAGATATCGCGACATGGTTATTGAGCCTATAGTAGTAATATTTGCAGGCGCCATGGACGCAAGATTTGTTTTTATTGATTATAATGCTCGTCCTCACCGAGCAAGGCTTGTGAACAACCGGGTTTACTAGGATGGAGTGGCCACCCTGCTCACAAGATATGAATCGCATCGAGCATGTTTCGGCTGATATGTCCAGGCAACTAAATCGACTTAAACAACCTCCACCAACATTGAACCAATAGCTAGCGCACTGCAAGTCATCTGGGCAAGCATACGACAGTAGTTTATCAATAATTTAATAGGTAGTCTTCCAAATCGAGTAACAGCATTCAAACGAGAGACCAAGGTGGTCCTACATGGTATTAATTTTCACAAACAGCCAGTGTAAATAATATGATGAATGATTTTATTTCACTTAATTTAGCATATTTCCTTGAACGCCCATTTTTCTTAATTGTATATTTGTTTTTTAGGTTGCTATTACTGTCAGTTCTAAATAAGCTTCTATTAAGAATCTACTGAAATCTTCACCAGAATAACCGTTACAAAAAGCAAACGAATTTTAAATATTACTTATCCACATGGTAACATAAAATTGTGATTCCAAATCGTCGACAGCTATAATAGCTGTACAAATTACATCAATGACAATATTTGTTATTGTAGTAGCCTTGAAAATTATGAGACAAACTGTTTTCATGATGAAACTTGTGAGGATATCGAAATCAAAAATAGTCATTGAACATTTATCATTTAAATATGTAAAAGAAATACGATTGGCTGTCGAAAATATCACCTTTTGTATTGTGTAACCGACAAACAAAAGTGTACATTGAAAGAAAAAAAAATCGAACATTTTCTGTTTTATTTTTGTTATAGGTACGCACTTAATGGATATTTGTCCAAGAAAAATTCCGTTGTCTTTGCCGGTTACTAAATCAATATTTGGCACACTTCCTGTGTCAATCGGATAAAAGAAGTTTAAAGGCGTTCAACACTTAAGTTTGTATAACCCGAGACAGGATGATATTTTAGATATTAATAATTTTATACATTCTTACAAGGTGGATATTAACGAAGGAAGTGAACAAAATTTAGCGAAATCGAATGGTTTCTTTTCATTTTTATCTTTGCCGAAAATCAGTTTTGTTATAGTCAACCATTGGTGAACTTAAATGAATTATGAGTAAATGTGACGAACAGAATAATGATTCAAAATTGTTCGAGCGCTCTACGCTCGAAAACCTCCACAGGAAAGCCAAGTTGAGTCACTTTATGGTGCTAAGTGTAAAGGAGAGGACCAAGAACTCTTAGTTGGCCGACTTGTACCAGCTTGAGCAATTTTCAATTTTCCAGGACTTAGGGTGAGATTCATAGTCGACACTTGAGGGTCACTCATACTCAAAGTCAACTTGAGTTTAGCTCGAGGCAACTTTTCATATCCTCAGTCATTACTCAAGTAATACTTTAATTTGAGTGGAGAAAGTTTGGCATCAATGTTATTATTAGGAACTTTTGGTTGCGTTTGGTTAATAATTGTGATTTATGAACGTCCTTTAACGTTCGAATTTGTGTTCAGTTCGTGTAATAGCCCTCTGCATGTATTTTATTCTTAGTTTAGTTCTTTACTGTTCATATACAGTGCTATTCAAAAGTCCACTCCCCCCCTCGTATCTTTTGAACGGCTACACTTACATTAATAAAATTTGGAGGGTGCCACTCTGGCCAATCATTTTAAATAGGACCTTATGGCAAGTGATATCTCGTTTAAAAGGCATTGACATTGGCTACATAGCCATATTAATTTTGTTTGGGTTTAAACTAATTTTGACGGATAAATTAAATAAATACCAAAATTATTGAAATTATTTTTTAAAATTTAATTAATCAAATATCAACAATGGATTCTTATAGCAAGTGTTCGAAATGTGCTCCGTCTACTTCCTGGCAGTAATACATCCTATTAGTAAACTCTTGTCGTACTCGTTCGAATGTGTCAGCTGAAATTGCATTGCATTCTTCAATAATTCTTTCTTTCAAAACGCCAATGCTATCTGGTGCCGTAGTATAAACCTTGGATTTCAAGTACCCCCATAGAAAAAAATCTAATGGTGTCAGATGTGACCGAGGTGGCCATTCTATAGGAACTCGCCGGCCGATCCATCTACCTCGATATTCTTCATCCAGGTAACGTCTTACTGCACCATAATAATGTGCAGGAGCACCATCTTGTTGAAATGTTATTTCCAGATGGCCGAATTCATCTGGATTATCTTCCAGAATTTCAAGAATTAACGGCTCAATTGCATTTTGTAACATCTCCAGATACACTTCACCACTTAAATTTGAATTTAGGAAAACAGTACCAACTATGTGGTTTTCCAAAATACCTGCCCAAACATTGACTTCTCCTGGAAATTGGGTATGTTGTTCACGAAAGGTGTGATGATTTGTGTCACTCCAATACCTTACATTTTGTGTATTCACATTTCCATTGAGGCAAAAAGTACTTTCGTCACTAAAACAAATTGTTTTTGTGTTATGTGGGTTTTGACTAATTTTATTTGTCATACATTCACAGAATTCGACTCTTCTGTCGGGGTCGTCATCCGAAAGATGGTGCACCATTTTTAACTTGTATGGATGAAATTCATTTTCAGCCAACACTCTCTGTACTGTACTTTTACTTACTTCACAGATAGACGCAACTTTAGTTGAAGAGGAAGTAGGGTTTACTACCATTTCAGCAACTATATCAATTTTCTCATCATCACTAAATGCTGGTCGACCAGATCGTTTGGCATCTTCAACACTACCTGTTGCTTCAAACTTGTGAAGAAGCTCCCTCGAATAAGTTCTCGAGATAGGGCGATCTGGGTATCTCTCATTAAATAAACGTTCCGCTTCATGGAGATTCTTTCTAGATTCAACAATTATCAAGATAGCTGCTACTTTGTCGGCTTGAGTACGTACCATTTTGCCTATGAAAACTCTAAAACGTCTCGTTAAACAATAATAAAATTAAATATTGAGGCTATTTAGAAAAACTTTGGCAAGCAACAAATACTATTAAATAAAAAACGTCAATTTTTTTGACAACTAACCAGAGGTGGACTGAAAAATCTTCAATATTTAAATGTGAAATAATAATTTTGGTATTTATTCAATTTATCCGTCAAAATTAGTTCAAACCCAAACAAAATTAATATGACTATGGAGCCAATGTCAATGCCTTTCAAACGAGATATCACTTGCCATAAGGTCCTATTTAAAACTATTGGCCAGAGTGGCACTGTGACGTCATCTATTACTATTGCGTCACCTGTTACCATTCGTAGAGAAGTTTACAACACTTTATTTTCACCCTCCAAATTTTATTAATGTAAGTGTAGCCGTTCAAAAGATACGAGGGGGGAAGAGACTTTTGAATAGCACTGTATATTTCTTATTTGCTGCGTAAGTTTATTTTTCAAGCTAGTTATTCAATAGATAATTTTAGATTCTTATTTTCAATTTTTATAGTAGATTTTCATTAAAGTTCATTATTTCTCAGGAAAATAGTAAACAAAACAAAACTCTTTTCGTCTAGCGAAAAACTAGCCTTAAGTGAGCTGGTTCGTAAATATTTTATAGAAAATAAAAAACTGATTGTGCTAGCTTAGCTGGAAGGGAAAAGGAATGAACATTTTACCGATAGTTTTTGTGATACCTACCAACAAACCTTTCCTGGTTTTTGGTTAAAGTGTTCTCCGGTTTAAGATTTTGCTACAAAATTTTACTACTAATAGCTTTTACTCTTTCTCTGTTAGTTGATAATTTCTGGTGCATCAGAATAGCTGGCGATTACTGTAACTAGGTGTTTTATCTGCTTTTAGCCTTGTTGAAAAGATGTCTGACCTCCGTCCCCATAGTCTCTTCAGGCCGTTGTTTCTCCGTATTCTTTTTTTGTTTTCTTTATAAAGTTCTATTGGTATTCTTCGATTGCTTTTTCCACTGCCATGTCTACATCTTCAATGCCATCAATCATTGCAGTACCATCCTCTTATCGAATTTTACTGGGGGACATTTTACATCCCAACCAGTTTGCATGTCTTGGATTTCGGCACTTGTTTACCAATGGAGTTATATTAATATCAAACCTTATGTCAGTCTTCCAAGCGAGACACATGCCAATTTGATATGTTATGACTAATTTATCAAGTTAGCTGTTTAATCTAACAACTAGGTGGAATAGAAATATAGAGAATGATAAGAAATCTTACCAGGACAGAAACACTTTAAACAGAACTAGGAAGGTTTAGTCTGGAGGCTACTATACCTACTCTCTTCAAAGACCAACCCAGCACTGGTGATTCACATGAGATCATTGTACTCATGAAATAACAACTTCTGGATACATCTGAAAACTAGTATGGACAACGTGTAACGTCTAAGGGTTTATAGTTTTCTTTAAAAGTGTTGAATTCAATGAGACCCCTGGAATTTTCCGTAACCTCCATCTAAGGCTATCAGGAACTCTTGACGCTAAGGGTCAAGGGGCCGTGGAGCAAACAACGTAAAAAATTTTGCATTGAGAGTGTCCAAAGTGACGTGTCAAGTTGGTAAGAACCTGAGGGAGATGAAGAAGCACGTCACAAACGGATCTTTTTGTCTAGTTCCTTCAATACTTTATAAAATTATTTATTTTGTCTTTTATCTCAAATCTATTATTTCTCATGTTTGCGAATTATTTCACTATCAATTGGCCTTATTTTCTATACTTTATTTACTCCGATTTAGTGATATAATTTAATCCATACACACATCCTTTTGACTTGCGCTTTTGTTAAGTCAGATAACTACCATAATGAAAAAGGTATTACCATAATTTTCAACTTACACGGTAAACACACAAGTTTAGTCAGAAACAATAAGCCTCGTTTTATCGTTCTTTATATCGAGTAGAAGTTAATAATAACACGTTTTCTACTTTCCACTAATAGCATCAGTCCCTCAAGAGTTCTTCTCGCCGGTCCTTAACTCTCATATAGATGGCGCACAGGTGAAAACAGATGAAGAACGTTTTAACAGCTACTATGATACTTGTGCTTAGTCGATGTTCTACTGTTTAAGGCTAGAGTGTGCGCGCCGTGCGTTTAAAGTGACATTATTACGTTGAAAACTGAATAATAAATACCAATTTTAGTGGTTGATAATGGAATACAAGAGCACGGTGACATGAGGTATGTAATCAACTGATAAAACTCATAAACTAAGCAAAATGTCAACATAGAAACACACAAAGAACGATAACATTGAGATAAAAATCAGCTATCTTTGTTTTCTGAAGCTACGTAAAATGCAAACTTCCCCAGATAACGTTACAAATGAAGAAAAAAGGCAAATGTCACCTAGCAAATACACAGAATTAGATAAAAATATAGCTACGGCTTTATTGCAAGAAAATTTAATACAGAGATCTATACAAAATGTAGCTTTATCTTTACAAAACGCTATGATGAGTTCGCTGCAACAAGCCGCTTTTTTACCGGTGAATTCAGCAGCTGCGGCGGCATTAAATCTGCAAGCTCTCGAATCGTACTTAACCTTACAAAGACTCTCAACGGTTTCAGCAAGTAATACTCCCGGTAAAATCGATATTCTAAAAATAGCAACAAGTACGGCAAAAATTAGCGAAGAAACTGTTGGCACTAGCGACGAATTAGTAACAAACACTAGTCTGACTGAAGATGTAGATTTAGCCGAAGAAGTAGAAGAAGATTTGGCGCTTTTAGATAACGAAGATACGTTAAGCAACGTTTCGGTACCTTCATCGCCGGTCGACACAACATATCCCAGTTTAATATTGAATTCCATGTTCCAAAATCCTGAAAATTTGGCACTGGTTGGATCTTCGTCAACGGTAACGACTACTACGGGAGCTACGAGTACTAGACAGAAAGGAGGTGCTAGACCGAAGAAACAATTTATATGCAAATTTTGCAATAGACATTTTACAAAAAGTTATAATCTGCTTATTCACGAGAGGACCCATACAGACGAACGGCCGTATTCCTGTGATATTTGTGGGAAAGCTTTTAGAAGACAGGATCACTTGAGGGATCACAGGTAAAATTGTTTTTTTCATAATTCTATTTATTTAGACATAAAGTTGAAATTTTTAATTTAATTGAAATTTAGTGTATCACGAGGTGTCATTTTCATTATTCTCTTCCGAGATGGTGAACTATACGTAGACACGAGTTTTTAACCAAAATTTTAAGATTTCCGTCAAAAATTTGCGGGTTATCAAGAATCTTCAAATTCCAAACAAAAATTGTTTCTTAACATTTCTACCATCAGTTTTTGGTCCGATATTTTATTCAGAAAATTTGATTATTGACTAACTACTCTTCTTGTAGGTTGCATAACAGTATATTTATACAGACTAACGTATGAATACCTTGATAGATTTGTTTCTTTGTTATATAGTCAGTTCAGAACGAGGTTTAGAATAAAAGCAGTCAAACTGTGTTTTTTTATAATATTAAATTTGGAACAGTTCCGTTTTTGATACTTTGGGAAGCTAAACAATACCATGTACCTACAAATAGTTTTACAACTATTTGACTTCGCAATTTCATGTCTCTTATCGATAAAAACTATATCCCTTTTAATATCAATATTAAAGAGACAATTGAGGAGAAAAATATGATTTTAAAAGGTTTTTTATACAGTGCTTTTCAGATAAAAGTATCCACCTTTAATAACTTTTG
>CAJUYG010000436.1:108956-193191 GCA_910591675.1 Galerucella calmariensis
AGTAGGCTGCAGCTACTTTTCCCATTTTAGGACGTCTTCCATGATGCTGTTTTTTTTTTGGATTACCACAAAATGGCCAGAGTCCGATGAAAATACTTTTTTCTACTCTCACACTAGTAAATTCACTATTACCTACTATTTGGGTACTAAGTAAATAGATCATTACGGATACTGACACGTAATAAAAAAAATTACGCTTCAGTTCTAGAAAAACAACAATTTATCACCCAAGCCTAGTCAGTCAATGGTTTCGAGTAATCATGGAAACGAGTTAGTAGAGGTTGTTTTGACGTTTAATAATTAATAAGACTCTCTGCTGTTATTAATTATTAATGAAGTTGTTCGTAGAAAAAGTATAGTACACAACTAGAGTTGTAAGCTTATTACATGCTTATAGAATTACCACACACGCACTACCGCACTTTTCTATTCGCATGTAATAAGCAACTTACAACTCTTGTTATGTAATATACTATTATTACTCGACACATATAACAGAGGAACTGACTCCAGAAGATTTCTACAACCAACCAGCAAAGAACCTGTATGAGCTAATACAGGGAACGGATTGGCTGAATAGGCTGTAGTCAGAACATTAGGAGAATCCACAATACGCCCAAGAGGCTGAGGTGGTGCCAGCGAAGAGACGGCTCCTTTAAAAATATATATATACATGGTTATAACCCTTTCAGCAGAAAGGAGCGAAACGAAAAACGATGTTTAAAAATACTTTTAGATGTAGCCAAGTCTAACAAAGAATTAAAAAAAAACATTATTTCTTTTACTTGAAAAATTGCTTTAGTGCGTGGCACTCGATTTTTTTTGCCTTTGGCGGCGCCTTCAATGAAGCTTTCTCCTCCTTCTGAACTAATCAGATGAAAAAAACCAAAACCCCCCATAAAAAAGCTATAGCTACGTGACTGACTCTTGAGCATCCATGAGATACTAGTACCAGGACCTGTCACCCCTGTTCCTACTCCTTCGTTTCTTTTTGACCCATCAGTTTAATAAGTGAAAGCCTCACTCGTAACTAGATTGATATCGTTTTGTGTTAACTCACACTAGTTGATAACAGCGTCTAAAACCAGGCTCAGATGGAGCCGTAGATCGGAAGAAAGCACTAATTCACTTGGAATCTATGGTTTTTAAAGCACACTTTCGGCTGCCAAAATGGTGTTTTTAAAATAAATTCAACTCAAAACTACTTTTCAATTAATTTGTATTTCTGGTACACTTGAATTGTTAAGTTAATAAAATTATAATGTGCTTATTAAAAAAGCGATATTTCTATTCTGCGTGCCTGACATTTACATAAAATATCTCTTAGAATGGTACAAGTATTCGGTATTTAGAGTGGGCGTAAACATCACAGTCTGCCATTAATAATTTATGTTTCTCCCTAAAGATTGTTCTATGTTATGTAATATCAAAGGCAAGGTGAGAATCTGTCAGGATTTTTTCGAGGTGTAAAATTAGGTGGGAATATCTAATAACAAATGATTTTAACAGAGGTGAATCGAGGATTCGCAAATAATTATGAAACAAGATGAGATTTATGAGTAGAATTGAATGTTTAGATTGATGCTGGCAGACAATATTCACTAGAATCGATGTTTTTGATAAAAAATATAAAAACAGCACGGCACTGATACTGGAATGTTGTTGAATGTTGAATTGTTGGCTTCAAACAATGAGTATGGCGAAGATTGTGTGCTCCTCATCTAGTCTGTTTGACCATTAATGGTTTAATAACCATTTAAAAATTATCTTTTTCTGCAATCACATTGAAAAGTAGGCTTTTTCGCTTGCCATTTACAACGAAAAGTTGACGTTTCTTGAGGAGAGTTACTTCACGCTCGCCGAGCGTAAAAACTTGCAAAACGCTCGTTGCCCATAATAACCGATACTACAAATAACTATTTCGTGCAATTGCACGCGAAGTCAGTATTTCGCGTTCTCAGCAGAGTCCGCGAAATTCAATTTCGCGGCCGTTACCCATAGAAACGGCTGCGAAACCAAACGTCACTACCAAATTTGAATATCACTTCCAAATTTGACATTTCTAAAATACTACAAAAACAGGGATTATTTATTATTATTATTTATATTAAGTTGACAACGCTTTTGTGTTCAGGAGGAGTGGAAGGTACTGAATTATCGCTATCAGTATCAGACATTTTGCGTTTTGTCAAGAACTGTCAAAAGGTATTTCGCGACCTAGGCATACAAATAACTATATCCTATATTATTCAGTTGAACTTGTGATCATTCAAAATCAAATATCACAGCTCCTTTTTCAAATTTCAGTTCGGCGCCTAGCTATAATATACCTACCATCAAAAACAGTCATCTACAGGTTGCCAAAAGTTTTATAGCGACACGATTTACACAAGTACGACAAATATGACAAAAAATTTTGAAAAGGAGAGAAGAATAATTTTGGACAGTCAGCGCCTGGCGTGTCAGATTGACTATCCCCACTAAGGGAGTAGGTTGTATTCACAGGAATTGGGCGATTTTCAAATGCCACAATAAAAAAATTAACTATTGCATCAGCCGAATGATCTCCAAAATACCATTTTAAAATTTGCACTTTTTCGCAGGCTAAGTATGTTATTGAAGGCATTGTAAATGTTTTATTTTCAAATACAACGGCATGCGCTACCAACGCGTGATCAACGTTTGTCGCGAAAAGATAAAGGAATAAAGTTTAAAAAATGTGAATTCTCTCTGTAAAGAACACTGTTGCCGGATGAAAGTGTTTAGTTTTTCGTGGTAGTGCATGAGGTCGAAAAAAAAAAATAACGATAACAAGACAAAAATATCATTTGTACAAATTAATCTGCACTTCTGGCAACAGCGGTTAAAATAGAGGGGCACTGATCATTGGACGTTTTGGTAGAAGGAACTAAACTGACTGCACACAATTATTCTTCTCTCTCTTTCAAGTAGTTTTTCTCATATTTTCCTTGTCATACTTGTGAAAATCGTATGTGGCGATAAGACTTTTCGCCACCTGTATATAGATTGTATGCAAAATTAAATCACATCTGTAGCACGCTTATATTTGGGTAAGTCCATCATGAAATTCCAGCAATTTACGGTTCAAATTCATTTCCAAAATCAACGTTAGGTATATAAATTTGTATCTTATTCATAACACAATAAACATGATTCTCATTTTTTCTTATCCTCTCGTTTAATTTCAACTACTTCAAGTGTCGAATGGCCTCGGAGGCGTTGACATGGCTGTGAAAGCTATGATCGTGCTGCTTGGCGTTTCTTTTAATCAAGTCCATGAGCATCACCACACCTAGATCCCTGTGTAGAAGATGCCCCTTGCATATGAATTAACATTAACAAAACCTTTTTGTAATTTGATTTGGATTGCTTAAAAAGTATTTAAAATTATTCTCAGCTGAATGTGTAATTGTTCTTAACTATTTTTTTAGAGCGCTCGCCGTAGTTTACTTAGAATATACTAAGGGAATGGTATGTTATAACTCAGTCTATGGTGTATTTAGTGAATTCCTAGCAATTTATTCATTCGGTTCACTTATAAAACTCATAAATTATTATAATTTTACGACGTGGTTGTTTGGTGAGTCCAAAAATGTGTGTAGCCACCATTTGAAGTAATAAAAACTTTTAAAATTGCTTCGGAATAGCTTCAAGTATAGTAATAAGCGAAGCAATTGGATCTTAAACGCATCTGAACTCGCTGAAAACGCAGAAATGCGTTTGGAAGCAGTTTCCGGCATTCTACATAAACTGAATTTCTTGAGGAGACTTCGAACGAACACTTGGCAGGACAAGACTGGGCTCTCGTTATGAAGCGAGCTAATGGCTCCGACTATGAGAAGGAAGTTGTGAAAACCCTTTGGAATATTTCCGCAAAGCTTCTGCAGAAAAGAAATTTGTAGGATTTTAAGACATTTGAAGACATATATGGAAAGAAACAATGGAAGAAGGCATGAAAATGAATGCTATTAAAACGAAAATATTGATAATAGGAGACCAGATTACCAAAACTGATATTAAAATAGACAATGTAAAAATCGAACAAGTCAAAGAATTCAAATACCTTGGAGTACCACTAGAACAAACCGGAAAACAGGAAGCTGAAATCAACGAGAGAATAAGCAAAGCAATAAAACTATATTATGCCATGAATCAAAAATTCATCAATAGAAAAGAGATTTCAAATCAAAAAAAAATCAAAGTATTTAAAACCATATACAGACCAGTACTAACGTATTGATGCGAATCGTGGAATCTCTCAAATGCACAGTAAAGTAAGATACAAGCAGTTGAAATGGAATATTCGAGACGTATACTAGGAGTTACTATTGGAAAGACAGAATTAGAAACACACATATAAGAGAAACTTTAGGGATAGAACCTATAGTACAATTTATAGAACAGAGACAACTAAGTTGGTGGGGACATATACAACGAATGAATAGTAACATACAAGTGAAACATGTATACGAAGCGAAATCGCAGATTAAAAGGAGGAGAGGCAGACCAAGACAGATATGGAATACAGTGATGGGTAACATATTACAACATAGAGGCAAGACATAGAGAGAAGCATCAACTTTAGCAAAATAGAGAAAAGCATGGAAAATTTTTATTTATGAAATCTAAAATGTAAATCCGACACCTATACGGTATAAGGATATAATAATTATATGTTGAAGACATAGTTACTGAGGATGACGAAATCCTGTACGACCAAAAGAAGAGAGCTTCAACTGCTACCAGAGAAAAGAAAATCCACTCGAACCCTTTGGGCTCTTGTATCTATTGCCTGGCAACAAGTTTTCTTAAATCTGTCAAATTATTTTCAGTTTATTTTCACTCTCTTGTGAAATCACTACAGATAAGGAGTCTGTATGGAGACAATTCCAGGTCTTTGCGACAGCAGCAGAAATATGAATTATGTGAGACTACCACAACTATAGTTATTGCTGATTAATTCAAAAATAAGTTCAAACATTTTATGCTTTTCATGAAATAATCTTTCTGAATATCACTCGACCATGACTAATAGAGACTATTATGTTCTGAAGCTCTCTGGAGTTAATATCAACCACTACACTAAAGAAAGTGAAAAGATTCAAAACTTGGTTGGTGTTTGACAAACGATATGATTATAGTTTAAATATATTGTAAATTATATCGATAATTTTGTTGGTGCATAACTTTCGGTGGTATAAGAACCCCGTACATAATATAATCATTTAGTATACATCAATTAATTTTTAAGCGTTTTGGAAAGGTGGATCCATTCAAATATTTTAATGATAATCGTCACGAAATTAACATACTAACATCTCCAATAACATCGTGAATAATAAACTTGATCGTGATACTGAATACACCCATTAAAACCTGTTTTTTACAAGAAAATTAGTTAGATGTACCCGAAGATAAAGATCAATACAAGGTTATAAGATTTTTTTAAGGCACATTGTATTTGATTTCAAACAAAAAAGCAATTAGGATTGTCAAGATGAATATGAGAGTCATGGAAGTAGATGGTTGAGAAATTACCAGAAGTCTAACGGAAAAATATCTTAACGCAGACAAAATAATTAATTATACTGTTTTCAACACGAGACTGTCTAATTATGTATTCTGACAACAGTGTAGTTAGATTAATTCATTTTCATCCATTTTCCACTACTTTTTATAACAAAACTAGGTCAATTTTAGTCAAGGTGACTTAATGTTTATATTAGAATTATACATTATACGATTTAGTCCGGTAATTTTTGTGTTACTCAGTGCAATTTGTGGAATTTCAACCCATAACTAACAATGATTATTGTCGATGCAAGAATTTACAATCAATTCTTTTTCATCTAGTCCCTATACAACATAGTCGGCGCTTGGCAGCAAATATCAAATGTCAAAATTAATTGCCCAGTCCGCTAAGTTTATGGCCGTTTGCACCAATAGAAGCATAAGCTCAGAATAGGTATGGCGAGTTTAAAATGTAAGGGTCGCTTAGTTAAAGTTCGGTTGCACCAATGTTTTTGCTCTGCATCTTAGCTAAGTGTTTAATACATTTGTCAATCCCGCTATTTAAGTTGAGTTTTATTTATTTCTCTATGGTTTCTAGCGACTCTTCGTTTTTGTGATTGAAAGCTGTTAAGTCATTTATTTGAAAATCGAAGGATTTTATTCTTGTTTTTAAAATAAGAAAATTGTTTATAATGGAAAACAAAGTGAAAAATAAGGAAATTAGATCGACAAATTATACAGTTCGGGAAAAAGAATTGCTAATATCCTTAGTTGCAAAATAGAAAGAGGTTATTGAGAATAAGAAAACTGAAGGCATGTCTGGGCTTACAAATTGTCGGATGCTTCAAAGAATCTTCTAGCATTTCTACGAGTTGTAAGACAGTGGGCTTGGTCAAGCGAAACTTCTGAAAAAAGGTTTTTTTACCTCCAATTTTTCATAATAGTTTTTACGGTTTTACCGTCTTCTTGGATATCCATTTTCCAGAATATCCAATACCTCCAGATTATCCTCCATAAACATCCTTCTTCAAAAATAAAAAATAAACCTAAAACAGAAAAATCATTGGCATGTATGTCAATGAAAAGACAAGAATGTTAGGTTAGAAATCTCCACTTAAGCCATTTTTCGTTGTAACAAAAATTGGGCCACAGAGGTCACGTAACCAACGTATTTCATTTGGTACCAGTGCAGTGGTTTGAAAATTAAAATTTCAAATCGACATTCCAAAAAACATTATTTCATAAATCTTTATTCTGCTTCTCAAGATTTTCATTTATAGTTAGGCACTTCAATTTTATATTGAATATGGGTAAGTTCATAGTCACACATTAAAAAAATATATTTGAAATTGTGTGTGTTTTGGAACCTAATAATAAAGGCGGTTTTAAGCGGAACACAAACTTCACAATTAGTGAGACTTGCTATAAGCTACATATATTAGAAAATAGCAGGACTGATAGTGCGTCAAACCAAAGCAAAAGTAAAGCACCGTTTCTGTAGATACTCGGAAACTATCTCTAAATTAATTTCCATTCCATTGTATAAAATGGTTTTCTCTTCTCCTGACATTTCTAGCGGCTCTCGGAAACATTTCTAATTCATATAGTTCTCGAAAATCTTCATAGTTCGTAAGCTCTTGCAGGTTTCCTCTCATTAATTCGTCCATGGGTATTACTTGTAGAATTTTATTAATTTAAAATAGTGAATCAAACAAATGTTAATTGTAGAATTATCAAAAACGTCTTTAAGCCCGTTAAGCCCCGGAAATCGGATGGTAAGCTTTCATATAGTTACCCAGTTGATGACCGTCCAAAATGTTATGTAACAACAACCTATTGAAGTTAATCAATGGTTAACTATAACAATGGTTTAACCTACCGAGTTACAACACACCCCAAGATTAACATAAAACTTAGTTAGAGATGGAAAAATTATGAAGTCAAAACATTTCATTCAAATATTTATACGAACCTGACGAATGCTGTTTCTATGGTAATAGAGGATAATGATCCACTACGCACTCAAGTAACAACCACGTGCGTATGTATCTAGTTTGGACGAGTAAGCAGGGTGATTCATAAGTAATGGGCCAAATTGTAAATCTACGTTCAGAAGGCCAAAATAATAATATTTTCATTAACAATAATGGGTCTTAGTTTGCTCCTTACTGAGGTACAGGATGTTAAAGCTAAAAAAAAATTTATTTTTGTTAATAGATCAGCTACTTTTCTACATAATGACTTGAAAATTGGGTATGAACCAGTTTTTGTAAGGGTAAACAAGAATGTGTGAGAGGATTTGAGTTAACTCGTAGATGTCACCACATGCGCCATACGAATTAGATGAAATCAGCTACAAATTTTTTATCGCTCATTATTTTACAACTTACTTATTAATTTGGATAGCCCCATCATTTCTGTAGAAAAAAGCTATACTTCTTTGATCTTCAAAATATTAACGATTTTCGAGATATTTGAATTTTATTAATTCACTACACTACATTTCACGGTGGTCGATGTAGCATTAATCTGTTAAGACACAAGCATGCCATGGAATGTTGACATTTACCTAACCATAATTGATAATTGGTAACAATATTAAAATGAAACCATACAAAAATTACGCAATAAAACACATTTATTGTACGCCAGTTAATAAAACGAAGACAGCATTAGAACAGACTTGAACTAGGACCACTTACAACTCTTATAAAAACCTACTTGTTAAAGTTGTGCGATGTTAAATTAAATTTAAGCCTAATTATGACCTACTGCAAAAGGTTTTCAACATGGCCACCACCAGCATTTATACACGCATTTAACCGTTTGGTTGACTTTAAAAAATGTAGCAGGATTATTTCGTATTGAATTGGCTGCATCTTGAATTCTATTCCATAACTCGTCTCGTGTATTTATAGGTTCAGCATAGACCATTGATTTCATGTAACCTCACACATGAAAATCAAGTGGATTAAACTCGGGACTGCGAGGTGGCCACTGAAATTCACTACCACGTCCAATCCAACGGTGAGGGAATGTTTCATTCAGATGTTCGCGCACAGCAAGTGAAAAATGTGGAGGAGCACCGTCTTGCATGAACCACATATTTCTTTTTAGTTGTAATGGAAGATCTCCCAAGAGGTCGACTAAGCCATTATTTAAAAAATTCAAATATGACTCTCCATTTAAATTAGGAGGTAATTCAACTGAGCCCAGTAATGTATTGCCTATTACACCGCACCACACATTTATCGTGCTGAAAATGTCTATCTTTTTTTAAACGAGGGTTTTTGGTTTCCCAGGCATGACTATTTCGCCAATTAAAAACTCCGCGTTTGGTAAAGGTTGCTTCATCCGTGAAAAGAATGTTATCTAGGAATATTGAATTATTATTCAATTTTCCTTTTAGCCACTGACAAAATTGAGCTCTGATTCGATAATCTCTTGGAAGTAAATTTTGCACAGGTGTACAATGATAGGTATATAAATTTTCCTTGTGCAAAATTCTAATCACGGATGGTTGGCTTATTCCAATAGCAGTAGACAATCGACGAGTGCTTATTACAGAATTTTGCGCAATTATTACCAAAATTTCATCTTCTTGCTGCGGAGTGATAATTTTAGGACGCCGTGTATGATATTTTGGACGGAATGAACCTGTTTCACCCAATCGATTATAAATATTTTGAAATATCTTCCGGTTTGACTGCCTTCTGTACATTTCACGATATTTTCTGGATGCTGCTTGCCCAGAAAAACGTTCTTGTGGCGTAAACGCATAACATGTCTCTCATTTCTTCGTTTGAAAAGTGATTATGTCTCGGCATTTTTATTTATGTTAGGACAAGAATGAATCAATTACCTAACAATAAAATGTTTTAAGCTCTTCATTAAACGTCAAAGCTTCACTACACACGTTGTTACTGTCACTGTCATCATTCCATGACATACTTGTGTCTTAACAGATTAATGCTACGTCGACCACCGTGAAATGTAGTGTAGTGAATTAGTAAAATTCAAATATCTCGAAAATCGTTAATATTTTGAAGATCAAAGACGTTTAGCTTTTTTCTACAGAAATGATGGGGCTATCCAAATTAAATAAGTAAATTGTAAAATAATGAGCGATAAAAAATGTGTAGCTGATTTCATCTAATTCATATGGCGCATGTGGCGACATCTACGAGTTAACTCAAATCCTCTCACACATTCTTGTTTACCCTTACAAAAACTAGTTCATACCCAATTTTCAAGTCATTATGTAGAAAAGTAGCTGATCTATTAACAAAAATTTATTTTATTTTTTTCGCTTTAACATCCTGTACCTCAGTAAGGAGCAGATTAAGACCCATTATTGTTAATGAAAATATTTTTATTTTGGCCTTCTGAACGTTGATTTACAATTTGGCTCATTACTTATGAATCACCCTGTATTAAAGATATTAGTCTAACAAACATTTCGCTACTTTTATTACAAAACAAACATAATAAATACTAAATAAACTTTTTGTATCTGAGATACATTAACAAATGCCAGAAAATACTTGGGTAGGTACTACGAAAGAATTCCCATCGTTAGAGAAGCTGAAATACTACCTATAGTATTTATTATTCAATACTAGTGTACAATAACAATAATTATAGGCGAGTAGAATACTGAAATTCGTATAAGACATGATTATTTATTAAAGAAATTACATAACATACAGCAAATTAACTACTTATTTATGTTCACGTCGGCTACATCGCAATAATTGGTAACATTAATGACATAAATTGCAGAATACATTGAATATTGATTATTAGTGAAATTTATGGTGTACGAGTACGTTAGATTTACAATATTGTTTTAAATTCTGATTTTATGTACTATTTATCTCGAGAACCAAACTGATGAATCGATTTCAGCTGGATATCTTTGTTAATAAATTTCAAGAAATATATTTCACTGACCGACTTCTTCTATTATATATTTTTAATTTGTTATTGAAGACCACTACCGGTGATTTAATTAAGTAATAATCTGACAGAATAAAATAACCAGTCATTTATCCCCAATACATTTTTAATAAATCATTCAATGGTCTCTATCTGATCTAAATTAGTCTGGGAGCTAAAAAATTAATTACACATTCACTCATAACTTCTCTTATCAAACAATCTAGTACTTTTTTGAGGTCTTCAATATACATCATAATTGAATTTATTAAAAGCATCCTGCGCATTCTTGAAACGTACAATTTCACCCCCTTTTTATCACAAACAACATGTTGAATGAAATAACGCTCAATCAATTGAGAATAAGAAGTGAACAATTAGCGCCTATACTATAATATTTTGATTACGATTTGATCTATATAAACCACGTGCAACTAACTTCAACCGATAAACCTACCTATTAGAAGATGTATTAATTAAAATTCAAAGCTGGGAGTAAATAAAGCAGATTTGTCTAGTCATCTTGGAGTGATTTTACTTCCTTGACCACGTCTGAAGATTAAGACTTCAAAATGAGTTGCAACAGTCTATATTTTCATTAAGTCTGCTACAGAATGGATACTTTTTCAGTTTATAATTCAGTTTTTGTTTAAAATAGAAGATTAAACGTATTTTTTTTTTGTTCTAGGTACATCCACAGTAAAGAAAAACCCTTCAAATGTACAGAATGCGGCAAAGGTTTCTGTCAATCCCGTACGTTAGCGGTGCACAAAATTCTCCACATGGAAGAATCACCTCATAAATGCCCAGTTTGCAGTCGATCGTTCAACCAACGGTCCAACCTCAAGACTCACCTACTCACTCACACGGACATCAAACCCTATAACTGTTCTACGTGTGGAAAAGTGTTTCGGAGAAATTGTGACTTGAGACGACATAGTTTGACGCATAATTTGGGTGCCAGCTCGTCCAGTACGGCTCTGCCTAACCAGAATTTTAGTATAGACTCTCTTATAAGTTCGACTGTGAAAAAAGTTGATAAATGATGTAAATTTAAGTATCGTTTTAAACAAATTAATTTTAGGAGACCTTTTTTTGTAAAAGTGAACATATCATGTGAGAAATAAAATTTTAGTGAATGTTATAATTTGTTTTTTTTTTTTAATTTTCCCTTGTAGTCGATGAAGATAATTGTTTTTTTGCTCTAACTAAAATAATTTCTACATTTCTATAAGTGGAATTTATTTTTAAAATAATTTTTCATCCGAAAAAGTAATTGGAAGGAACCTGTTTATTCTCAGTTGCTTCCGGGATTTTGGCAATTACTGAGTCAAACCTAAAATCCAACGCAAAAACGAACAAGAAATGTTTATCATTCTAGTTTCGTTCTAGCATCAGCTCTGCTGCAGTTTGTGTTCCATATCCATAAAACTTTTTGGAATGTTTTAAAAGAAAAACTTATTATATCCATATCATGTGGGGCTGGAGAATGTAGTCTAGTTTCAGAGGATCACAATAGATCTGAAAAGATATAATAAAGTGACCCCTTGTGGGGTTGCGCCGCATAAATGCTTTCTAGATCCGCTTTCTGGGGTGGATCAATTCCCTTCATTTTATTATTTTCTCGCTTTTTTTGTTCCATAGATATCCCTCGTTTTTTCTTTCCATCTGACGATTCCTATCCTTCTCAAATCCTCCTCCACTTCTTTCAGCCACTTAGATCTGGGTCTTCCTTGTCTTCTCCTATCACCTGGTTCCCACTATAGCATTGAGCAAGCGACTGCTCGCTCACCTTACATGTCCATTTTATTATTTGTCTCTTTATTCTGTTTACTATATCTTCACCGTTCATTTCTCTCAGTATTTCATAATTCATACGTTGCCTGTATTCATTGTCGTCGGTTTTTATTGGCCCTAGAATTGTTCTCATTATTTTTCGTTCTAATATCCTCAACTCCTCTTCATCTCTTTTCGTCATTGTTATCGTTTCTGCTCTATACATTATCACTACATTATCACAGGTCTTATTATTGTGTTGTAAATGTTAAATTTAGTGTATCTTGTCAATAGTTTGCTTTTCAATAGTTTCTTATTGGCATAGTATACCCTATTGCAGTCATTATTTTTTGTCTATCTCTGATCTTCGTTCCTCCGTACTGCTGATCGTGACTCCCATATATTTGAATTTTTCCACTTGCTCAAATTTATATTCCCCTATTCTTATCATTTTATTACCACACTGCTTGCCAACTCTCATTATTTTTTTTATTTCTATTTATTTTTAATCCCATTTTTTCACCTTCTTTTGTTAATTCCAGTAGCATTTGTTTCATGATATTCCTGCTTTTTGTTACTATCACTATGCCATCTGCATATGCCCCATATGGCCCCCACTCGTTCTTAAATTTCCCTTGTTCACATCCCTCAGAACATGCTCCAGAGCCAAATTAAATAGTGTTGTTGATACGTCACCCTGTCTTACGCATCTATTAGATACAAAGCCCTCCGTTTCTCCTTTACTTGTAAGTATCTTCACTTCATCATCTGGAAAGATCTCAGTGGAATAAGCGGATTAGCAACCTAATCAAATCTAATGTCCAACGTGTACAGCATTTGCAAAGCTTCGCATGTAACCTGCAAATGGATTTTCAGAACAATCCCAATTTTGTAATCACTGCTTTGACTACAGAAGCAGCCAACTCCTCATGACATGGGCTGATGTAAATTCACAGATTCCAACCTTGCTCTCTGGTCATTGTTCGGTTTGATATTATCGATTGAAATGTCAAACATATCTTCACCCCATAGAGAATGAGCTTCCATCAGTTATTTCGAAAGATGTACCTCTCTTAGCACTACTTACGTTCAGGCATGATCCACATTTTGCAGTACACCATGTATAGTGGCTAAACAGTACTAAAGGGGGTAACGACTAACTCTCCAGCTCCTAAGGTTCTTCTTTCTTGGAATGTGCTAGGGAGAAACGGCGAGTTTGAGTCAATAGTGTGGTACGACTTTTCTAGATCTAGGTAAGGTAAGTTCATGGCCTGTGCATCTTTTACACGGAGGAGACGTTTGGTTGAGTTTTGGTATTATTGAAACCGATTGTATAATATAATATTTAATTTACTTTTGTTAGCACAAGCTGATCTTATTCGAATTATTGGTATAATTTTCCCCCTTTCCAATTGATTATTACCAATCTTATCAGCGTTTTTTTTTCTTTGTAACTCAATTTGTTTGGTCAACAAATACTATTTTCCATTGCTAAAGATTATTCTCCAAAAAACAATCAAACCCCATTGAGATAATGAAAAATTATAATGTCTAGAAGTCAAGTTTAGATATAATAATTACTGTTAACTTAATAGTAGGTACTGAATTTTCTGATGTTAGTAAATTACATATTCTCAATGTCTTCGGCCAACAGTGTATTCCAATATCATTTTTCACATGAAATGAAAGTAAAACCAGACTCGGCGCATCAAAAAGATTCTGCGGCACAGAGTAAATCGAAGTAATCAAAAACAGTTGAACTCAGTCTGGTTCCAGCATCTCACAGACTCCCATTGCTCTCAGCATGTTAAGCTGCCGTAGCTTAATTCTGTTAAAAAGAGCATCTGCAGCATGCAATGTTGCCAAATATTACTTTATAAATAATATATTTAAACCGGTAGCTTTCTAAATTGTATATGTACTAGGGCAGTTTGATGGGAAAGAGACTTTTCAACGAAAAAGTGGAAAAATATTTTATTTTTAAACACAATCTGCTTTTAACTGTACACAATTAGTTCAGCAGATTTCCAATGTTTTCAAGCCATATAATATTTTGATTAAATCTGCAATCGCCTCTTCATTTGTCCGAAATCGCTCTCCCCCAAGCCTCTTGCAGTGAGGCTAAACTCAGACGGACCACAGCGATGCGACTAGTTTGTGTTTTTGTTGTCATCTGTCGTTGAAGACGACTTCAATTAACGACAATGGTGTTCGGTAGTGTTCAAGAGTTTAAGTATGGAGAAACGAGGAGTGGCCAGTTGTCGCATTGCGAAGGCGGTCTGTCGTCCATGTGTTTTTTGCATTGAGCCACCAACAACGACAATTTTGTGTATGATACCGTCCACAGATAGCGACCGTCGCTAAGATCAACTACAAGAAGTCGTTCGTCTGAGTACTGCTCTAATTCTATTGCATTTTTGATATAACCACGACCTCCGCCCACTAACAACCACAATTATGAAGTTGTTGTGACGCTGTGGTCCGTCTGAGCTTAGCCTAACACAACGGAACATTCACAAGAATGAGTGACCTTGATATGGACAAAATGTTCACAGAGCTTTTGCTATTGCCTCTGCTTCCAAGAACAGGTTGAGGTAACCAGCTTTTGTGTGGACATGGCTTTACATCCACTTGATGGATTAAGTTAACAAGTCCCTTATCCACAACCATGTATTAAGTACCTACAAATAGTTTGCATTTGATTTACCTTATAAATGTTTCAATTATGCATAGTTATTTTTCTAATAAATTGACTCAGCGCCGCAGAAACTGGAAAATGTGACTACATAAATAGAATTTGGCAACATTGTATGTTAGGAAAAACAAAGAGGGTGCAATACGCTTCATAAGTCTTAACCTCCATGGCTACTTAAGTATAAATCACCACTGCACGACCTCTAATGAAAAATACATCTGAGTGTTAGTTTCACGGCAAAATCTCCCGCCAGGAGGGTAATAAGATCCGTAGGAGGGCGCTCAGTTCGCTACCTACATCCATCAATAACGATTACCAAATATTAATGTATTTACCGTAAAAACAATAGTCATGCTCTCGATTTTCATTTGTTAAACTAGAACTGACAGCAAGGTATTAGTACCCTGGGTTCTCAAAATAAATATTAATATTTTTTTCGGTGCTGTCATTAATAATTTTTAAATGTTTCGAACTTTTGAGAGTCATCATAGCCTAACCGACATCATATTTTAAATATTTCCTTGTGAATTTTTTTTGCGTCTTAAAAACAATGCAGTAGTTAATAAACAATTTTTGGGAAATTGTAGGAGGAACAATTTTAAAGGACATTGGGTTGGTCGACAGTTTATTCTTATTACCTTCAGTACTTTTATCATTATTTTAAGAATAATTTGCACCACTTAAGGTAAATGTTCCTCTTCTATCCAGTAATCTCCCAGGTGCTGTGATCTAGGATTCTGAAGTGCTGTGCAGTTGGAAAGTATGTGGATGGAGGTTTCTTCTTTCATGCCACAAATTATGCATTCTTCTTCCTCCACTCTTTTGAGCTTTTACAGGTGCCCATTCAGGCGACAATGTCCCCTTAGGATCCCTGTTAAAACTCTTAGCGCAGTATTACTTATGCAGTCATTTGATCTCAACAGGTTGTAGTTACCTAAAAGAGTCTTTCATTGTATAAGCCCTACTTGATCTTCCCAATGGTCAGATCTTCTCTTTTTCTCGGCTTTACCTATTTCTTCCAATATTATATTGGGTCTGATTCCGCCAAAGGGTTCAGGTGTATCGTGGAATCCATAGTAGGGTGACTATATTGTTCTCACCTAGTTCATTGAGTTTGTCTAGGCATTCCCACACCTTTTTGGAACTGATTACACAAGAGCTCAGTGCTTTAATGGCTGCTTGACTATCCAACATTATGGTAATCCTTTGTCTTCTGTATTCTTTATCAATATTGAACTGGGCGCTTGAAAGATACTTGGGGTTTTTTTCAAGCTTTCAGAGTATTTGGTTCCGGGCCCGAACACTCCTATCCAGTTTCCTCTATTGCTTTTGAGCCGTCTGTGTACCATTGAATGGCATTCTTTCCAAGTCTGGTAAAGGTATTTGGATCCCATTCCTTCTTGTTGCTTAATTCCGTAACGAATTTCTTTGAAAAGTTATACTTTTTCATCATACCGTATTGTGGCATGTCCCAGGTTGTCTGATTCCTAAGAAGTGAGAAGGTGGATTTTTTTAATGACTCCCTTATTATTGTATTCCACTCCCACATTTATTCAATCCACCCAGTTACCCCTGTACCATGGAGTAAATTTTGAGGGGCCATTGGATATTTCAGCCCAATTTCACGCGGGTGATTTTCTACCAATGCCTTTTTGGGAGCCGTTCTTATACCGGGAGCACCGAAGCCTGTTGGCTCATTGTGCTCTAGGCATGACCTATTATCAGGCAACAAGTTATTATTCTTAGCGGATTCCTACTGATATTTGGTAGTTCTTCGGTAGATTCAACATCATATGTATCTCATTTGAAGGGCTTACCTGCAAATTACCATGCAAAAAGGATACCGAAACAGCTCTGCTTATACTATGCAACTGTGAGTCGCTGGACCACAGAAGGCAGAAACTGTATGGTAGACCCCAAATGACTCCAGAAGACTTCTAAAACCAACCAGCAAAGAACCTGTATGAGCTAATACAGGGAACGGAATTGCTGAATAGGTTGTAGAAAGAACACTAGGAATATCCACAATAAGCCCAGGAGGCTGAGGTGGTACCGGCGAAGGGACGGCTCCTGAGAAAAAAAAGGGCTTACCTGCTTTAGTGAGTTATTCTACCGTAGTCTACGTTGGCTTTGTTTTTATCCTTGGACCACTTTCTTTGTGGTCTGAAGGTTCATGAACAGCGATTTATACTTAAAATTAAAGCCCAAACTTCCTGACAAGCTGGACAAAAATATACATAGTAGTTGACTCAGGCTTATCACCGTCATCTAGATATTTATGATGGTGCTTTAAATTATTGTTTTAGATGCAGTGCTATTTGAATAATTTTAGATAAGATTAAAAATTAAGTTATTACGGTAGATAGTGGCGTATATTCAATTTGAATATAACATACAGATCGCGAAAAGTCTATTCGACAAATACGATTTACTCAAGTACGTCAAGGAAAATATGAGAAAAACTACTTGAAAGAGAGAGAAGAATAATTGTTCGGAGTCAGCGCTGGGCGTGCATTCAGTTCCAGCTACCAATCTGATATGAAAGCAGCGTTGCCAGTTTAGATTGTTTGGTACTTTCTAAGGAATAAATAACTTATTTTTCATTTGACCTTTAACAATATTATTGACTTTTGAAATACAAGTGAGATCAACACAAATAAGAAAAAATTTGGACAAATTACAATCTGCAATAAATAAAATCTATACACTGCTTTCGATTTAATAATTATTGTTATTCAACATTGTAGCCGACAAAAATTGGCAGGCAGACGATAGATAAGTACATTTGGCAACAGCGGTAAAAATAGGGGGCACTGAACACACACCCATCGCTGACAGCACCCAAATATTCTTCTCTCTCTCTTTCAAGTAGTTTTTCTAATATTTTCCTTGTCGTACGTAAGTAAATCGTATGTCGCGAATAGAATTTTCGCAATCTGTTAGATATAATACTTATCATATTTTTGTATGTCATATTTTACATGGTTGTTTTTATCATCAACCGGCCTATTTTATTTGTATTTAAAAAGGTCCGGGAAGGCGATGATTTAAAATCGATGTCATTTTCAGGTTGTAGAATTTGTTGTGTCACTGTACTAAAACAGTAGGTATACGAGGGTAATGAATAAATTTGCATATATTAAATCATTTATGAATTTGATTACAGGGTGGATCTTATATAGTTCTGAAGTATATTTAATTGGATTAGATGATGACAATAAACATTTTTGTATGCGCGACTATATTCTTTTAATAAACCCAAGATAATCTTATGCTTTTGATGAAGTTTTAGTTTTTTTCTTGGAGACTATTAAATTTCACTTTAGTTTCTGTTGCTCTGTAGCACCCACACGGTTAGTGCCCCACTCATTTTATATAATTGGTATTTTTCAGGCTCACAACTCGTATGAATTATATAACTATTGTCTATAAAAATGTTCTAGCTTGGAACCCAAATCCACCCAAATCTACGAAGATAAGCACAACAAAAATTTAGACCAAAACTAAGAGAGAGAAAGATAGAGATAAGCCTTATCGTCATGAACATATATTTCATTGAGAATATAAAACATGGCGTGATTAGTACATAAGACCAGAACCAAAGCTGAATACGCAGATTTAGAACACCGATGCTAAATATACAAGATCAATACTTCTAGTATTTGAACAAGATCCAGACCAAGACCGATATCAAGACTGTATTAATCTTGGTGCTGCTTAGCTTATCATGAATTATTTTAATTATTTGTTATAAGAATTTTAGGCTTAAAAGGATGCTTGGATGCAGTAAGGATGCCGGAGGCCTGAGCCAAGCTCCAAAAACAGAAGACAGATGATTAGCTTGAAGAGGAATTTGCAATTTCTTAGGGATCTAAGCATGGAATAAACTTGAAGAATCCCTGCATTTTCAAAGCTATGTATTTAGTTATGTTATTATTATTATTAGTTCACCATTATTATCACTACACTACCTGCTTTAATTGCTTCAAATTATGTAGTTTCTTCCAAAGCAGTAGATTTTTAATTAAAACTAAAAACAGCACACAATTTTGACAAATGGTAGGCTATTCTTCAATAAGTAACACCTATATGAATATAATTTAAACACTTGGACTCATTATAAAAAAACAATCAATTCTGTTGATAATTAAAAAACCAATTTTGAAAAGAAAAAGAGCTGAATATTCCAATCCATCAATAAGAAGTATTTTTAACAACTTTTTTAACGCACTTGATGAGCTCTAGACAAAGATTTACTGATTTATTTATAGTATAGGGTGAACCAAGGAAGCGTTCCGAGCTAAACTCATTTAAATTTTACTATAGTACATAGCCTTCTTACACCGAGAGAAGATTTATTTATAGACAAATAAACTGATTTGGTTGACCCCCCTTTGTTTAAAACTAACATTGCTTATTTATTATTAAGAAGCCATATTAACGTGAAAATATTGGGATATTTTGATATAAAAAAATGAATTATTCGAGTGTAATTTCTTTTGTGTGAAAAAATTTGTTCCCCTTTATGCACACCTTCATACAATCGTTCCTCAGAAACTATAAAAGTCTACGAAGCACAATCCAATATTTTGTTATAAAATATAACAATGCTATTTGGGTAAAAGTTGTTTTCATTACCCAGAAAAAAACCTAACATTCCATCACTTTGATACAACAAATTAAATATTCATAGTAAATCATTTGAAAGTTTTGACAGAAATTTACATTTTTTAAATAAGCCCATAGATTATTAGCCTCAAATAAGATCTACTTTATACCGAAAAAATAAGTATTTCAGTATAAATGTACATTTATTGTTACGAGAAAAAAAACTGATTTGCTACAAATCAGATATTTCTTCACCCGTAAGAAATCACATTAGCCTACAAATTATGTGGCAATTGAAAGAAATAATTCTCACCCCACCCTTCCCTATTACTCAGTAACGGTCACCACCTGTTTACGTTTGGCGTCAGTCTGCATGTGAAATTAGATCAGTTTTTGCAATTTTACTAATTATTTTGTTTTTGTGAAGTGTGTGGTTAAAGTGCTCTGGACAAAAATAAGTTTAATAATAGAATGAATGAATTGTTAAACTCATGGCGATTACAAGAATTGTGAGATATCTTTGAAGGTAAGGAAATAAATGACAATTATATTCAAGTAGGTAGAAGTAACAAGCAAGTGAAATGTACCTCAAACATACACATTTCTCAATTCCACTCCAAGAACTCTAAAAAACTACTATGGGGAAAGCATTAATGAGCACATTTAAGGATAGACAAGGCTATCTTGTGGATACCATTGTTGGTTATGTTTTAGATCATGTAGGTATGTTTAATTTTAACAATCTATATGGTTTCCATTTTATAAATGTATGGTATCTATTTTAAAAATGTATAGTCTTCTTTATAATGGATCAAAATATTCAGCAGCAAGTTTTTTATTCCTATCCTGCTTTTCTACTGAACAGTTTTATGAATAAATAGAGACCATTAATTTTTATTAGATTCAAACATGTTTGTCATAAAAATACTGTAATTTTAATCCGTGTCCAGACTAACCATCGACCAATTCGATCGAAGGGTCCACACATACAAAACTAAAGTCAACTTTGTTGTTCGACATAGTCTGGAAACGGCTTAGACAAATATTTGTGAAAAATATATTTTCCTAAGTAACCTAATTATTCGGAGAACCGTGTGGAAGTTACCCATACTGCTTAATACACCGTGAACTTTTAATATATTTCTAAATATTTAGAAACATTTCAAAAGCTCATTATTCCCAGAATAACTGTAAGTACCTAGTATAAATCTCTCTTGTAAAACCGGCCCTAAAAAACATATCGTTAACCCAGACAATATAATTTTTTATGGTAAAGAATAGTAGTTTGTACAACAAGTGCGCAAAGCGTCACTTTTCCCACGAGCGCAAAAGTTTGTGGCTCGAGCCGTAAGGCGAGTGCCGCAAATCTAGCGAGTGGGAAAAGTGATTTGCGTACAAGTTGCACAGAATATTTTTTCTACAACCACATTTATTAATGAAAGAAATACAGTCATTTATATAGTTATTCTATTTAAACTTTTAATAGAAAAAACTTACAATATGAAAATAAATAGAAAAATCAGTTGAATGTATAATTAATTGTAAAATTTGAACAAATTTGTATTGAAACCTCAGGTAAAAAATTTTCGGTTGCAGTTCTAGCCTTTTCAATAATATATGGAAGAGTATTTTCAATGTCCGAATTGGACAACTCAAAAAATAAGTTATTTTGATCTTGGTTCATAATTCCTTAAATTGTTTTCTTACTTAATTAAAATTGATAATGAAATAAATAGTTTACTTAGGTACTTTTGTTTTTAATTTAAAAATTGTACACAAATAAGAAATACACTATTAGGTTGAATTGTCAAAATAAGTTGACAGGTCATAGGTAGCTTTGTTTGACATTTCGGTGCGGAAAAGTGCCATAGCGTGTACTTTTCGCATTACTTTTCCAACGGCTATCAAAAGAATTAGGAAAGGCCTGCTTTGCGCATAAAAATTTGTGTAGAAAAGCGTGTTTTGCATAGTGGTTGTAGAAAAATATATTTCACCGATACAATACATTTTTTTATTATAAAGGAATGTCATTCTGCCATAAAGAAATTTTTTCGTAATAAAACAATATTATTTTACCGATACAATACATTTTTTTATTATAAAGGAATGTCATTCTGCTATAAAGAAATTTTTTCGTAATAAAACAATATAGTTAGCTTGCAAAAATAAGTATTTGTTATTGAAAAACAACTTTATTTAATTTAAATCCTTTCAAAGATTAATAAAACTATTTTGTCATTATACCTCAATAAATGTTGTTTGAGACAAATATGATACATTTTTACAAGAATAAATGTAATTTTCGATAGATAACTCATTTTATTGATGACAATGAATATGTTTTTATTCATCAACAATATTACTTTCCGAACTTGAAACAAATCCTTTCTTAACGACAAATTAAATATCAGTTAGGCCATATGAAAAATCATATTTATTTGACATAAATAAATCTTTTTCTCGGTGTAGTGTGCGTCATCGTTTGTGACGTATATTCGGGTTTTGGGTAGGTCGTTTATTATATTTGCCATTTTGACATATGGCTAACCTTGAGTTTGATAAATAAACTCATCAGGATCGTATTCAGCCAAATTCGAAAGGGCTATATGAAATTAATAATTATATCAGCTTCTTTTTTAACTGAAAATACTGGAGAACCTTTAAAATGCTGATGTTTTTCCGTGTATCTAGGCACATTTTTGAATTATTTAAATAAATAAATAACAATAAGATTTCCATAAATAATAATTGACCGTAAACAACAAAGTACACACTCAACGAGAACTGTGAGTGGGACATTAAAAAAGACGCCGCTACGAAAGGTACTTCTGTATTCTATTTTGAATGTTATAATTTCTCCCGATCGATAGGTCGCGCTTGCGCGTAGTCTAAACTTCAACTAATCAAATTTTTCAAGTCAAAAATTAGGGTTAAGGCTTGTAATACAAAACGGTTCATTATTGTGATATTTTGATTAGGATTATTCACAGACCTGCCTTTTTTCCATTTCTTCCAACGTAATGTGTTAGAAGGACATTAACAAACGATGACGCACACCAAAAAGATTATTATATGAAATCTATGTAATAATAGCATTAAACTATGGTATGGATTGTCTCAACCAGTAGTAAATAAAGTATTCAGATGCAATAATCCCCTAATTAAAATGTGCTGAAAGAATAATTAATTTATAATGCGCGCAAATCTAGTAACTTTTTGTTACATACAATTTATATGTAAATAATGAAAAGAGAAAAAACGGCCTTAGGCCATTTCTCCGACTTGATACTTGTTAAATTTAAATTTACTGTTCTCATATTTATGTTTTCTGTTTATTTTAAATATGTCATCATAAATTATCTGAAAACCATAAAATTTTCAATTGGATACCCCGACAAGTGGTCTAAGTCTACATTGAAAATAATCCATTCCGAAAAAAAATTTGTTCTAATTTTTTATGCATTCACGAGGCGTTCCTAAGCCACTGGTTAATTACACGGTAAACCCTAAAACGATTTCCACTCATCGATCTGACAGTTCATTGCCTGCGGGATCACTTTAGAACATATATTATGGGTCCATTATTGAGATCCTTAACTTTGTAGCCATTGTGTCGACCAGTTAATATCCGCAATTATACGAAAATATTTTAGTTTCATATTTTTAGCAGGCACCTTTATATTTTTTATCCTTCCTATTCAAAATTTTGCCGATCACATACGCTGTTTTTATTAATAAGTTCTCACATCACATGTCAACAATATGTGTACAAATAAATTGAAGATAAAATAATGTTTATAGTGAAGGATTATTACAGTTTCCTGTAATATGGTCGTAAATACTACAAGCTATTCTGCAACCGGTATCTCGTGAAATGAGGTGAGGATGCGCAGTAACAAATTTGAAAATGGGGATCCAGCGAAGCCAATCGTGCGGTAGACGTTATGCAGTGGCAGCTCGATATTTTAACACTGTTGCATTGTTTCATTTACTCGCGTTATACAGAGTTCGGCAAAAGTCCGGGACCGGATAAATATCACAGAAAATATTAATTTTAATATTTTCATACCACAAATTTTACTCCAACTTAAACTATAATTTGTAAATATTTTGAAATATACAGGTTGTTCCAATAAAATGTGGCGTATCAAAGTTATATTTTTTCTCATGAAACACCCTATATTTTATTTCATTTTCTGATTGCCCCTAAAAATAAAAGGCTTCTTTATAATGGTTCCCTATACCTAAATACAGAGGGTTCCGAGTTATGCTGACTTTTTTAAAAATGTGAACATTTCGAAGAAAATTAATAACTCATTGAAATAACAAATTCTAGCAAATTTTCTCTTACATCTAAATAGTTGGACATTCGTTGAATGTTTTCCACGATTGAATACTAAATATCTCTTTACAGGGTGTTCAGAATTTTCAGTTTCATTATAAGATCATTCAATGTGCAGTATCAGGCTTATTTTAAATGGAACACCCTGTAATAATTCATCATATTAAAAAACCGTCGTCCTCCAAATGGTATGAGAGTGTCCTATACCTAGGTATTATACTTTTCATGCAATTTACAATTTTCTTAAATTGTATGCTAAATCGATTTTAAAACATCTGCAATTCTCTCTAACTTTCAAACTAATGATCTTGGCATAGTTGTTGTAAGAAACTAAATAGATTACATTACAGACGATCTCAGGACCCCTGTGAAATCCCGTGACCCGAGGAGGACGGATTTAGCTCTCTACAATCGACTCTTAAAAGGTGCTCTGCGGGAAACAGAGGTCCTGACTACTAGCAATAATGAGGTACTGGAAAGGTAGACATTGCCTATAAGGAATCCTGTCCGATGAGGATGGTTCAGACAGGTGACACGACCAATACCTGGTGGTGCCCTGAACTGGAACACCTCTGAAAGACAGCGAGAACAACCTTTAACAAGGCAAAAAGAACAAAACTCAAAGAGGACTGGGGAATATGAAGCCAACCTCAAAGAGTTCAAAAAAGTCTGCAGACAAAAGCGAAGAGAAGCCTAGAGAGCCTATTGTAAGGCGGTCGAAGACTTTCCACAAATTTCTAGGCTACAGAAGGCACTCTCAAACGACCACCATATGAGTATCGGCATCCTGACAAGGGAAAATGGCGACAAGGCCGTCAACCTCCAAGAGAGCGCCGAGATTCTTATGGAAACTCACTTCCCAGGTTCTGTCTTTCCTGGAACGTCAAACTGGACGGAAGTACCAACAACACCCTCACAATACGACTGGCAATCTGCTAGTGCAGTAATTGATGAGGACATGATAAGGTGGGCCATATCGGGCTTTTCCTCCTTCAAGTCACCAGGACCTGACGAAATAAGACCAGCCCTACTTCAATGGGGAATGGATATTCTTATGCCGCACCAGGTTGGAATTTTCAGAGCCTCTTTAGCTCTGAGGTATATTTCCAGTAAGTGGAGAGAAGTACGAGTGGTATTTATACCCAAACCAGGTAGGATGGACTACACCTTACCAAAAGCATCCCGACCAATTAGTCTCACATCGTTCTTTTTAAAAACAATGGAGAGGCTATGCGAGTGGTATATAAGAGATGAAGTGCTAGTTCATAACCCACTTCATCAAAATCAGCATGCATATACTCCGGGAAGGTTCACTGATTCGACCCTTCACCAAGTGGTTGGCAGAATCGAAAGATCATTGGACAATAAAGAATCCACCCTGGGTATATTCATAGATATCGAGGGAGCGTTTGATAAAACAACTTTTCCAAAAATTACCCAGCAACTCAACTCCAGGAATGTACCTCTGGTAGTAGGAGAATGGATACTCAAGATGCTCTCTAGTAGAGCAATAAGTATCAATGTAGAAGACATCACAGTAAGAGGACTGGTCATGAGGGGATGTCCAAAATGAGGAGTCTTATCACCCCTTCTGTGGAACATAGTCCTAGACACCCTGATTAATCATCTCAACAACAATGGATTCTACACAATTGCATAGGCAGATGACATAGTTATCTTGCAGACTGGCAAATTTGTGAACACACTGTGCGATAGAGCGCAGAATGGGCTTGGATTAATTGAAACATGGTGTGAGGAACACCCACTCTCAATCAATCCCAGAAAGACTGAGATGGTCCTTTTCACCAGGAAAAGAAGTTTATCGGGTTTAAAACCTCCCGAAATCTTCAAAAGCAAACTAAACTTTTCGGAAGAGGTGAAATACATTGGTATTACCCTCGACAGGAAACTAACATGGAGCTCTCATCTACACAGCAGAGCAAAAAGAGCCTATGTGGCTTATGAACAGGATCTACACTGCAATAATAAGAGTCCGCAGGGCTCGAGTGGCTATTTCCAAATGGCAACAAGTTTGAACAAAATCTGTCAAATTATTTTCTAATTTATGGAACTCGCGAGTTATATTTGACTAGATTATTTTTTGATTTTTTTTACAATAAAAAAAATCAATAAAACTATCATGAAATTATTGAAAAATTTAATTTAATTAATTATTACAATATACGAAAATATCGTTGACACATTGTGAATATATTAAAAGAATTGACAATTTAAATTTGTACAATGAAAAACGCAATTAATAAAAATATTTTGACGAGAATAATCAGAAGAGATTTATTCCCACTATAATAATGACATAATTGGTTGAAACTGAAAAATAAAGAAGCATTTAATTGGTTTTAAAATACGTCAAAAAATAATCAAAGGTAATACCACGATGGCTTCAAATTTATCGATAATTTTTTCTTTCCCACGAAAACTTATTTATTTGGCAAAAATATGAAAACAAACCGATTGATAAAATCAAGAGTCCGTTAGGACGAGGGATTTTATCTGAACTCGGTTTGTTTGAAAATAAATCATTGAAATCAGAAATTTGAATTATTTATAAATTAAAAATATAATTGAACAGCGAGCACTAAATTTTTTCCGCATATTTCAAGTTTATAGGATACGTTATTAATTAAAAACTTTTCGAAATGTTGAAAAAATCTGCGAGATGGAATTCACACCGTAGTTAATATACGATAAAATACTTCTGTGAGATACTTGATCCGTAATTTCTCGAGTAAAAAACCACCATGGGTGCTTAATATTAACTGATACAATATCGGCATAGCAATTCAACCGTCGGTTATACTAATATAACACCGGGGAGGTGTTTTCCAGTGTTCATGACTAATGTTTAATGTGTTTCTGTGTAAATATTTCTTGATATAAAATCAAATCATGTATAGAGATGTCCATAAGTTTGCATGTTAACTGGCAATCGTACGTGTAAAATACGAACTATATGACAAATGTAGTGGTCGTTTCTCTGCAGATATCGTGTTTAAACATACTGCAATAAAAGTATTCTTATGATTTTTATTTTGGCATCTCGGGTGCCTGGTTTCTTTTTTAGGTAACATTCACACGAAGTAAGAGATAAATATTGTGCCATGTTTGGTAGCAACATACTCGCTGCTAACTTTATCGTGTCATCACAAGATATAAATGTTTTGAAAGCGGAATAATCATAATTCGTTTTTTTAAATTTTCAACCATGATACCGGTGTATGCTGTTAAGTGTCAACGAATAAATTTCGATATCATTCTTACATAAAAAAAAAGGTTGATTATCCACATAACAATGTATAATATCTTTATTATAAGAGCGATTTTTTGGAATTTACCTTTTGATAAAATATCACATATCTTATGCAGGACGTAGAGCTTTTCATTGGTACCTATTGTATTGAGATAGAGCAGGGACTCCCAACCTTTTTATGTCTACTGCCCACTTTAAGAATAAATTATTTTTTAACGCCCCCCTTTTTAAACATACTTAAAAACCGCTAAGTACTTATAACTGATTATTGAAACGCAACTTTATAGTATTCGGGCAGAGTATCTTTTATTGAAAATAAAACAAATTCTTATATAATAACTAATGTGAAGGTTGAATCTGATGCTGTTCAATAAGTTTGTTGATATCAGGTTCCAATTTACTCAAAAACAGCCGCAAGTCGCCACGTTCGGTAACACGCAAACGATTTCTCATTTTAGTAAGCAGCGTTGCCACAGCACTAAATCCACGTTCACACAAATATGACGATGGGAATGCTATCAAAAATCGTTGAACAATTGACCACAATCCAGGGTACAATTGCGGGATCGGTTTTTGTAGCCAAAATTCTTGATATCCATTTTTGAACTTGATTTTTATTTCTTGGTTTGTTGTCAATTCTATAAGTTCTTCTTCCAGCTGAGGTGACATTGCTGTGTTGACATTTGAAAACGGATCCAACACCCAGTCTGGTATTTCCAAGTTTAAAATGTCCTGGTATCGTTCGGTGAAGTCAATATGGAGGCTTTCCAAATGTTGGCAGTAGGCAAACACGTCGTCGTTACTGCAGGATACTGATAAATTCGGAAAATTGTGAAGCTCACGTATGCCCATATTCTTTTTGTGCAGAAGCAGTTTGGCTGCGAAAGCAGCAACGACATTTTTTGTTTCAATTAAATTTAGTTCATCGCCTTGCAGTTGGAGGTTCATGTCGTTAAACAATTTATACAGGTCTGTCATGTAAGCTATATCATTCTTTGATGTTATGAGCTTGTTGCGCAGTTCTGTATCTTTAGTTTCCAAGAACTCTATCACAGAGTCAAACAGGTTGTGAAATCGAATCAGACAATTGCCTCTTGACAGCCAACGAACTTCAGTATGATTGCCCGCGGTCTATTATATCGAACCGAGTTTGAGCTATATCTTAATTAATATTAGTTGATGTTCACAAGATGTAGTCGAGAGCTCAGTCGGTGTCTAAGAGTCTTCCTAGTTAGGTAGATGAAATTATAAATCGACCCCAAAGCCCTACACAACGCCCCCTTTTTTTTCTGGGTCTCTCACCGCCCCCCTTTAGGCCTGCAGCGCCCACAAGGGGGCGTTATCGCCCACGTTGGGAAAGACTGAGATAGAGGGACCCACAGATTGAATGGCTGTATGTGATGGTAATCAGGCCTCATTGGTGGGAAGGAGCAAGTATATAGTTGGGCCTAGTCTTGCCAGGCATCCGGATAAAGCCACACATAGTTGGGCATTTTGATTGCGTGTCCAGTCAAAATTGAACAGTGCTCGGCTTTTCCGGCTTCTATTAGGCTTTGACCAACTGCAAAACCTCAAAAGTTTTCCGAACAATGACAAACAGAACGTCTATTTCAAGAACATTCCAGTAAATTCTTCCAGCTGTGGAAACATAGAAAATAAAGCTGGTTTCTTGGGTAACCAAGTAGTGAACCAACCAGCTAGAAGAGAAGGTCAATTCCAGTTCATAGGTTCTGAGTCTTGACTGGAAATCGTTTCAAATCTGACCAAGAGAGCTATCTCTAACCAAATGGACCCCAAATCTTAGATTTACTGGAATAAGATTGTAATTTTTATATTAAATCAGGATATATAAACGCTGTTAAGATGTGCTGGAAGATTTACCTTGTTCTCACCGGCTATCTACATCATCAAATGAGGTAGTAACTGATATTTTGGTACTTCGCGAATCACAAAACACCTGAATGTTCTGGAGAAATTTCATCGTATAGAGATCACTAAAGACAAGCTAGAGCTAGTCAAGATTGTAACAGATAATGAGATATCTGCTAATGAGCCTCGCATACAAACTTCGGACGCCTACCAACCGATCATCCAATTTTTTATGATCTAATAATTTTTACTATTATATTATTAAAGGATTAGAAACAGCAATTCAATCTGGATATTTCTATATTGTATAATTATAATTAATTTTAAATTAATTATAAAATAAAATGGTAGAAGCACCCATTAATTTACAAAAAATATAGGTAGTGTTTTATCGAAAAATATATAACTTTCACCCATTTACTGCTCCTAGTCTCATATATTTACAATCCCAGTTGTAGCCCTGTCATTTTCGAAATATATTTTAAACCACTTAATGCCTTCTGAATATGTTTCAAAAATTATCTAAAATAATCAATGCCCATATCAACATTTTATTTCCGGATACCGGCATATCTGTCAGTAGAACAATTAAGAAAATGTTTACGACGACCGAAATTACCATATTATACTGTTTCAAATGAATTGTACGAGTGTCATTTTTTGTAATATTTTTGAAAGCTAGTGGGCTGGACCGGCGTAATTAAAGTAGTAACATTTTTTTTCTGAAATGTGCTTGATTAGCATTTGAATTGGAGTTTATTATATTTTAGACGAGGGTGACCGGCGGTTGAATTCTTTACTTAATTAAAATCTGGAATTTATTTACTTTTTGTATATTTATCAGTTTACGAGATGAGATTCCTATATACAGGGTGGTCCGTAAGTAATGGATCAAAGTAAAATGGAAGATTATTGGCCTTAAAATATTACAACCTGACGCAACTTCCTTTAATAAAATATTGATGATAAAAAAGAAACAGGCTGACAAAGTTTGAATGTCAAATATGTTTTTTCTCAGTAAATTGAAAGATTTTTTATATACAAACGTAAAAATTTGGAGATAGGGGTTTTAGGGACTGGGAAATCATAATATGTTATCCATTTCGATGTATTTTCTAGAGAGCGCCACAAAAGCTATGTTATTGGAATAACTGTGCGATTAACTTATTTATCCATAACGGTACTCCCCTATTTATTGGAAAATATTAAAACTGCATCATTTTTGCAACAAAAAGGTATACCTATCATTAGTCTCAAAAAATACTGGTTTTCGAGATATTCGCATTTTTAAACCCCCCTTCATAATTTTCATTCCATATATTAGCACAAAAATGGATGTTAGTAGGCGCTGATGTCAGCAAGTTTATTATCAGCTATAATATAGCAAGAACAATACTAGCTTGCAATAATGTTTCCTTTGAGGTAACAGCCTTCCGTCTTTGGAGTCGGGTTGTTACTAAGCAATATACGCTTTCGAAGTCTATGACAATATAATTGCAAATTATTAATGTTCTTGCTATATTAGTAACTTTTGAGACTTATTATAGGTATACCTTTTTGTCGCAAACATAATGCAGTATTAATATTTTACAATAAATGAGGGAGTACCGTTAACGATAAATAAGTTAATCGGACAGTTATACCAATTACATAGCTTTTGTGGCGCCCTCTAGAAAATACATCTGAATGGATAACATATTATGATTTCTCAGGCCCTAAAAACCCCATTATCAATTTTTTACGTTTGTATATCAAAAATCTTCAAATTCAATGAGAAAAAACATTTTTGACATTTCAACTTTGCCACATATCTTTCTTATCATCGATATTTTAATAAAAGAAGTTTCGTCAGATTGTAATATTTTTAGACGAAGAATCTTCCATTTCACGTTGGACCATTACTTACGGACCACCCTGTATAAAAAAAAAACATAGTCTGGTTTTTTGTTGTTACTTTCAAAAAGGTTGTCAAAATGGCGCCTGCGACTTGAATTTCGCCAAAAACCATTTAAATCCTTGTCGTAAATTGATATTCTTATTGTTATCATTATCATTATACTTGGTAGGATTCCAAATACATTTATTTTTGAATAAATAAATTCTTGGAACTGGTCTATTTTTAATTCAGTATTCTGCAAAATAATAATTAATACTGTAGTGATGACATCAGTAGCAATATACAGGGTGAGTTATAAAGAAGTTTAAGTGTACATTGTACATACTCCTACCTCTTACCAACATCATTTTGTCGAGGTAATATAGGAAGAAATAGTTAAAGCCGAGAAAAAGAGATCTGACCATTGGGAAGATCTACTAAGACTTATACAAACAAATACTCTTCTGGGTGACTACAACCTGTTGAGATCAAATGAATGCAACGGGACATTGTCGCCTGAATGGGCACCTGAAAAAGCTCAGAATAGTGGAGAAATAAGAATGCAGATTTTGTGACATGGAAGAAGAAACTTGCTAAATGTACAGCACTTCAGAATCCTAGAGCACAGCAACTGGGAGATTACTGGAAAGAAGAGGAACATTTACCTAAGTTGAAGCCTGCAGACATCCTAAAATTCCTCCGGGAAATAGGAATAAAGGAGCTACTAGCTTCTGAGACTCTCCTCAGAAACTATGTAAAAGTAAGAGGGCACAATAGATCTTTTAGGTCTCAGTGAATGTCACCCCAAAATACATACATACATACATGGCCATTTGACATCCTCCAAAGGGGTCGCTCCATACAAGGTAGTATGTAGTATGTAGTATGTACAGTTAATTAAGATTCACCCTGTATGAAAAATAGTGATACTTCTCCTAAAAATATGTGTCAACGCTCATTATTATCGGAATTATGTCTAGAAAAATGTTTCGAGAACGTTTGGTAGCTCATAAAAAATTTATAAGCAAATAAAAATGAAAAAAGTATCAACATTTTCAGGGGGGGCATTTTTCCAATAAAAAATTTCCAATTCCTGTAACTCTATCTATTTAATTCAACACAGAAAATAGATCTCCGCGGGACATTTTGGGTATGAGTAAGCCTCATCAAAAGCAAACCGGTCACATAATAATAAATAATAATTTTAATATATTAATTAATAATTTAAAAAATTTATAATCTATTTCGAAAATTCATTCATTCGTATAAACTTAATGAAAATTCAAAATGTGTATTAAATGGTTTATTAAAATTAATGACTTGATAAAAAAAACGCAGTACGAGTAGCCTCTAACTCGAACAACAACAGAAAAAACAATTATTATTAGTTTTGGTAACCGCGGGAATCTGGCAGTTTTTTCTCTATGAAGGTCATCAAAACTAATCAAGTGGCTGTCTTACTCTTCTGTGATTAATAAATCCAAGAAAAAAAAAGAAAAGAAATGAGCAGGGTAGGAGCTGTTGAAGTATGTTGAGGGCAATAAAACTATATATAAAAATCTTAAAGCAAAATATCATCGAGTCCATTAGAATTAAATCAAAGTATTTAGGAAAAGGAACTAAAAACTAATCGGATTGATAACAAATGTGAAATTACGTTGATTCAGTTGTAAGAGAGGATATATATAAAGCCCAAAATATATAAAAAGCCAGACATTTTGTCAGTTGCTTCTTCGTGAAGAGAATATTCAATGATCTCAAAAAAGTCTTGTGATTGTAAAGAGCCAAAGTCGTCTAGGCAAAATTGACGAGCGTTGCAGCTAGTATGAGCCAAAATAAAGACGACATCTGTTGGCAACGTCAGCAACTACGCATTTCCAGGAATATGTGAAAAAAATCAATTGGGTCTACGTGCTGTTATTGGATTAGACCTGATTGGGTGGCTTATCGGTGTATTCCACTGCGACCTTCTCAGATCTATTGTGTTCCTTTGTTAAACTACGGCTTAGACATAAATCCTCCAATGAACTCTTTTGCCTGTCTCCATCCAGTTGAAGTAACTCACAATTCTAGAGATTTCTTGTTGACTTTGCGACGCCTCAGAATTGTTCAAATCTAGTGACTAACATTGATGAACATAGTTTGGCCGGTTCATCCACCAGTTAGTTGCCATTAAAATCCTTGTGCTCTGGTATTAGGCTACCATGACGTTGATGATTTCCAAGCGCTTGGAAGGCACCTATGCTATCCCTTACTAGCTTAGAGTTGACCTTTATGAAATCAAGTGGCTTCAATGCAGCTTTTCAAAAATTACATACATTGGAATAAAAATTTTACAGAATAAATTAGATGCTACTAATTCACTGTCATTTCAAGGTTCTTGATCCTATGATTTTGTTTTAATTAAAATAATCTTTGTTAATGAATATTATTTAAGTAAGCGTCCAAGCAAAAATACCTTAGTACGTCCTTGAAAGTGGTATCAACAAAGGAATTGTTCTTTAATTTTTTGGTCATTAAACATGGGGCCAAGCGGCTTGTTCTACAGTGTAAAATATGCCAATTAGGAGCAGCTCAACGCAACGGGGGGTAAACATCAAAATGATGGTTCTCTTTGCAATATATTATATTGAAAGATGGTTAGGAAAAATTTAATGGATGTTAATAAGTTTGGGAACTGAAGAAGACTGCATTCGAGCTTAATTGAGTCACGACAGTCTAAGAGACGACACGATTTTTAACAATAATCAATAATGCTCCTTACAGCGGATATCGAGTGTCGATAGATATATTGTTACTTTCTTGAATATAATATTATGTAGACAAAATTATTTTAAATATACCAGGCGCAGTCAAAAATTTGCCAAGCAATTTGAGCATCCAAAAACTCACTAACTCATTAGGTAAAGAAATCATAATAGATTCCTTTCCATGCTTAATTTGGTTAGTACTAAAGCTAAACTCATACGGACCACAGCGGCGCTTAACGACAACTTCTTTGTGGTTGTTAGTGGGCGGAGGTCGTGGTTATATTAAAAATGCAATAGAATTAGAGCAGTACTCAGACGAACGACTTCTTGTAGTTGATCTCAGCGACGGTCGCTACCTGTAGACGGTATCACCCACAAAATTGTCGTTGCTGGTGGTTCAATGCAAAACACATGAACACAGACCGCCTTCGCAATGCGACAACTGGCCACTCCTCGTTTCTGAAACTGTTGAACACTACCGAACACCATTGTCGTTAATTGAAGTCAATATCAGCTGGTAATGAAGGAAATTGCTCTTGTCCCGGAAATATTTTTGTCCCTTCTCATCCCTAGTCCTATAGAGTAGAGGATCTATATGGCAAATAATTTGGACAACTGGTCAGTCTGGTATTGTCTGTTCAATGGTAAACAGTGTTTTTTCTTCGATTTTTTATTTATTTATTTATTTAATTACAATATCCTCGGGCAAGACCAATTACAGGATAAGGACAAACACAGGATAATAATGACAGGTGAGAAAAAAAATGATACAATGCAGTATTAGGTAAAAAAAAGTAAGCACTCATATACAGCTATAGGCACTCACAAAAAGAGACTTACACAGACATTATATGCGAAGTGAAATCTTTCCTATGAATTACCCCGGAGAAAGATTCGTTTTATTTGTCTATTATTTGTGCAGAGAATATCTCAATCGAGGAGTATTCAATGATAAGTTGGTTTAATGGTGAAAATTTGTGAGCGTTTGTCCTATGTGGTAATTTATAGAAAAGGCTATTGGTTCTAGAATTTGTTCTATAAGGAACTCTGAAATTTAGTATCGATACAATAATATCACATTTAAAAGTATAATCAACAATTTTATATAAAAACATAACTGAATGCATTGAGCGACGACGAAGTAAACTACTGCTATTAAAACGAGAATAAAAGTGTTCTTGAGGTGTGCCTCTAACATGATAAAGACCGTCCAAGATATAAGAAGCCGACTTAAAGTATCTTCTTTGTACTCGTTCCAAAGCGGAAACATGAATATTATAATATAATAATTATAATATATAATTATAATCCAAATAACACATATGCATACTCCAGTTGCGATCTTACAAATGCCAAAAACAAAATATTCAATGTGTTAATATTTTTGAAACATTTCGCATTTCTAACTATCAAACCCAGCGACCGATATGCTGCAGAGACCGTTTTTTGTATATGAGGAACAAAAGATAACCTTTGATCAAAATAAACACCCAGATCTTTCAGGACATCTGGTCTGTCGAGGACAATGTTGCACAAGGTGTAATCAAATTGGATAGTTGTTTCTCTCCGACAAAAGGACATTACGTTACATTTATTTGGGTTCATAGGAAGCTTGTTTCTGATACACCAATTATGGACCAAATTAGGATTTCTCTGAAGTTTTAAGCAGTCATTAACGAAGTTTATTTCACAGTATAGTTTCATATCATCAGCATATATGTCTTTATCAATGTCAGCATCCAGATCTTCGGTAATGTCATTTATAAAAATGTTGAATAGTAAGGGACCCAATATAGAGCCCTGAAGGACACCTGAAGTTTGAAGAAAAGGTTGAGATTTGTATCCTAGTTTGAACATATTGGGTACGATCATTAAGATAAGTACTAAGTACAGCAATTAACATGTCATCTACACCAAATAAATTAAGTTTATGTAAAAGTAGGCCATGGTCAATTTTGTCAAAAGCTTTAGAAAAGTCAGTGTAGATAATATCAACTTGACTTCTCTTCTCCAGCACTTCACAAATGAATTGGGTTACGCAAAATAGATTCGTAAGTGTGGACCTACCAGATATGAAACCATGTTGTTTAGGTATCACTGACATGAAACGCAAGGTGATTATGGACGACTATTTCGAACACTTTGGCGAAATTGTTTAGAATAGCTACTGGACGATAATTACTTGTCATTCTTTAAGCCTTTTTTAAATATGGGGCAAATCCTAGAAACCTTCCAACAATCGGGAAACTTCCTAAGATTGAGAATGATATAAACAGTGTTTTTTCTTCGATTTTTTAATAGTTATTTGGTGTTTTCACACAGTTTAAGCACCTTGTATGTCATATTAGCAATATCCTATATATTAAAAAAGTATCTGAAACACCATTTAACGTATACAGGGGGTTTCATGGATGGATAAGTCGAGAGATAGTTCAAAATTTTATTGAAAGCATACCCTCATCCCATGCAGAAGTTTGACGAGTAATGAGTAATGATGATAAAAAAGTAAATGGATTCAAAAACTGTTCCCTACGACTTATGGTATTGAAATGTGTTTGAAAAAAGTTTGATTCAAGCAGAATCTTTTATAAATTCACTAGTACTTAAAAATGATTCACTTACCAAAGCTACTCCATCGGCTGATCTGAAACAAAATGAAAAAGTTTTAATAATAATTATAAATAAGAAAAATAATAATTTTCGGTATAATTCGTCCACCTGATACGTAGGAACATCGAGATGTAATAAATTATTTAAAAAATTTCAAATTAAAATTCAAGTGGAACACTATCCAGATGGGGTTGGTTATATACGCTGATGATAGACGCATTAAGTTTGTAAAAAAAATTAACCATAAATCGAATGAGTATTTGTGTGGGTCTGGTCATTGGAAATACTCAGCAGGAGACCATGTCTTGCCTCCGGCCCTTTGTAATATATGGATGCCAGTATGCTCTTCATCACCATTAATAGTTTACAATAATATGTTCGTAGCCGCGAAACTGTTGCTGAACTACCAGTCGTGCTAAAAATTCCGATGAGATTTACAGGAAAAAAGAAAGAAATAAATAAATTTAAAGTTAATAGGGTTACTGCTAGACAGAGACCGGAAACCCACTGCACTTGTTAACATAACTAGAGAACGTTTATTTATTGCAATTCATTAAATTTCACTTATACAGTTTATTTACCAGTGATGTTGTCTTTATTCACATTATAATAAAAGAGTATATTATACACCAAGGTGGTGAAGACTATTATTATTGACCGAGTACCAAAATTTCGCGAGGGGCTTTGCCCCGAGCTGATTATGGTGCGAGGTTTATATATATATATATATATATATATATATATATCTTCAACACCATGGTGTATATACAATTGTTCCCACTACTAGCCAAATTTGAGACAAAAATTGGAAACAATTCACAAACTCCGTCGTCTGACTGACAAGTACACTGTCAGTTTTCGATATATCATGAAAGTGCGCGTTATGTCATCAGTCATTTTTGGTTGAGCGCCAATTTTAAACTAATGGCATTTTTATTCAAATAATTTTATCTCAATAGGTAATTTCAAGCAGCAAATATGTTTAAGATAAGCTTATAAATGTCTTCACCACCATGGTGTATATAAAATTTTTTCCACTACCACCCAAATTAAAAGCAAAAATTAAAAATAACTCACAAACACAACACGAAAAGCGTTTACCCTGTCGTCTGACTGACAAGTACGGACGTACTCGTTATGTCATCAGTCATTTTTTGTTGAGCGGGAATTTTGAACTTATGGCATTTTTATTCAAATAATTTTATCTTGATAGGTAATTTCAAGCAGCAAATATGTTAAAGACAATCTCCTGGGTATACAAAATTATGTTGCACAAGTTTTTGTTTTTGAACTACTATCCCTGAATTCTCAAAATATTTGAATTTGTCCATTATTGGTTATTAATAGAAGAAAAAGATTAACCATTAATAGAGGTTCAACTTCTCAGTTGGCTAGGAGAAGCAATAATTGTCAACTTCATACCTAGTAGTGGAAAAAAAGCAATAAAAAAACCCAAGAGACTGAAGGTGAAGATATCAAGATAATTCAAATTTTTAAGACATTATAGTAGTATAATACTATTATCTTGACCTCTATTGATAACACTATATACTGGAATATGAAAATTGTTATAGGAAATTGTAATTAAGTGAGTAACAGTTGGATCATGGTCGCTTCAAAAAGACGTGGTGAAGCGGAACTGCAAGTAGGTTGATGAAGTTTGTAGGAATTTTATAGAAAATGTAGCTTCAAAAGCAATAAAGGAAACATAATTTTAAGTAGGTATAGCAGTTAATGGTATTGAGTTGTGTGTGTAAATCTATTTGGAGCACACCAGGAAAAGTCATTTCAAAATTCTAATTGTATGTTGAGATGTCTTATTACTATTCTGTCTTCATTTGTTATTTCATAAACCTTGAGTATTTCATATGATTCTGCGTTTTGGATGAGAGAGCTTCTGGGTCAGTAGTTTTGCCAAAAGTTCCCTGATCCTTGGAAGCATTGGTAAAAAAGTAGAATGCTGCCTGGATTGTCACTTCTTGGAAAGCTCATGAGGCGTTTCCTCTCCTTATAGCAGCATATGAAGTGCAAGTGATGAATCAGCAGCAATGGTTCCAGATATTCTGGTAATAAATATATTGATTTTAGTATATTATCTCTAATAGACCGAATTTGTGACTGATTTGTAGATATAAAAAAATAATATACTCTTTGCGTATAAAGGAGGGAGGTTCGGAGAATTTAATTTGTAGGTTTTCGGATGGGTATACAAAATTATGTTGCACAAGTTAAACTACTATCCATGAATTCTCGAAATATTTGAATTCGTCCATTATTCACCTAGGTTAATAATATATAGAAAATTATTAACCACTAATAAAGAAATTCAACTTCTCAATTGGCTAGAAAAAGCAAGAATTGTCAACTTCACAGCTAGTAGTGGTAAAAATAGATTAGATGATAGAAAACCTGTCAAAACTGTGGTAGATTTGATAACGGGTCACTGCAAAGCTATTGGGGTGGACAGACGAAGTAGATTTAGGATGATAGTAGTTTTTTCAACAAGTGCGCAAAGCGTCACTTTTCCCACGAGCGCAGAAGAGTGCCGCAAATCTAGCGAGTGGGGAAAGTGATTTGCGTACAAGTTGTACACAATATTTTTTCTACAACCACATTTAGTAATGGAAGTGTTCGCGCCGCCCTCTTATTTTATATAAAATTCGGCGCGACGCTCATGGCTTAATTTTGTATAAAATTCTATACCAGCTTCTAAAACATTAAGTACCTTTCTTTTGATAAGAGACTGGTTTTATTATTGTTAAACCCGCTGTACTGAGGAAAACACCTTGTTTCTATTCGCAATTTTCGTAAATTTCATTTTGATAAACAGCTAATATAAATTTGTTAAACCGCGTGTGTATTCGCATAAACATAAATATAAATATATAAACTTTAATAGTGTCACAAGGGCAAGAAACAATTCCAGTGCGAAACGATCGATCGTGGAGCCGTTTTTTTGGAAGACACCAACATCATGGGTGAGTCCCTTTCAAATTAAAGTTATAATTCTCTATCAATAATACAGTCCACGCTCTTAAGCCGTTGAGCTAATACAGTAATTTATTCAGTTATTCTAATTAAACTTTGAAAAGAAAGTACTTACAAATATGAAAATAAATATAAAAATCAGTTGAATGTATAATTATTAATTGTGAAATTTGAACAATTTTGTATTGTAGCCTCAGGTAACAAATTTTCGGTTGCAGTTCGAGCCTTTTCGATAATATATGGAGGAGTATTTTCAATGTCCGAATTGGACAACTCAAAAGATAAATTATTTTGATCTTGGTTCATAATTCCTAAAACAATGCTTAATAGGTTAATGTTTTTATAATTAATAAATTAAAATAAGTAATGAAATAAATAGTTTACTTACTTTCGGTTCAAATATAAAAAGAAATTCACTATATATTAGGTTGAATTGTCAAAACCAGTTGACAGGTCATAGGTAGCTTTGTTTGACATTTCGGTGCGGAAAAGTGCCATATATAGCGCGTATTTTTCGCATTACTTTTCCAACGGTTATCAAAAGAATTAAGAAAAGGCCTGATTTGCGTATAAAAATTTGTGTAGAAAAGCGTGTTTTGCATAGTGGTTGTAGGAAAAATATATATCCAGACTCATTAAATCGATAATGGTTGGAAGAAATATAGATGTAATTGTTATTATAATTGATTTGAAATTATAAAATATAAAAGCACCATTAAAAAACAATATAATAATTTTATAACTTTCTATAATTAACACGGGAATCAGATTAGTCACGTTTTATCAAAAATCGTTTCATCTCTTCATCATTTACAATGTTGTAGTGATGGTATATTAATGCCTTGTACGGTGTAGGAAATTATCGAAAATATCAATTAACATTTTATGGACCACAAACTAAAAATCGCCCACATCAATATATGTGAAAAGGTTACGTGTTTGTGGGAGTGTAAGCGAATGGATTTTAGTGTTGATTCATTCAATTCATTTTTTATATTAAGCTGGAATAAAATGAAATACGTTTAACCAGCCTTCTCCCAAAATTTGAATAAAACAACCTCCTACAAGTCCTACAGTTAGGGTGTTACAAAGGGTTTCCAAAAAATTTGTATTTACTCGAACTCTATGACACTGAGCTTAAACTAGAAGTCAATCCTACGAAAACCAAAATAGTTGCCTTCCGTGTGGGCCATCAACCTCAATATAATTGAAATTATTGAGTTTAAATTCTAGGAGAGCACTTGTGAAGAACCGATTTAGATATGAAAACAGACCACTAAAATTTTCCCCAGTCCCAAATATGAGGTAGAAATACCTCACAGAAAGAACTGGCAGGACCCAAGCAGACTGAAGTTTCCCCGGGGATAGACCTGATACACAGACGGGTCACAGACTGGGGAAGGGATAGGAGCAGGGGTGTATAGTGACATGAGAAACACAAGATGCTCCTTCTCACTACGAGAACATACCTCTGTATTTCAGGCAGAGATTTATGCTATCCTAAAATGTGTCAGAATTAACAAATATCTATAGGACTGACACTCATAGGATAAACATACTAACTGACCGCCAGGCAGCTCTTGCAGCTTTAAACAGCCGCAAGATAGCATCCAGACTGGTAGAAGAATGCCAGAAAGAACTAAATGAACTAGCAGACCACATTAAAGTAAGATTAGTGTGGGTGCCAGGACATAACGGTATTTCTGGAAATGAACAGGCTGATGGAGTCACGAGAAGAGGTTCAGCAACAGCATATGTTGGACCAGAGCCAGCTCTTGGGACCACAAAGAAGGTAGTCCGAGGGCAAATACAATATGGGTACAAAGCCAACATAGACTTCAGTGGAGGAACACTCCAAAGCAGGTACACAGTAAAACCTTTATAGGTGACACATGTGTAAAACGGGCCGAAGAACTACTGAATATCAGTAGGAATAAGCTAAGAATTATTACAGGTTATCTAACGGGTCATAACCAGGTATAAGATCACCTGCATAAAATAGGGTTATATAACGGGGACCTCAGCTGCAGACTTTGTGGCATGGAGATCGAGACCGTAACCCATATCTTATCTGACTGTCAGGCACTGTACTCGAGGAGACCAACAATCTTCGGAAAAGCCAATGTGCAACTTGAACTATATGGCACACATCCAATGGATTCATATCGTCTACTCGAAGGTACGGGGATAACTGGATGGGTAGACTAAATGTGGGAGTAATAAGCCAATAGGCTGCAGTGTACCGGCATCAAAACGGCTTCCATAACGCAAAAAAAAAGAAAAAGAAAACAACAACCAAATTCCAATTTAAAGATCGTCAAAATAAACATTTTTTTCTCCTAAACTTTCGTCACAGCTAGCTGCAATTATTGTATTTTCATCATACCACTCATTTAGAAAATTGAAAGGATTTAACTGTCACTGGAAAGGGGATGGAGGTAGGGATCACATTTTCAATTTATATAATGTCAAATCATAATTTAAATTTAAGAGTTTTAGGATTTTGTAATAGATATTCACGTAATTAGTTATGAAAAGAGCGATATTGTTCAACAAGCGTAATATTTGCCAAAACGAGCGCTAGCGAGTTCTGCAAATTACGCGTGTTGAAAAATGTCGCTCTCTTTATAACGTGTTCACGTACAACGTCTTATCTAATTCCGCGCTTTCATAATAGGTATTCAATAAAATCTTCAATTACAATGATAATATTGAAGTGGAATCAAATGGTGTTAGAAGTATTGTTACTATGATGTATTCACCCAGAAAATTGACTTACTTTAAATAACTGTGTCCTGAATAATGTTTTCAATGTTTATAAATCTCAAAATACTATTGAATTAAAATAATGGGTTAATTGTACAGTTTAAATATTGAAATAATTGTCAGTTTTGGAAGTACCTACCTAATTAATAAATTATTCTTTGAAAATGTGGTATCTCTATGTTGAAACATAAACAGTTACGTAAAGTTTTTACATAACTACTTTTCATAACTGTATGAAGGTTATGAAAATTGTGACGTTACCTAACGTCAAGGAGTGACGTAAAGTGTCACATTTGATAGCGGAATTAGATAAAAATATGTACATTAACCACAATAATGGATTTATTCCATTTTCCTATTCCAGATTGTATGTAAAAAAACATCACCAAATCTGAATGTAATGTTTTAATGGTCACGCTGTAGACTTATAAAGTTCGGAAAAAACTTATTCCCATATATTTTACACCGATCATTGTTGTAAATGACAGTATTTCAAACAATTGTTGCCACTTTAATAGGGTCTTTTGATGCAAAACCATTTCTCGAGAGCTTTCGCGGCAAAAGCTTAGGGTTCCATTAAAAAGCCTTTAACACATTCACCTGTAAAATATATTTACGGTTGCACAAAAGACATATAGGGTGATTCAATAACAGTTTATTGATGGTTTCAAGAGAATAAAATCCCAATATACTGAAAAATTGTCAAAATTGGAAAACATATTCTTCTTTTACTTTTATAGGAAGTACAGACAATAATAGCGAGTCAAAGCACTGCAAACACTAAACAAAAATCTGGCAAAAAAAGTGGTTTACGTTAGCAGAAATTTGGCAACTTGATTGCAACAGAATAGAGGTTTTATTTGATGTTACATGAAATAGGTAATGTACAAAAAAGCGTGTTGAGGAAAAGCGAAAAACAATTTATGATGTCATTGACATATTAAATATTTTATAAATATATTCACGGATATGAAATGATTTTTTTTAATTACAGCAACTAGACGATTAGAAATTAAGAGGTGAAATTAAGAAGAGGTTTTCACGTTTTTATGAGTGAAGGGTGGGTGTGCTCAAACTTTGCTACGTTTCTCCGGTGTAACTAATAGCCTGTTTATGAATTAAGATATATTAACTTCTACTCCTTCCAATTCATAAAATTACACTACTTTGTTTTTGCCTCGATACATTCCCTCAGTGTGTCTATCGTTTGAATTTTGCTATTTACTTTTGACAATACTTCTTAAAAGTTTTTGAGCTCATTCATATTTTGGGTTGGGCTTAACAGCCCAGGCACTTGAACTGAATCTTTGTACCATTACCCATGTTATCTACCTACTTTCATTCCAGAGGCTTCGTGTCTTCTATACTAGTTTATCTAGAGGAATCTTCAAGTTCACATTTTCTGCACATAGTTCTGCACAAAAGTTCATTAAAAATTAAACTCGAAATACTACGTTCTCTCCAAATTTTCCAGTTTATTTGTTTCTTTTGCAGTTGTAATAATAACAAAAGATTTAAAGCTGCGACTGTAGCAATGTCTGTGTTTATCAAAGGCATTTCTAATTTTCTCCACACTAAGTAAATAAAGGTATTCTTCTCAACACAACTTGCAATTTGTGAAAAGAAAATCCCAACATTACATTTTCTATTTCTATTGACATGAATGACAGTTGACATTTTCATAGTCAAACCACAGAATACACCATCCCAAGAAAAAGCGAAGTCTGTGCTATTTTACAATTTATTTTCTGAGTACGCATGTCTGACAGTCGCCATTTTAAGCCCATTATCTGTCAATGACGTGATTTTATTGTTTACCAAAGAATTTTCTTTGTTGTAAGCTTTTTGATTATTTACATATTTTTTGTGTTTTGAACGATAAAATTTGTTTACAAAATTACATTTATTAGTTATGGCGCCAAAAACTTGTGCAATTCGTAGCTGTCATTCAAGTGATGTATGAATAATTGAAAAACACACAAAACATAATTGAAAAACACCCTATCCTACATAAAAACATACACACACATATAATTTCGATAACAATATAGAAAATAAGAATAATTTGGTTAAACAATAGCTCATTATTTTAAATAAGCTAAGCTTAGACTTATATTTAAATATTTTTCACAATATTTGTTAAGCTGTTGAATTAACTTAAGCAATTCATAAATTGAGTTGAACAATTAAAACTTTGTCGAAACAAGTCATAAACATAAACAGTTATTATTTGAGATTCTTTGGTTTCACTTTTTTGCGTGTAGTTACCATTTAATTTACATTTTTTGAACAATTTTCTCAGTGTAACTTGATCCGTTATCTGTCAACGTCAGTTTGATGTTCACGAAATTTTGCCCCCAAAACATCAAAGGAATTACGCCGGCTTTCGTTTGGCTGGTGTATTCTGTGGTCAAACCAAAAATGATATAAAATCAAATGAAAAATCTTATGGTCTAAAGGTACCTTAGCAAATATCAAATATTTGTTCCTTGGCTAATTTTTTGAATCAATTTTTTTATTATTAAAATTGTGGTTTGCTCAGAATATGTTAAGACGATTGAATCACACTGTATTTTCCAGCAGTCGTAACAGGTGTGACACAACAAAACGTTCCAGCTTCTGATTCGATGTTTGAAATCCACAAAAATGCATTTCACGTTTTTGTGAGAACTGAACCTGTGCTTTGTAGACCCCGAACAAAGGACACAAAAGGAACACTTTGTAAAAATGACATTTTTAATGAAATGTGTATTATTTATGGACGGAACCTTTAAATGCCTCCTTTCATCCTTTATGTCGGTTATTATTTTTTTATGGTAATTTACTTACTGAGAGATGTAACTTTATACCAGTCATTATATATGAATAAAGCTTTTGTCAGAAAGTATCTTTTAATGGCGTTTTATAATAATATTACCTTTTAAACAAATATAAGGATTATACCTCTTTCAGCTTCAAATAAAGAGTAGTAAAGTGTCTGTCCATCACAACACATGATCTGGCTCCTCTTTACAAATACAAGTGGCATTAAGAGTAAACATAAACATTTAAATTAAGTTACAATCGATTGTAAAAAAAAATAAAACGATTATGTAGATCAGTTTGCATAATCAACTTAAATACAATTTTTTATTAAATTCGCATTTAAGTTTCAGAAATATTAGGGTTATGCAAAATTCCACTATCATTTCCCAACAGCTACTACAGAAGAAAAAAGAAGAAACCTATCATTAAAACATCACAACATATAAATCACCGAACCCCCAGCCTTTAAGCGAATCACCAACTGAAAGATAAAAGTATCATCATCTGGAATCGAATCATAATCAAATAATTGGGCATAATCTGAAGAACTCGAAAAATTTATTTTAGACCAGCAAAATTTTACCTTTGTCTGACTTATATCAAGGCCACTGCAACAGAAATTATTAGGTTATTACTGGTATAAAAATATCTCAATGATTTAAAATAAAATATTACAAAGCTAGAAAGCTAGAAAAGTGTTTTTTCTACGACCGTGCGTTTTAACCCACTTTCCGGCACGCATTTTAGTTTTGAAAGTGTCACTTTCCCTCACTAGTGCGGGAAAGTAAAATTATGCAAATTTTGATCTTATTAAATAGTTTTTTACTTCGGGAGTTATGACTATTGTTACAACAGGTAAATAAATATTTACGAAATAGCTTTCTAGATTTTTGTTGCATTTTTAATTTTTTGAAAATATAAAATAGTGAAGATATTTTGTTATAACCCTGTACATTCTTTGAAGTAGTGTCACAAAACAACTATCAGAAGTAAAAAAATATATCAAATAAAATTCTTTCATCTACAAATGACTCAAAACCGTTGCCGTCACCTTCATCGTCATCTTTATGTGACCTGCAACCAATGCCATCCTCCTTGACGTCATCTACGTACCAGTTAATACCAAATAACTCCACTGGGCCGGCAATTTTAAGTAATTTACAGAATGCAACAAATTATGTTTTTAATATTAATATTTATAATAATTAATAGTTTTTGGTTAAAGTTTTGTATGTTGAAATAAATGAATTTTGAAAAATGGGTTGGTATACTTTTTAGTATATACGGTCGTAGAAAAAATAATGTTCCTAACTCATGCGTAAAGTGTCTTTTCCGCCCTTGACCACTTGCCGTAAACTGCAGCTATTTCAAACAGGAACTTGTAACAATATAAACATTTTGTAAATTATAACTAGATCTGGCAAATCAAGCGTCATTACTTTCTGACCGCTTGCTGAAAAGTAAAAAATATTTATCATTTTACACTAAATATTCTTTCACATTAGTGGTACACCCTTTAAACTTTAGTGAACTATTCGTAGCTTTAACTATTGATTCTACAACAAAAAGGTATCAGATACTTTTTGACGAGAGTCGATCACAGAGTGTTAATATAATGTTTAGTGTATAATAGTTAACTAATTTATTATTTTGATTAAAAAGACCGAATTGTATTTTCTTCTCTGATAAGAAGGCCATAAGTTATATAGAAAACTATACACTGGTTGTATAAAGCTTACTTAAAGTAAATCTCTGTTTTAGGTAATAAATGTCAATACGTACAGTCTAATCTTTCGGGCTAAGTGCTAAATCATAAAAAATTTGTCATGTGTACATGTACTTGTTCTTGTACCAACCTTTGGAATTGGGGTGGTGCCAGTTTGGATTTGGAGTTAAAAATAAACGATTCGTTTTGATGAGTTGGTCTCGCTTGCTTATTAGTTTTTTGAACAGTCTTACTGGGCATAATTCTTCATTGACTGTATTCGGTACAAGCCACTTACTGCCGGCCATTCTTTTTGAACCGCCTTGAGTGGTCTTGGAGAAAACCGGGTTATACTCAATGCGTCCTGTTGGTTTCCCCTGATTGTCAATTTCCTCCACAATATATTCTATTGCTGCTACCGCTCGTTCATTTCCTCTCCAGGCCAATTCATGAGCAGCAATGTGAAAGAACTTTCTTTGCAATCCTTCCGGAGTGTTTTCGTCCCTCAGCTCAATAATCTTTATCAATTCGTCTGCTGATAGTGCGGATTTACTTGCCTTTCTCTTGGTTGGATCTATTTGTAGCTTCCGACGCTTAGCATTTTTTGCAGCTCTTGCGTTGACAAATTCTATGTCAGAGAATGGATTAAATTTCCGATTATACCTTTCGAAAAAATATTCCTGCAACTGCTTAGCTGTAGAATTCCATAGAACTTTGATAACACTCTCCTTGTAGTAGTCTTCGGAGTTCTTTTTTCGCATGTTGAAGGCATAGTCCTCAAGAATGAGCGCCAGCTCTTCCACAGGTATATCCGCTCTGTCGAAATCATACGCTTTTTCTGTGCAAAAGTTTATAAACTGCTTCCATACACTTGCCTTCTATTTCCTAGTATTCACTGGTGTCAACTGCTTAATATTCTGGCGAATATTTTCTTTACTTTCTTGACCGAAGCGAGACATTTTTCTACGTCGTGCTGTTTTGACAAATTTTTGACAGAAATAATTTCTAGTTGAGAGTTTCACTGAGTTGCCATGGTAACTGAATAATCAAGTTGACAAAACCTGTTTTGCAAGAGCTTGATAAAGACGAAAATTGATGTTGGAAACACATTTGGTGTGGAATTTTCTTACCGAATACCACACGAGGTCAAATTAAATCCGGAAATTTTTTGACCTCTAGTGGTATTACTAGTGAAAACATTTTGTATTTCTATAATTTTATTTTGTAGTATCTTTACTATTATTGCCAATTTCATATCCAAATTGTTTGGTCGATTAATGCACATCTCTTTCAACACACCGATATAATTTCACTGGTCTATTTTTTTTTCAACAGAGCTAGGGACCACATGACTAATTCTTGAACGGCATTTTAAGCGTGAGAAACTTACTAAACAAGCCTTTAGGTGCGTCGTAATTACAGGTTACAATACACGTGGTAAAAACAATTTTTAAAACGCAGTGAAACGTCTTATATACTCCTTTTGAAACATTATCTGCGCGTACAGTTATTGGTATCGCTATCTGATTATCCGACTATTCGAAGAAGGCCGCAAATACAAATACGACTACATATTACACGGTAAGACTGATTAAGCGAAGCACGTTTCGAAGATGTTTGAAAATGTAGATAGCAAAACAATGATACAAAATAGAACAATACTATTCAGATGTCATTGCAGTACGATTATTACTATGAGTGTTATAAATAAATAACAGCTTGTTCAATTGAAACACATCTTTGGTCATGTTAGCCTTGGAAACAATTGTAATCATTCAACTGACGTTTTCCAACATTAGTAGTGTATGCAAACGTCACACTGATCTGTTTATTTCGTTTATATTTGACAGCGATTTTAAGTATTGTGACTTTGAAATGGCGTTTGTTGTTAACAATCCGTTCAAATGTGATAATACTCGGCCTCATGTTGCCAACGTAGTGGAAGAAAATCTGCAACGAAAGAAATGGAGGATATTAGAGCATCCACCCTATAGTCCCGATTTATCGCCTTGCGATTTTCACATCTTTGGGCCACTAAAAAAGGCGTTAAAAGGTAACCGTTTTCAGTCGGACGCAGAAGTACAAAACGCTGTGAAAGAATTCTTCCAGCAGCAGCCACAAGAATTCTATAAGCAGGGTATACATCGGTTGGTGAAACAGTGGGATATGTGCCTCAATTGTAGTTGTAGTTATTTGTAACTGTACTTGTCAATAATTTTTTCCTGGACCAAAGATGGATTTCAATTGAACTAGCCTCGTATAAGTCACTCTATTAGTCTATTTTTATGTACGAGAGAATATGCAAACCTAATTTCTAGTGCAAAACTTGGTGTAGTTTGTTCAACCATCCTTTGCCGTTATGTCATAATCGGTGACGTATTCTGCTGTTTTACGTATGTCTTATAATCAATGGCATATGTTAAGAATTGTTTTCAAAATATGACAACTGAATTGTCAAAAGTAACAGATAAAATTTATGTCGACCTTAGATGTGAAATACGTTAATGACGTCATAATTCCGTCTCATGAACGAGAGAGCAAGCTGGACAATGTATGACGTAACGGCAAAGGATGGCTGAACAAACTATACGATCATTGTAAATATTACTACAAAAACTATTAACCCTGGCTAACTACAACAGAGTAACTCTTAAGTGGGTCTCGGGGCACAAGGGCATTGCGGGAAAGGAAATGGAAGACATCCTAGCAAAGCTAGGGTCTGAAACTGCTTTCACTGGTGCACGTGGTTGTACATCTCGGTGAACTCAAACTAAACATCAGTAGTACTGGAGACACGTGCAAAAACAGGAACACAGCAAACTCCTGGTCAAAAAAACCCTCGGAGAAGCTGACTAACGAATTAGTAAGCGTCAGCAGGGGCCAGATAAGGACAGTTGCGGATTTACTCACCGGTCACTGTAGCCTGAGGAAGCTCATGCATGCAATCGGCATATATAAGGAGGAACCTTTTTGTTGGTTGTGCATTGAAGAGGAGGAAACAGTATCTCACACTATCTCATTGGAGATATCGACTCCTAGGACTAGAGCATCCAAGAGAGAATTTTTCCTAGAAGGACCTAATGAACAGAGTGTTGAACCTGATGAAGGCTACTGGTCTCTTTATATAAACGTCACAATTAAAAGAACAAAATGCCTAAAAGGCTGATAATCTAAATATTTCATAAAATATTCATAAATTTATCTGAGCTCATACAATTTTTCGGTCTTTTATTGGTCTTTTATAACCATGAGCTGTACAGAACAATAGAAAAAAGGGTCAAAAGCCCTGTGTTTTGAAAATTACATATAAATTACATGGTAAAATATCTTGATTGTGTTTCCAAAGGTTTTAATGTGTACCTACACTATTCTAAAAATAAATAATGCTATTGTCAAATCATCTTCCTGTGATTCTAGTTGGTAATAAATATAAAATTTATTAACCTAACCACTGCAGGGAGTTTTTCAGGGGGGGCCATGAGTTAATGGAAATTTGTAACCAAAGTAATAAAATCCATAGAAATGAATTATATATAAATATATATTTTCTTTTTTTGAAACAACTGAAACCAGTGAACAATAATATAAATAAGATTGAACAAAATATGGCGAAACAAGCAAAAACTAAATTCTACAATTCTAATAAATAATAAACTCTCAAAATAAAACAACTGGAACAAAAACTTGATAAAATTATTGTTCACAAAGATATATCTTCGGTCACTGTTTGAAAATATACTGAAAACAACTGAAACTAGTGAACAATAACATAAATAAGATGGATAAAAATGTGACTAAACAAATAAAAACACAAATCCACAATTTTAATAATAAATTTAAAAACATGTGGATTTGGGATGTTTGAGTGTTTGAGAATCAACACAACGAATAATTTTGGTTTGTAAAACATATAACGTGTGTTTCATTCTTGTTGAAAACCAATCAAAGGTTTGGTTGCATATCCAGACTCTGGTTGTTGAACCAATATCAAGGGGGGGGGCATGGCCCCCATGCCCCCCCCCCCTCAGATCCGCCAGTGAACCTAACAAAGTCACCGCTTGGCCAGTTTTGAAATGACAAAATTTACTTCAAGTATAGCGTCTATGGTGTTAAATATAACATACGCGTATAAGTATTAGGGCGCCAGGGCACCTGCTGTGTCCCCCAGGGTGCCAGTCGCAACTACTCTCTGTCAACAAAGGCTTTTTAAAGATAAACAGGGATATTTGGATGATTATTTTTAAATTACTTTTAGGTTGTTTGTCATATACCTAAAGAGATATAATATATCTATCTATATTATATGAGGTCTTCTATCGATTTTCATTTAGAATTTGTAGATATACAGAATTTGAGAAATATTATGAAAGGATTTTGTCTAAGTCTCATATTAATGGAGTAATACCCCATGAGGTTGCACCGTTTCAACTCGGTAAATCTATTTATCGTGGTGTTCAGTATGCAGTTATGGAGGGACGTCTGACAACGCGTCACGGCAGCTTCCACCGCCTTTGAAGTTTTTAGTGCAATCTTCATATTTAAGCCACCTCCTCACTTCCTAGAAATCAGACAACCTGGGACATCCCACAAGACGGTATGATGAAAAAGTATAACTTTTCAAAGAAATTCGTTATGGAATTAAGCAACAAGAAGGAATGGAATCCAAATGCCATTACCAGACTTGGAAAGAATGCCATTCAATGGTACACAGACGGCTCAAAAGCAATAGAAGAAACTGGGATAGGAGTGTTCGGGTTAGGAACAAAACACTATGAAAGCTTGGGAAAAACTCCTTTCAAGCAGAAATCTACGTCATAAGAAAGTACGCCCAGTCCAATATTGATAAAGGATACAGGACAGAGGATTTTATCATAATGTCGGATAGTCAAGCAGCCATTAAAGCACTGAGCTCTTGTGTAATCAGTTCCAAAATGGTGTGGGAATGCCTAGACAAACTCAATGAACTAGGCGAGAACAATATAGTCGCCCTACTATGGATTCCACGACACACCGGAATAGAAGGAAATGAAATAGCAGATGAAATAGCAGATGAAATAGCAAAGAGGGGGACTGAAATACCTTTCTGGGGGCCTGATCCCCTTTGTGGGATCAGACCTAATGTAATATTGGAAGAAATAGGTAAAGCCAAGAAAAAGAGAAGATCTGACCATTGGAAATATCTAGTAGGGCTTATACAATCAAAGACTCTTCTGGGTGACAACTTGTTGAGATCAAATGAATGCATAAGTCAAAGTAAAACTGCACTAAGAGTTTTAGCAGGGATCCTAACGGGACATTGTCGCCTGAATGGACAACAGAGAAACAAAAGTACTGATATATTTGTATAGCAATTATTCAAAAAAGTGTGTACGTTCGAAATAAAAAATCAAAAGATATTTTCATTTTTAATTTTTGGTTGGTGTAAAAGAAACTCCCTCATCTTCACTGGTTTCTTCAAATAAAAAATCGCTATCTCCTTCGTCATCCATAGGTATTTCCCGAGTCACAAATATTTAATTTAAGCCCATATTAATTTTTAAGTGAGGTTATTAACTCTTTTTATAACGTTTTACCTCTTCAATAATTTGGTTAATACTTAATTTTTGATTTCCTATCACAATAGTTGAGTTACGAACAAACACTTCATTTACGTTAATCTATAAAACAACAATCTTTGAAAACAACTGACAAAATACTTACTAACAACGCACGTCAGTCCTCACAGTTCCTTCTTTCGATCGAGTATCGAAATTACCGTTCCGTTGCGGCTCTAGAACGATCACCAAACGGTTCGAACGCAAATAGAACCGTAATATTACTGTCACGAATAGCTTGGAACGGCATTAACTATATGCACTTGCGCAGTACCATTCTAGAATGGTTCTTTGCGAAGTTGGAACGAACCTTATAATAATTGGTAGATATGTAGAACAAAACACAGTGAACAGTATAGCGTAGCGGATTTAGTCTTAGGCCCGGGCCTAGGGCGGCAAATGGTAACTTTAGACGCGGTTCCTAATCTTAAAATTTCTACTTTGCATACTACGATAAATCTATAAGATTCCTGTATATTTTACTTATCGGATTATATTCCCGTTCCTATGCCAGTCATCTATAAATACTAAGATTTCGCGTTCCTTCACAATTGAATCCTTATCCTATATAGTTTTCTTTTGTTGGTGGAAACTTGGTAGTTATTTTTCTTCCAAGGTCTTGCGAAGATTCCCCTCTATACAATAAATAAGTATACACAAACTCCAATGAAATGTAACATAACCTAACATTACATAAGCTGCGTTTATATGAATTGATTAGAATGAATTAAACTGCGGAACTAACCTACAAAAAGGTTATGTAGTCCTGGTAATATTTAAGATACAATTCACAATTTATATAATACGAAATCTATGTCACATTATTTTTAGATTAAAAAAATCTATTACTTGAATATGTGAGGTCTTACACGAAAACCTATAATTTGGTCCCATTTGGAAACGTCATCATTACCCTTTATACCAGGATTGTTGATCGGCCGGGTTGCTATCTTCAGATCCTTCAGTTATGAAGCGCGTGTCTACGAATATCCTCGAGGGTATGTAGGAGGAAGGGATCGTGGGAAACATGCCAAAGATTATGTTAATCGCTCCGTTTACGGATTTACAGTGCCGTACCGGCTATCTCACGATCATTTTTAACGGTTTCAAAGACTTATGACTCCTCCGGGACTAGTGTATCACCGCTAACATGTGGATCTAAATAAGTAATTGGATTGTTTTGATACACGTATTTTGTACAATAGCCCGAAGCGACCATAGTTTTAGTGTGTTGGACGGGTAAACTAGCGTGGGGCAATAATTTTGCTAGAAACAATAAATATCTGGTACGTGTTAGAAAAAAGTTTACTCTCATTATTTATTCAGACTCATAAACGATGAAAGTTTGCTGTTATTGAAGTTTCAAAATGTTATTGTTTTAGTTTCACTGGCTGAGTGGCATAAATTTTGGTTATACAGAGCGTAGTAGGTTTCTGGTAGACACTGGAAGTCACAGAGCTACAACTACTGCTTTGAAATTTTTCACACAGTCGGAAAGTTCTGCGCTTATCCGATTTTTAGCATATCTTAGTGCACAAGGGTCTAGAGACACTCCTGGGCATTTATGCATCGTATGAATTGTACTGTTTCTTATTGAAAATTGCAACATAATAGTTATTTATACAACAAGTGCAAAAAGTAAGTGTGTATTTCACGCTACGTGATTTTAGACACGATAAGTGCAGTACTTTTTGCATGAGTTGCATACAATATTTTTTCTACGTTCATGTAAAAACCAAAATATGTCTTATTTAGGCTGCTCTAAATGGACTTAGAATGGCGCAGGTTTGAATGTTTGTTTGTCAGGATTACAAAACGATGACAGATCAGTGCAATAAAGAACTACTTTTATCACTAAATAGAGTTCAATAATATTATATTATACACCAACGTGGTGAAGCCTATTATTATTAACCGAGCACCAAGATTATTTCGCCAGGGGCTTTGCCCCGAGCGGAATAAAATGCGAAAATTATAAATGTCTTCACCACCATGGTGTATAAACAGTTTTTCCACTACTAGCCAAATTTAAGACAAAAATTAAAAATAATTCACAAACGCACCACGAGAAGCGTTTACCCCGTCGTCTTACTGACAAGTACACTGTCAGTTTTCGATATATTATGAACGAACTCGTTATGTTATCAGTCATTTTTTGTAGAGCGCGAAATTTAAGCTTATGGCATTCTTATTCAAATAATTTCATCTTGATAGGTAATTTCAAACAGCAATTATGTTAAAGACAATCTCCTGGGTATACAAAATTATGTAGCACAAGTTTTTGTTGAACTACTGTACTCCCTGAATTCTCAAAATACACTCTCAAAAATTCGATCCACGAAAGTAGACAAAAATTTGTTTTGGATCGCTTTAAATGTTGAAGGTATGAATAATAAAGACAGTTTTTATAAGAAAATCATGTTGTTATGAAAACAATTGGCTTTATTCTAATAATGGAAAAATGAAGTTTTATTTTGTAATCAAAACAATGGTTATAATGAAATGTTTAGTGTGCTATTTTTTTAAATTTATAATTTTTATTTCCTCCCCGGCCCCTTATAACAGCCTGCATACTTCTTGGCATAAAGCTAAATTAAATGCTGGACATCGAGTTGGTCCAATTCGTCCCATATTGCCTGAAGCACCACATAAAGCTCAGCCAAGCTGTTAGCACGGGGTACCCGTGATCGGATTCTTCTTCCTAGAGTGTCCCATAGATGTTCCATAGGATTGAGATCTGGACTTCAAGATAGCCAATTCATACGGACAATCCCGACTTCTTCCAAATATTGAATAACGATCCTTGCACGATGTGGCCGCGCGTTATCGTCCATGAAAATGAAATTAGGCCCTACAAATGGAGCAAAAATTACCACATGCTCATCCAAAATTGTTGTTATGTGCCTTGCTCCTGTCATAGAACCTCCATCTACAAGAACCAAGTCAGTACGGGCCTCGGAACTTATACCAACCCAAACCATAACTGAGCCTCCTCAGTATCTTATTCTTTCGGCAATGTTACATTAGGCGAATCGCTCTCCTTGTCTTCTGTAGATTCTCCCTCTACCATCTGGTATCCTTAAACAAAACCTGGACTCATCCGAGAACAATACATTACTCCAATCGGCGTCATTCCAGTCCTCGCGTTCCCTTGCAAAAGCAAGCCGAGCTCTGCGTTGTTCCATGGATAGCAGTGGACATAGAGCTGGCCATCTGGAATATAAATTAGCTTCAGTTACATGTCGACGAACTGTCCACCTGCTTACATCGACTTTTCTTACTTCGCTCAGATGATTTGCCAGCTCAACTGACGTTAAATGTCTATTTCTCAAACACGAAGAAACCAAGAATCTATCATCGCGTGCGGATGTTGCCCTTCTACGGCCTGATCCTGATCTCCTCGTGTAATTTCCAGTTTCATTAGACCGCTGAATTGCTCTTTGAACTGCACAACGAGTAACACCTATTGCCTCAGTCGCATAATATTGGCTTCGACCATCTTGAACTAAAGCCACTGCCCTTGCAGCATCCGTTGGCGTTGAAGCCATTTCATTTCAATTCAATTAACAAAATAATAAGTTTAAATACTAATTCGGTGGGTTTGTTTGTGTCACTAAAATAACAAATGAATTTCTTCCTGCTTTATCAGACGTAAATTTCTGACAAAAACCTAAATAAAACATTGTTTATGAAAAATGTCAGAAGAAAAATGAAAATAATGTAAGTAAATTATTAATTTAAATTATACGAGGGTCTGTGTATATTTATATATGCCATATGATAAGTACCAATAACTGGAAACTGGAAATAAATGGAAAATATACTATGGATCGAATTATTTGCACCTGAGTGTATTTGAATTTGTCTATTATTGACCTAGGTAGGTTAATAATAGAGAAAATTATTAACGACTAATGGAGAAATTCAACTTCTCAGTTCGCTAGAAGAATCAATAATTGTCAACTTCACAGCTAGTAACTAGTGGAAATAGTATATTGTGCAACAAAAGGAGAAAGTTCAACTTTTCTCACGAGTGTGGAAGTTTGTGGCAAGTGACGCAAACACACGAGTGAGAAAAGTGAGTGAGTGAGTGAGAAGAAAAAATACTTTTTCCACAACAGCTATAAAAAGTGTCGTATATCTAATAACTCACCTGATATCAAAGCCAAATATTGCTCATACTGTGAGAAATATTATTTCTCAAGGCACATTACCCCCGTCACATACATTTATATGGAGAATCAAATAAAATCGTTGTCACAAAACTGTCAGATTATATTAGAATTTTTAAAATTTTAAAAGGTAGTTTAAATCGTGGTTTGATAAAAATCGCAGTTTCTACTAAATAAATTAGTTTAACAAGACATATAAGTACCTACTTATTTATAATATAAATAATATTATGAATATTGACAATAGTGACGATTTTAATAATACTCCTCCAGAGATATTGGAAAAAACTGCAGAAATAACTTTAGATTTGTTGCGGAAATTTCAAGAAAAAAGTATGAATTGTCCTACGGAAAATTTATAGAGTGGAGAAGCAATACAAAAATAAAGTGTAGGTACTTTTGGTATATTTTGAAGAGTTGTCAAAAATATTAAAATATTTTACTTGTATTCATTAAATTTGTGCAGTTGTAGAAAAAGTATAGTGTGCAACATGTGGGGAAAGTACTTTTTCCTCTTGTTGCACAATATACTATTTTTTACATTAACGTAGAAAAATACCTTCTATCCTTATATAATACATTTATTTCGCTAGAGGAAATTAAAAACTGTGATGGTTTAGTCTCTGGAGCAAGAAAACGACAGTTCGATTTCCAGCCTGGGTAAGTTTTGTCTTTTATGTATCTATATATTTATGTCTAGTTTTTATTTTATTCACTTAATTTCAAAATCATAGCGGGCGCTACACAACCGTCAAAATTCTAGCAAGCTGGGTCCAAACAGTAAACGGCATGTCATTATCTAAAATGGTAAAGCGTTTATACTGTCTTCTAAGTCAGTATCACAACCCAGCTTTTTAAATTCTAGAAGATGAATGGGAAAACAATTAACAAGATAATTTAAGACGGATATTTCGTAATGTTTCCAAAATTTGAATCGGCGTTTATTATAACTATTCGGCTCATTAGCAGCTACTTCCCAATTTATTATAACCTCCAAAACGTCATAAAATCTAATAATTTGTTCATTCGAGACGGTAAATAAGAGAAACTAATACGGCCGAATATTTTATTATGGTTATATAAAGACAAATAAAACGGTTAGCGTTAGAACAAATTACGTATTGTTGAAAATACGGCTTCTACCTGAGGAAACAAATAGATTTAATTATTTTATTGTATCCAATTTGGAGTTTGGAAGCTTCCAATAAACGAAGAAAGCCGTCAATTTTGAAAAATTTCATCAATTACCAGAGAGATAACAAGCTGTTGTAAAATGGGGTGTTTACATTGAGTTATAAAAACCAAGGTCCATCTAATTTTATCAATATCTTGAGGTAATTGCTCAGCGGGGGATTTTTGGATCAGATGCCAGAGACGTGGAAATTTTATTTTCTTCAATATTTTACATTTCTGGAAATATTTTCTTAAGGGGTCTAGTTTTTCTTTAGATAAAACAGATTTCACACTGCCATCATTGTTTATAAAACCTACCATACACCAAGAGTGACTCCCAACACACTTTACGCTACCTAACGCGAGTTTTTATAATCAAGTTATCGTCAAAGGTAAGCTAGTAGTTCACCTAAACTGTTGGTGTAGTGGTAATATGTGTCTACACTCTAGGAATGCTGCTCTGGGGGCCTATTCTCGAATATCGAATGACATTTGTCGTATTCGACATATGTCGATAGAAATTGTCGCACAACATTGGCTTCTGGCATTCTCAAATGGGTTCGACATCTAAGTCGCATGAGATAAATTTTGTCGAATAACATGAACTGGCAACACCGAAATTTCGATGTTATATCGTGTTCCATGCCAATTCTCTTGTAAAGTTGTAAATTAGTAGTTATATAATCTGTGATGACAATAATGATTTGGTTATTTGTTAGAAGTTAGAATGTACAATGTACTTACTCGAATGTAGAACAAGAATAACAAGATAAACATGGAAAGTGAAACCAAAAAACATTACTGCACCCAAAACCAAAAACGAACATTAATAAATTTAATGCAAGAAAAAGAAAATGTGCCCCTTTTTAGTTAATCTGAACGTTTTAATAAACTTTCTGTCAGATAAAAATGTAAAAGCGCTTCTATATATTCCTCGTCTTTCCCGAGGCCATTGATAAATTTCTTGATTTCCTAAATTTTCAATAGCAATTAATAAAGCTGCCATTTTCTCTCTATAAAAATTTCTGAAACAGAACCTAACAAAAGTATTAAACAATGTTTTGAGTGTCTTCACTTTTAACATTGTATAACTTTAACCTATAAATAAATTGTCGACTGCCTTTGACCATTCTACAATTTGTCTATCAAAAATTTGCGAAGGCGACATTTGAGAATAAGAATACACAGATGTTATTCGACAAAGAGGATTTCTCGCATTCGAAAAAATATGTCACGGTTTGAGAATAGGGTCCCTGGTCTTCAGCATATACAGATTGCGAAAAAGCTTTTCTAACCGTGCGATTTACACAAGTACGACAAGGAAAATATGAGAAAAACAGCTTGAAAGAGAGAGAAAGAATAATTGTGCGTGGTCATTGAGGGCGTGTATTTAGTTCCAGAGGCTGGCCGAATGTTCATTGCCCCTCTATTTTAACAGCTGTTGCCAGAAGCGCTGATTAATTTGTACAAATGATATTTTTGTCTCGATATCGTTGAATTTTTTTCTAGCTCATGCACTATTAGGTACAATTAAACACTTTCATCCGGCAACAGTGTCATTTACAGAGAGAATTCACTAGTTGGTGGTATTCAGTATGCTCCCAACATATTGCGAAACGTTGGTAGACAATGTTTCACGCGTTGTGCATCTGCTCTATGCTGTCGTAGAAAAAAATGTGTCGTAGAAAAAAATGTGAAGAAATGTTTCTGCGGCAACTTTACCTTTAGTCCAACATAAAATGGATGGTGACGACGCTCGTGAAAGCTGTGCTGAACAGTTTTGAACTGAAATAGTTGAATTAATAACGGTTCTTCGAAATTTGTAATGGTTTAAGGTGACAACATTTCACTCAAGATAACACTAGTTTAAAAGGTACGTGACAGATAGTAATATAAATACCTATGGTTGATATAGATAAATAAACATTATATTATATAAGTGAAGAAGATAGCGAAGACAACAATGACACAACATGAAAAATTATTTGTGTTTGAATAACATGACAGTTGACAGCTTGCTCACGTGTTCAAATACTATCAATTTATGCATGCTGACTAGTTAAATTTGGTTTGTATTTATCAGTGGCGGCTCCTCGGAGGAGGCTAAGGAGGCTCAGCCTCCTCAACAATTCATCCAGAAAATAACACCAGAAATATTTTGTTGATTATTCTTCATTTTATTTCCCGTTTTTCAATTCCACAATTAATTCCCCGCTTTCACTATTTATTTTAGAATCTGACAACAGTGCCCTGAGGCTAGATCTCACAAACATCTCTCTCGAAACACGTATTGCTCCAAACAGTTGCCGTTTTTTCTACCAGACCAATTGCTAATACCGTAAAAAAGAGCAGAAATGGCAACAATGGCAACATCCTCGGTAGGCTAGCCTCTGAGATACCTTCCAGCGCTGCGATGATATACGCACCAAAACGAACTACGGAATACAGAATACGAGCGTGGGTTCGTGCGTGCTTGTTTTGTTTTAGTTGATTAGCGGGAATAATTAAGTATTGTTTTTTCTTGTTATTTTTCAAATTTTACAACATAAATTCACTGTTATAATTTATTCAAGAGAGCGTTTGAAGTATAGCACTGCACAATGAATTATGAGAAAAAAGATTTTTGGCAAAAGAAACTCTATCCCTCCACGTTGGTTTTTGCTGGGCAACAATTAATTTTGTCACTGAAGTAGCTGGTACGGTCGCTGCGCAAAGCTTAAATTAACTGGCTGAGTAGAGTATATTTTTATGTCCAGCCTCCTCTCTTAAAAAGTTCACAAGCCGCCACTGGTATTTATAGGGAATTTCACCACAATGTATTCTGAAATTTACATTTCCAATGTTTAGCGAAAGAAAGCATGTAATTGATTCTATAGTAATATGCTCGATAAATCCCATTGAATATGATACATTTATTTTCGTGCATTTTTACAATTTCTTGAATCCAAATCTTCCTACTTTTTGTGCTCATTAATTCTGAGTATTACTGGTCTAGATGCTCTAACTAAATATACTATGTCATTTCAATCTGATATTATGCAGCTTTTGGCTTTGCACTTTGTTTTTTGGTTTACTGTAGATTTGATGTTAGTTTGAATAATGAATTTACAAACTTTTAAGCTTTTAACCGAAGGTGGTGTTAAAATTGTAAGAGTTATGGTATTTCAATTATTATCTATCTAAACTTAAAAAGTGAGAACCATATTGAATCAACGAGTATCAAAAAAAGATACAAATGTCAGTTAAAGAAATACATTTTCCATTTATGGCTTTAAAATGGATAGAATCAACTCAATCAATTTGAAATAATACCGAGTTTATGTTACTAACTCATCTAATCTTCTTAGAACCAGACCGCATTATTAATTTGATATTTCCCCAACATAAAATGATGCTTTTAAAAAAAATGTCAGTGGCAGTCTACCACAAAACAGTATAATAGCAGTAGCGGCAGGTAATAAACTAGGTTAGAATATTGCCGTTGTAATTCATAAGTTGCCGCTTTGTAAAAATTCTAAGTAAGACGAATGAGAAAAATTCGGAAATGGGCTGACAGTTTTGTAATTGATATTACTGACCGTCAGACAGGGATGTTACAAGGTAAAATAGGTTAAACCCGCCTTTTACGATCGTTAATGACCATTCTTTTGGCGGATGAGATCATTAGAGTACATTTTAAATTTAAACTTGTTAAAAAGTTTACTGCTGTATATAAAATATCGCAAATTGTCTTGAAAATAGTATCGTTAAGGAAGTTGAATTGTTGCTTCAGGGGTTGGACAATACCAACAAGTATTTATTATGAACAGTAATATGGCGGCAAATTCACAAATCTATGAAACAGGTATTTGTATAACAAGGGAAAGTGCTACCAATACAATACTATGGCATTGTTATCTGGTTATCGACTACCTGCTGTGGGGTTAGGCATGGAATCATGAAGTCAAAACGAAATATGTTGGAATGGAGTATACATACGTAACTATAGTACACTCAATAGCCTTCTTGGTGTGCGTCATCGTTTGTGACGTATATCCAAGTTTTCCGTATGTCAGGTGTAGGTCAAGACTCACCGAACACACACTCTCTTATTGACGATAACTCCGGACACTCGCATACATGCCTGACAGCTTCATCTTTCTGTTAACACATCCTGCATAGAGGTGTGTCCACTAGCCCCATAGTTTGTAGGTGTTTCCTAAGTTGACAGAGGCAAGTTAAAAATCCTACTGTTAAACGTAGGATTTTTCTGGTCATCGCCAAATTTTTCTTCGGCGCAGCTTCCCAGGGTTGCCCAGTGTATCATGGCAAGACTGCATCCTTTGATTCCATCCTATCTCTTAAAGGATTGAGCATGGGTGTAACGTTTGGCTAGTTCCGCAATTGTCGGAAGTCGTTAGGACGTAGGTGTCACTGGGCCCTAAAATTTTTAGTCCAGCCGTTTCCGGTTAGTTTTTTTGTGGCAATTGAGATACCAGCCGGTATTGTTTCCCATTCCCCACTTAATCCTTAGGCTTAGTGCTCTGGAGTAAACTCCACATCCTGAGCCTTCTTCTATAACACCGAATAGATAATATCTATTCGGTGGACATAAACAATCGATGACTCACACAAAGAAGGGTATTATATGAGCTCTAACAAGTATGCTTTAATGTAATTTCAATTAGGTACAGCCAAACTTTATGTTGTGAATACTTTCTCCACTTAAAACAATTATAAAATCTAAATGGGGTCACCTCAAATATACGTTGTTTTATTTTAAAACCATAATTTTCATTTGGCACCCTGTAAAATTGTAACAAATTGCTTGAATCAGTCTATGAATTTTGTAAGTAACCTTTTTTATTATCATTCATGATAAGTGACCTACTGAGATCACATTAATCAATCACCCCGTATAGTAAACTGATATTGTTTTGTAAACTCACTATGTATTGTGAGTACTATAACCCGTGTATATATTGAATGCATTGCATTAACGAAGAAAAGATTCAAAACAAAAGTACGAAAATATACGCCACTATACAACAGTCCCTGTTTTCATCTACATAATATATTGATGCTCAACACTGTAGATCAATATACATGTACACCATTGTGTCTAAGACGAGTATGATGGAAGATCATAGGTCACTCCCAGGTCACACACCTGCCCTAGAGCCACACGATCTCAGCCGAAACTTAACGATCACCACCCACATTTGAGTTCGCATTTAGAATGAGGCAACGTACGCTTTAACTTGTCATTTATTATTATTACCCATTCGTTTACATTATCACATCAATGCTTTCCTCGGCGAAGAGACTCTGTGCATGCATGTACCGTATGAATATATACTGAAATTGACACTGAAGAAGAAGATGCGAATGTTGTTACCAAGCGACTGAACATAAATGCGTTTCTTAAAATATTGTTGGAATATTTATTTAAATTAGTATTGGGAAAAAAGCGTTGATTTATGTATAACCAGGAAATGATTATTGTTTTAATACCGTAGTTATTATAATGTTAATAACCTCATTGCTGCAGCACATTAGGGAACAATAAATTCCATTAATTCTTTACAATAAATTTCGCTTTAGAACTAAAAAAAAATTATAACTGAAAAAAGAACTTCTTGCACTAATTTGGACTAAGAAGTACAGAGTACAGTATCCGCCAAAATAAACAGTACCGAAAATAAAAATAAAAATTAATTTTTAATTTCTGTAATGTAAGTGATCAAAATGTTCACCATTTCGACGCAAACAAGCTTCATATCGATTTTGTAAGTCAATGAACATATTTATAAAAACTGGTTAATGTAACTGCCGAAAAATATTTTGTATTCTTTCCCGTAGCTCGGCAATATTCGCCGGCGGATTTTCGAGTGAAATATTTTGTCCTTCATTATGCCCCAAATGTATGCGTCAGGTGGCGTCCGATCAGGTGAATGAGAAGGATATTCGAAGTCTGTTCCCCGAGAAATTATTCTATTATCGAAATGCTGACGGAGTAAGTCTAAGGTGCGCACAGCTGTATAGTTCGTTGCACCATCTTGTTGGAACCATTGTGTGCGAAACTGTAGATTTCGTGCTCGGCAAAAGTTATTTAGATCTCTCACAAAAGTTATAATAATTTTCTCTCTATAACGCTCTTGGTTGACAGTAAGTGGATTCTGATTATCATCTTCAACGAAATAAGGACCAATCATTCCATGACCAGATACCGCGCACCAAACGGTACCTCGAAGACTATGGAGTGGTTTCTCTACAATGACATCAGGACGTTCAAATCCAAGGAATCTGGTTGTTTGTCGATTAATATAGCTGCTAAGATGAACGTGACTCTCGTCTGAAAACCATGTTTTTCAAAAATTCGGGATCTTCGTAAATTGTACTCAACATGCGACCACAGTAAATTTCTCTTGCACGTTTGTCCGCAGCATTTAGTCGTTGTCCAACTTGAATACGGTATGGATAACCACCAATTGATTCGAACATGCGACGTTAAGACGTTTCACTAATGTTGAGTTTACATGCAGTTCTTACAAGACTTCTTTGAGGTGATTGCACAACTTGGTTAAAAACACGTCATTTTCGTTAGTGCATACTGTTTTTCGACGACCTGAAGAACCATTACGTTGACACAATACACTACTAGTGCGACGAAATTTTTCAACAACAGCTAACATCACAACATCACACTTTTACTAGGAGCAGCTTTATTAAATTTTTGTTGATATTTTATTGACACCTGTTCTAAGCTTGGGCCATCATTACGACCTTTTCCGTATGAACGAAAATAATGCTCTACCAAAAAGACTTTTTCTTCCGTTCTTAGAACCATTTTTAAATCAAATTTAACTGCAGCGTACTATTAATATATCAACTAATGACAATTAAGTCAAATATGACAAATCCATATTACATAAACAACTCCACAGCACTCTCTGTTTCGGTACTGTTTATTTTGGCGGATACCGTATGTAAAATTAACTGATTAGCGGACAGAATATGAAATACATGACTTTATAAATGTTCGCTGTATTTGACAGTAACCCAAACGGTGTACAAATTCTTGTTGAACCTTGATTATTGTCAAGAAAACATTTTTGTATTCTGTGTAAAATTTTTATTTTAAAATTGCAAAGCGCTTTCGGCGGTTAAGCCATCATCAGTGCCATACTCGTCAGATATGAAACAAGAAACTTAGTCAAATGTCTACAACACATTAACGTCACTACATTAAATTTAAAATTAATTATCCCCTGTTTGGGGTTAAAATGTAAATGTAAATGTAAAAAATTTACACAGAATACAAAAATGTTTTCTTGACTTCTAGTCATGTGTACTCAGCTATAAAGATATTCACCTTGATTATTGTGTCTTGAGAAATATTGTTCATTACTGTCCGCATTCTCTCTTTTAATTCTTGAATATTTGCTGATTTCGTTTGATACACAACATTGTGCAGCTGGCCCCACAAAAAATAATCCAAAGGATTGTAATCTGGTGACCTCGCTGGCCATCCAATATGTCCACGTCTACCAATCCACCTGTTCGGAAAAATTTCATCCAGGTACCTTCTAACATCTACAGCATAATGTGGAGGTGCACCATCCTGTTGAAACCATAAACTTTCATCAAAACCTCCAGGATTACGTCTGCTGGGAAACAAATTACGTAAAGTAAGTACGAGATACCCCCTTCAAAACTCAAAGTACGTTGCCCCGTTTAAATTATTTTCGATAAAGTAGGGTGCGATGACTCGATTTCTTACAATTCCAGCCCATACATTTGCCTTTTGCGTGTATTGTGTATGATGCTCACGCATCCAGTGGAGGTTTTCTTTTGCCCAGTATCTACAATTCTGACGGATAACCTAGCCATTTAACGTGAAAGTGGCCTCATCAGAAAAAAATAAATAATTTCTTTCATATTCTGTCCTCTAGACAATAAGTATTTTTAATAATATTGTTAATTTAACTTGTTAAGTATTCAAGATAATTCTTAAGAGACTTGCTTGGCTAAATATATGTGCATTTTCTTCATAATAACATTATTTATTTCTTAATAAATTATCTTTGATGACTGAACATCTAAAAGCTTCTCTATATATCTATATAAAAAAAAGAAATAATATACTTAGTAACCGTTGTTATGGATGAGATGTCATTGTAATTTTTTTATACGAATTGTCAATATAATTGTAAATTTCCAAAAAAAGCGTGTAATTATCCATTGTACTTCAACAATAACAACGAAGGTTTTCTGCGAGGGACCTGAGAGCAAAGGAGGGAAGTAAAAAAAATACAGTTCACTTAAAATAAAATAATTCCTTCCCAAGCCATCGAATCCTTGCCCATAACTTATAAAAGGGTCAATTCTATAAGAAGTAATTAAAAATTAACGGTACGCCGTTAAATTTGACAAAGTTTACGCTATTATAAATATTTCAATCTATACCTAGTCAAGATTATAATTCGAATTTCAACATGTATGGTATCCAATAAAGAGTTTTCCGTGAATACTTTAAAACTTAATATGCATACAGGCTAGCAAAAATGGGTTAGAAGATTGTCTTATTTTTAACTGTGCGTTTAAATTTAACATTTGCTTACAGAATTGCACCTATAGAATTTTACGCGTTACACTTTATGAGCACACACAAAACTATGGTATTTTTGTCCACCATGTACCAATGGAATCAACATGTGATACATTTTTGGAATCAGCTCAGCTAGAGTAATCCGAGCATTGAGACAAAATGGGGGTGTTCCATTAAAAAAAAGGTAGAACGTGTCGCGGGACACACTGTAGGAACTTTAGTTCCTTTTAAGCAAAAGTAATGTAATACATCTGACGTTATAGATAAACAATTTGCATATTCATTGGAGGTTGAGTAGTAAGCACACCAGACTCTCACGCGGTAGACCCAGGTTCGATTCCCCGCGAGGAATTTTTTTTTATTGTTAATTTTATTTTAAAATAATCATTCTACTTGATATTAATAACGACAACAGGTAGACGTTTGAAATATTTAGCAGAATATTCATTATTATAGATAATGGTACGGTACCCTCCATAAGGGAGTCCGACTGGCAACATCTACTTATAACAGCATCGTATATTTAAAAAAGGAAACCGTAGCATTATACAAACTGGACATTCGTTTACCACAATATTAGTGGAAACATAATTTGAAGTTATATTACAGTTTATAGAAATTTTTATTTTCTAGATTTTTTCCTAAGTGGGTCGTAGAAAAAATATGCTGCTCGACTCGTGTGGATTGTCCATATCGCACTTGAACGATTGAGCACTCCGCCTACGGCGTCGTGCTCAAACTTCGTCCTCATGCGATATGGCCATCATATCTACACTAGTTGCACAAACTACTATTTCTATCAAAATATGCCCTTTTACATTTAAAAACAACCTGCCAAATGTTAAATCAATTTATCCATCCATTTTGAAGTTATCGAATTAAAACATTCAAGTTTTCAAAATTTCAACACCCTGTATTTCGAAAAGTAGCTAGACCCAATCGCGCAAAAAAAATTATGGAAATAATAGTAAAAATTTATCCGAACAAATTCAAGTAGATCACTAGCACTGCGAATACCAGCTTTGCATAGAATTTCAATATAGCATCGGTGGTTCAGTGGTTAGAATGCTCGCATTGCACGAGGGCGGCCCGGGTTCGAATCCGGGCAGGAGCATATTTATTATTATGAATCGCTGCTTCGTTAACGAGAGAAAGACTAAGGAGGCACAAGCACGCAAAAGCAAGGCACATAACGAAGCAATGTAACATAACGTAGCGTAACGTAACGCGTAATGGTCAGATCTTTTGCGTCGCGACCCCTGGTCGCTCAAACATAACCTGGCGTAAAGAACTAAAGTTCCAAAATGACGCTGACGTCATTACTCGAAAGTAGTTCACCCTGTATATTAAAACATTCTTTTAAAAAACGGTAAATTAAAATCAAAAATTGACGTGTTTCAGGATTATTTCTTTAAATGGCCTGTTTAGCTAAAAATAAATTTGTTCCATACTTTACGGACACTCTGGTTTCATTTGTTTGACGTTTCTCTTGAAAATATAAATTTAACTTTCGTTACTAGAAAATTATGAGAATTTCTCCCACTTGCGACGGAAATCACGTTTTTGCTCTTCCCAAAAGGTCCTAGATCTTTGCTGGCAAGAAATTAAAGAAAATGATTCAATTCATTAACTCTAACAAGGTTTAAGTGCTTCAAGAACCGAAATGGTACGTGCTTTAGGTGATAAGGTGGCAGCCATCGTAATACTTGGTGAAACTAGACAAAATATTCATGCAGCACAACGAATTTTTAAAGAGAATGAGGTTTCCGCATCGCCCCGCTTCAAGGACTTAATTGAGGAGGCTTCTTCGTAAGTTTGAAACAACGGGTAGTATTAATAATGCATAAAAACGAACAAGATTAGTATGATTGAAAAGATTTTTAACACGCTTTTAATTAGCTTAACCTGTATGTATGTATGTTTGTAGCCCATTCCTTTGGACTCGATTTTAACCCACTTTAAACGAACAGTTTTAATTCAAATTTTGTACACTTATGAAGGACCGATGACAGTACAATATAGTAATAAAATATAGGGTGTTTCATTTATAATGCAACCTTTAAACACGATTTTTACCCAGTTCAAACGCTCAGATTAATAATTTATTTTGCATACTTGTCAAGGGCTAATGACTATACAATATAGTGGTGGCTAAATTTAAGAAAAAACATAACTTTGATTTGACATCGAACTAAAAAGTAAAAAATGAATTAAGGTTTGAAAAAAACTATGAAGCACACTTTATTATGTGGTTATCAAAGTAAACAATAAAAAATAATTCTTGATTTAAGAATAAGATAGTTAAAGAGAATATTAAGGTCATTGAGGTAAAAGCACTTTGTACTATCTATACACTTAGAGCGTTTTCAGACGATACCATTACCATACCATTTTCAGCGTGCGATAAATGGACGCAATATTGCATACACCAAATCTACGTGCATTTAAATCGGTCGTTTTCACACATAGACGATACCATATTTTCCATGGTAGCGCCGAAGCCATATCGCATAAACACGCGATTTGTTCTTCTAAAATCGCGCGATCGGTGCGATTTTTTTCCGCTACCATTTCTCTACGCAATGCAAGTCTATGCATGTTTTCACACGTGTAGCTAGAAATCGCAAATCGCAGCTTTTGTGTCAGTTCCAGTGTTGTGATGTCGAAGAAAACATCTAAATTTCTATTTGATCCATTAACTCTAATAGAGTTAATAGAACAAAGGCCCTGCCTTTGGGATAAAACCCAGTACGATTATAAAGATAAGATAAAGAAAAATAATGAATGGGCTGAAATTTATAATTTTTTGATAGAAGATTTCGAAAACTTCTCAAACGAAGAAAAAATAGAAGCAGGTAAGTTTAATTAAATATGTTTATTGACTCAGAAGAAACAAATATACAGATTAATGAGTAATAAATTTGATTTCTTCAAAGTAGGTTAATAAAATGTTACTTTAATAAATTTTCACAATAATAATACATCAAATTTTGTCCATTTGCCAAGGTAAAGTGCCCGCGGGACTCAAAATAATTGGCAAATTCGTCCCGTATGTCGTTTGCTTGTCTTCCACCTCCTACAGCACTTACCCGTTGTAGATTTTGCAAACCATTTGTACTTGTAGAAACGTAGAAGTCAGTAGTACGAAAGCCATCTTTATGACGAACTATGTTATGTAAAAAATTACTGCAGCTTTTACAATGTCCTTTGCAAATGTCGATTTTTCCATCGAGCCTCCCTTTGTTTCCTTGCTTTTCTCCGTTTGAGAAGTAGCGCTAGCAACACACGTCTTCTATCCATAACACTTTCTAAATTACTAATCTTGGCAACTGTGTAATACTATTTTAGGGTACAAAATTCGATGGTTTCAAATTATGGTTATGTGTGAAAATGATATACCATTTTGCGACCATTTATCGCCCGCTGAAAATGGTATGGTAATGGTATCGTCTGAAAACGCTCATACTCTGCATTTCGGAATGGAACTATGGTTTATTCACGATAAAAAGATGATAACGTTGCAAAACTAAATATTTTGATGCTGCCAAGCTGTAGTTTTTTCTTCACTTAACGAAAACTAGAAAAGTCAATCTGATGTTAGATTGACATTTACATTTAAATATGTAACAATAATATTAAAAATAATGAAAATAAATAGTGAATACTACCACATACTGCAGATTTGCCTAAATAATTAGTTATGAAAATCACTGTTTTTTAGTCTTGAAGAAGCAATAAATTTGAAAGCACCAAAAAAACTTGTAAATATTATATCGAAGGTCAATAAACATCAAAACAAACTGGGGAATTTTATCACTTGATCTGACAACGACCTGAAGTTTTGTCAACCCGTTTGTTGAGGATAAATTGTATTTGCGGTTGGTGAATTAATATTTATTCCGATAAGCAGGAAAATTACTAAAAATGACATTTCTATCATGAAAATCCTACAGTAAGAAATTATAACACCCCATGCTATCACAATGAGGACATTAATTTTCTCCTTCATTTTATTTTTAAATTGAAAATTATTTTACTTCATTTACTTAGTTCATGTTTAATCGTTCCGAAGAAGGGGAAAGGAACTTTAGAATAGTAGTGTATACGTAGGTAAGGTTCAATTTGTTTATTTTCAACCCTAGATTAAGTGGTATGTTGATTTCGGTGCGCCTCTGTTACGGTTATAGTGGTATTAGGTCGACTTGAGTTTAGATATTTCGCTCTTCAAACATTATAGGGGTATATCTAGTTGTGAAACTTCAAAAAAATCAGAGAAGGCCGGCCGACCATTCAGTATAACCGGTAATTTTCTAAAATGTATAAAACTGTCGTGGGTCCTCTCGGGTCCGCCTCTGCCTAGGATAATTGTGGGGTACATACTCGGGTGCGACCCAGGGCGCCACAGGGATTTCTTGCAATTCGCCAGCCCCCTAAATTGTCTAAAATGATTTGATTTCATTCAAAAGCTCATCATTTTTCGGAAGATAAGTATAGTCTAGGTTATGGCTTTTATATAAAAAGTAATCTTTTGCGGAGAAGGACTATTATTACGAATGGCATTTTGTCGGGCGTTATTTGGTGTAGGGATTTTTTTTATTTCGGTAATTTTGTGGAAGTTGTACGCAATTAAGAGAAGCTGAACGGTTAAATAAAATATATAGGTGAAGCTCATCTTCAAAACTATTTATTATATTTTTGTATCATTGATCTTTTTTTAACTAACTCAGGTATAACTTTTATATATTTCCTCACATTTCAACTTTAAAGTTGATCCAGCTAATTTAGTTATTTACAAGGGTAATGGTAAGTTATTAGTGCATTTTCTATGGTTTATAAACGTCGTTACCAACAAAAGTCGTTATAGACTAACGTGGTTTAGCTAGTACATTCAATAGCCTTCTTGGTGTCGGTCATCGTTTGTGACGAATATCCGGGTTTTGGGTATGTCGTTTATTTTATTTTCTATTTTTTTCATTCAATTGACGTGCTCGGCATCTATGGCCGCTTGCACAGGACTATTACAGAAAACAGTAGTTATTACAGATAGAAACATAATTCAAAGTTTATGATAGAGTGATATATTTTTTAAGAATTTCAGTGTTGTCTCGATTTGGTTTGGGTCCCCTAGGATGTCTTGCAGCTGGGATTTGAGATTATGTTGTCGTCTTCTTGTGCTAAATTGGCGACAATCAACCAGGATGTGTTTAACAGTAAGTGGGCACTGGCAGCTTTGGCAGGAAGGTCTGCTGCTTGACGTCATTGAGTAGCTGTGTGTGAGTTTGGTGTGACCTATTCGAAATCTACGTAGTATGGATACTTCTTGTCTAGAGAGACCAGTGGGGTCAGTATACAGAGGTGTGTTGAGAATAGGCTGGAAAGATAGTAGGGAAGTCTTGGTGGAGCTCCAGTGAGTTTGCCACATATATCTAACGATTCTTTTTGCTTCTGCCTTAACATCCTTGCAAATTTGGATATTAGAAGTAATTGTGGCAGTAGTTGACGCTGTTTTGGCTTGGTAATCGGCCAGTTTATTTACAGGTATGGGCGAGTTGTACCAACAATCGGCTAAACTTGGTTTATCTAACCATAGGGTTAAATTTAACAAAAGTTTAAACCGGTACGTGTTGTAAAAGTGGTGTTTTCGTGCAGTTTTGTTAATCAATCATTTCGAAAGGTTGGTATCAGTGAATGCTAGACGAATGAACTACTGTGGAGTATATTACTTACGTTTTGCCAATGGAAAATATAAAAAAAGGAATTTTTAATGCGATTCTAACCCCCAGTCTCAGTTTACATTCCCAGTTCCTGAAGTGTTTTTTATTTTTGCATATTATTTTATTTGATTAAAAATGACTAAAAATAAAAAAAGGTCAGAAAACTTCACGGCCAAAGAAGAACGCCTCCTCTTGGATTGCGTCAAGCAACAGTGGAGCGTTATTGAAAATAAAAGGACTACTGTAATGACGAGAAAATGAAGGCGTGGAAAAAAGTCGCTCTTAATTTTAATACATCTAGCGATCGCTACAGGGACTTCGGCATCCTAAAAAACAAATTCACAAACATGAAAAAAAAAATTCAAAATAGCTTTCGCGGAAGAGAAACTGCAGAGACTCGGCACAGGTGGCGAAGAATATGTTCCATCTCCTGCCAATGATATTGATGTGGAACTGAAGGAACTTTTAGGGAAACAAGTCACTGGCCTGTGCTCTCAAGTTGACGATGTCTAAATCTATCCAAAAATTCCCTGGTCATTCCATTCTGTAGAATGGTTAGTTCGTCGCCGAAAGTTTTGTGGGCGTCTCGGATATACTTGTAAATTTACAAGTTCATTGAAATCTTCGTCATCACTAAAATTCAGTATATCGGGATATTCCATTATATTTGGTAAAAATAAAAAATTTACAGAATACACTGGCAGTTGAACAAAGTTTTTAGGTTAGAAAACTAGGGTTATTATTTTAACCACTCATTTTTGGGCGGTTAACAAACCCGTTGGCAAAACTCTGGTTACCCACTGATCCAGTCTGGTACAACACCCATTTTTCTTAAACCATTAGTTATGTTTTAAGCCTTGTTGGTACAACTCGCCCTATATGAGGTATATGTGTGAGGGTATCCATATAATGGTGACTGTGGTGTTAAGGGAATAAATATGGTGATAAGAGTGATGAATTTCTTGGACAATTGAATGTTTAGTAAATAATTCTTGGGTGGATAGGATAGACGCTAGAGAGTCGCCACAAATGGCAAATTTTTTATTGGAATGGTTGATGTGCTCAAAAGCTTGTAGAATACTGTACTATTCTCCAGTATGCACACTGCACAAAAGAGGGATTAGGGAAGTGCTGATGAGATTGTTTGCTGTGGTAACTGAGCAGCCAACGCCAGTATCACTTTTGGAAGAGTATAATACAAAGTCGTAATGATTTTTAAGAATGATTTCAAAAAATGATTCAATCATGAGCTTTTTAGTGTTTCGTGTTCATTAAATTTAAATAAATAAGTATTGACCTGAGGAGGGTGCATGATCCAGGAAGGGGTTGGAGAAAAAAGAATGGGGTTTGTGAGTGAGAGGTTAATTTTATTTGTTAATAAGCCTAATATAAGAGCGATAGGTTTACATATTGGTGAAGGATTGTTAAGAGAGCTGGCGGTTGATGTGAACAGAGAATAGACAGGATTGAGAGGGTTTGAAGAGACTGAGGGTGCGTAGCATAGAAGCAGATATTGTCGTCTAATACATAGTGGGGTTCATCAGCTTCGCAGTAGAGACTTTCAGATGGGCTGCTACGGAAAGCGCCTAAGCAAAGTCGCAGGGCCGTGTTATGAATAGAATTTAGGTATCCTAGGTCTGTCTTATGTGCTGACATGTAAACGATGCAGCCATACCATATAGCTAACCTTAAATTTGATGAATAAAATCATCAGAATCGAAAAGGCTATGAAATTGATAATTACCAGCTTCTTTTTCTAACTGAAAATATTTGAGAACTTTTAAAATGCTGATGTTTTCCGTATGCTTAGGCATATTTTTGATTCATTTAAATAAATATAACAGTAAGATTAATATTCACTTCTCAAAAATAATAATAGACCGTTAACAATAAAGTAGGTACATACCTGACGATAACTGTCAGTGGGACATTAGAAAAAGACGTAAGACACATTGCCGCTACGGAAGGTACGTCTGCATCAAATTTTTGAAGTCGAAGATAATAAACGATTTTTTTTAATACAAGTGCCATTTTTATTGAAATTTCTATTGGCTTATACAGTTTTACAATTCGTTCCTTTGAGCACAGTAAATGTATTTAATTTTTACGCCTTTAGTTTAGCTATTCACGTCTACCAACTGCCGCTTCAGCGAAATTCTTTTATAACCCTCCGATGATGATAACATCGTTATGACTAAGCTCTAGCAACAAATCACAGGCACTTGAAGACAATTTCAAAGAATGTTATCTCCGATCTGACGTGATATTTCATTTCAAAGCTTCTTCATTCAACATTCTCACTAATCTACACTTAAGACATGTCACATTTTATAAAGCGCGTAAAATTGAAAACTCATCGAGTATATTAAAATATTTTTGCCCAACTACTCTTACAAACATACACTGAAAATTGTATACCAGTGAAATATCACCAACTTAAAATAAATAGTTGTTACTTCCCTCAAATTCTTTCTAGGCAATAGATCATTCCAGATCCAGATCCAGATATTAGGATGGGTCCTCCGATCAGTTAACGTTGAAGTTTGTGTGTTTTGACATGTGGTGTGAGTCAGTTGATCACAGCACACCCTCTAGCAGTTTAACTCTCATCTAAAATTTGCATCCAAGTTATAATATCGTGCCCGGCCGCTTGAGAGCGCATTAGTAGCGTGACGTTGCTGAATCGCCTAATCGGAGGACGGAGGGAACGTCACGTGAACTGTCAATTATTGAAAGTTACAAAATGGTTATCACCCGTCAACTTTTCAGTCAATATTTCACCTTTTAAATAAAGGTTTATGGTAGCTATATATATTTAGAGTGGATTATGATAATCAATGATTTCAAGTTTCAAATTCTCCGTGGTGGAACTGTTTTTCCGAGATGTTTATATGTATGTATTTATTTATAATATATATTTTATGTATATATATATATTTAATATAAAATGATGAACAGCTTCGAAGTTTTCTTAAGTTTCCAAAAATATTATTGAGATTTCTAACGTAAATAATACATTATTTTTAGGATGTAACTATAAACTATATATTAGGTAGAATTATACTTATAGATCTCACTGTATATTGATCTTATTTCATTTTTTGAAAAATAGTTAACAACAATAGCCAGTTTGTCGAATTTAAGATAAAGACACTCCTGTATTTTGTTTATTTCTTGGTGTACATATTGGAATTTTTCACAGTCATTTGAGTGTGAAAAAATATGTGCACTTTGAAATAATTCAGGGATATCCATCTTATATTTAATATTTAAATATCCCGCCCTTATGCCCGATTTCACCAACCGTCTCGTAAAGTTAGGTAATATCCAAGTCGAATTTAGGAATTTCTAAATGCGCGTGGTCCAACGTAAATTGCGTTCAGAAATTCCTAAATTCGGCTTGGATATTACCTAACTTTACGAGACGGTTGGTGAAATCGAGCATTAGTTATTTCATATTTCCCGCTCTTTTAGTTATTCTTCTTCTTGCTTCTTTTTTGAGCTATATTCTGAGGGATAATTTACCCTTTTCTTGTATGTCACAGATTTCTTTAGTTCTGTGCTCCATGTCTACTATCGCAGCGCGCGGCTGGCGCGGCGGATGGTCTCAATACTAATATATTAGATCTGAGATTTAGTAAAGGAGTTAGCCTGCTAGGGGTGTGCTGTGCAGTTGATTGTCAGACAGACTTTGTTAAACAATGTAAATGTAAATGGCGGACCAGTTAGCTAAAGAAGAGGTTCTACAGGAGACTTCATAGGTTCGGAAACGTTTTGTGGAATCGCAAAGAATTGCATAAGAGAAAAAATTGGGAACTGGTTAAATATAGAACACCAACTCAAATGGAGGTCGACTCAAGAGCACCTTCAGACAAAAAGTTTACTGAACAAGTTAGATAAGGAACTCTCAACTGGTAAGAGCCACTTGAAGACAGTTACCGACCTGGTGACTGGACACTGCACCCTGAAGAAACATCTGCACAAAATGGGAAAATTAGTGAACCTATGTGCAGGAAACGTGAACTCTATGATGAACACATACTCTGCTTCTGCGATAGCTTACAGGGACCTAGACGGAAGAACTTTGGAGAGAAAATAATACAACCATTACAACTACTGAAAATCGCTCGTCAAACTAGTCGCCCTTTTAGAAGACACGAAGCTTCTGGAATAGAAGAGGATAACATGGGTAATGGCACAAAGATTCAGTTCAAGTGCCTGGGCTGTTGAGCACAACCCAATCGAATTAATAAATGAGTGAATGTCGATGTAATACATAATATACAGAGTGCTATTCAAAAGTCCCCTCCCCCCTCATATCTTTTGAACGGCTACACTCACATCAATGAAATTTGGAAGGTGAAAATAAAGTGTTGTAAACTTCTCTACGAATGGTAACAGGTGACGTAATAGTAATAGATGACGTCACAGTGCCACTCTGGCCAAAAATTTTAAATAGGACCTTGTGGCAAGTGATATCTTCGTTCGAAAGGCATTGCATTGACATTGGATACATAGTCATAATAATTTTGTTTGGGCTTAAACTAATTAATGACGGATAAATTAAATAAATACCAAAATTATTGGAATTATTTTTTTTAATTTAATCAATCAAATATCAACAATGGATTCTTATAGCTGCTCCGTCTACTTCCTGACAGTAATACATCCTATTAGTAAGTCGTACTCGTTCGAATGTGTCAGCTGAAATTGCATTGCATTCTTCAATAATTCTTTCTTTCAAAACGTCAATGCTATCTGGTGCCGTAGTATAAACCTTGGATTTCAAGTACCCCCATAGAAAAAATCTAATGGTGTCAGATCTGGTGACTGAGGTGGCCATTCTAGCCGGCCGATCCATCTACCTCGATATTCTTCATCCAGGTAACGTCTTACTGCCCCATAATAATGCGCAGGAGCACCAAGAATTAACGGCTCAATTGCATTTTGTAACATCTCCAGATACACTTCACCGCTTAAATTTGAATTTAGGAAAACAGGACCGACTATGTGGTTTCCCAAAATACCTGCCGAAACATTGACTTTTTCTGGAAATTGGGTATGTTGTTCACGAAAGGTGTGAGGATTTGTGTCACTCCAATACCTTACATTTTGTGTATTCACATTTCCATTGAGGCAAAAAGTACTTTAGTCACTAAAACAAATTGTTTTTGTGTAATGTGGGTTTTGACTAATTTTATTTTTCATACCTTCACAGAATTCTGTAGGGGTCGTCATCCGAAAGGTGGTGCACCATTTTTAACTTGTTTGGGTGAAATTTATTTTTAGCCATCACTCTCTGTACTGTACTTTTACTTACTTCACAGATAGACGCAACTTTAGTTGAAGAGGAAGTAGGGTTTACTACCATTTCAGCAACTATATCAATTTTTTTATCATCACTAAATGTTGGTCGACCAGATCGTTTGGCATCTTGAACACTACCTGTTGCTTCAAACTTGTGAAGAAGCTCCCTCAAATAAGTTCTGGAGATAGGGCGATCTGGGTATCTCTCATTAAATAAACGTTCCGCCTCATGGAGATTCTTTCTAGATTCACCAATTATTAAGATAGCTGCTACTTTGTCGGCTTGAGTACGTACCATTTTGCCTATGTAAACTCTTAAACGTCTCGTTAAACAATAATAAATATGACACTTTTCGTATGTAAAATGTGTCAAAAACTTATAACAAAGACATACTCAGCCTTGAGTCTTGTTTAATACGGGCATAAGTCACCTCGCATTCAAGAACTTATTATTAATTAAGTCTATTGTCTATTGTCCATGTTTCATCAAAAAAATGACGTGCGCAGAAAAATGACAATTGTATAAGTATTCAATACGTAAACGTTTTAGGTATACGTCGTGGCTTAAGTGGCTTAACCGAACATGAAAGGTCGTTGGAACGTAGTTGCCACCAAGGAAGAGTTACCCAATTTGTTAACCGCCACGTAATAGAACGGTTTCTAGTGGCATCTACATTCCCTCTACCAAAAAAGCTACTTGGCTATAAATTCCCAGGACTAGTGCGCCCAAGGAAGGATTTCTACAAGAAGGACTTGATGGAAAAAACGTTAAGCCTGATATGGACAATAAGTCTTCCCATCAACGTTACCTCTGACTGAATTGGGTAATGAATTCACATACCCATATAATCTTTAAATTAAAATATATTCAGATTGCGAAAAAGTTTAATGGGTCTTACGATTTACACAAGTACGACAACGATAATATGAATAACACTATTTGAAAGAGAGAGACAGGAACTATCCCTTATGTGATAGTCACAATTGGATCACTCTCCTCTACCAAAACAGGTGGGCGTGTGCTCATTGCCCTTTATACTTTTTGATAGAGGAGACTGATCTAATTGTGAGCTCCACATATAGGATAGTTCTTGTCTCTCTCTTTCAAATATTGTTATTCATATTATTCTTGTAGTACTTGTGTAAATCGTATGACATATTAAAGTTTTTCGCAATCTGCATATACTACACTCATTTTATTATCGATAAGGGTGACTAAATATTTCAGCTGTCTTTGATTTCAGTAGCAATAAAATTAACTATACCTAAGTTAAAGTTGACTTGTGTAGATATACTGGTGTATGAAATTCCTTTATTACTATAATTAACAGAAGATTGTTTTACTCGAAAGGTCAACACAATATCAAACATAAAATTTTCATTATACATCTACCTATGTTGGTTATTTAATAACATTGTAGTCCGACAAAGTGTGAGAAAGTGAACGGTTAAAGCACATTTTGCAATTAGGCAACGAAAAAACTATCACTAATAACCGCCTAAATTCGGTAACACGTACCGTTCGGAAGAGAAGAAATATTCGGGAGAATGTATAATACCCGACGTGATAGTATGAGCGATTATTTACTTGGTCATCATTAGGCAGGCAAAGCCAGGCAGAAACAAAACATGCAATTATACATTTAGAGTCTTGGGAAAATTTCTCGAATCATTTTATAATCGGTTGCGAGTCACCCCACCCACATAAACAATGAAATTATCGGTTAGAGGAGCTCGAGGGCGCCTCGGGTTCTGCCCGAAGTCACCCGCCTGTGTGCGACCCTTTGAGGAACGCCTCTGGAGACACTTAAGTATAGACCACGAGCCGACTGAGCGCGGGCGCACACTGAAAACATTAATACATCATTGTGTAGTTCTCTTTTTCATTCTTTACGAATTTGGAACTTTTTTTTCGAGATTGGTATCGTTTCTTAGAAGTTGTATACACCGTGTGAATAAAAATTGCTACCTCTTCTCCGATTTTCTTACTTCGGGTCTAGATTGATTTTTTATATGACGAGGGACTGATCCTGATTATATACAGTGGAAGATAATTTTTCAAGAAAACAATAAATGGGAATTAGGGGAGAGTTGGACAAAACGGGATACCTAACGTTAATTGACCCGAAACTTTTAAACTAGAATATTGATATCTATTATCTTGTAACTGTAACTTCTTCATTGATCCCTTTTTATGTTTCAATATAGTTATTCCTGAATATCCTAAAAATTGCATAGAAAAAGTAAAATTTTTAAAAAATGCAAAGTATCCCGTTTTGTCCATCTGGTCGGGTAAAATGGGATGGTGTTTGAAATGAATAAAAAAGATATTAAAGTAAAATATTTTTATTAAACTCTCGTACAAAACACATTATTCTACCTTTATTTATAGTTGAAAAACAAATTACGAGTTTAACAACGACAAAAATCGCAGGAGTACGGCTCACCATCATCCTCCACCCCGGTGCAGGCTTCATGAGACCAACGTCTACATTCCCCACACATTACCCAGCCATCCTCCTTCTTAGACTTGGAATATAATTCTGTGCAATAAATACAAACTTCATCGTTATCCTCCTTATCGTCTGAACTGCTGTCCTTTTTCTTTCGTTTTTTCTTTTTATTTTTTGGCTTAGTAACACATTTTTTATTTTTATTTTTTCTAAGTTTAGTCTGGGCTTCTTGATAGGTTTCTTCTCCACAGATGCTTCCAGTTCTTCTTTGTAAGGCGTTGAAGTTAGGACAGCAGTTTTTCCTCTCCTTTTATCATTTATATTAATTTTCCTTTCTGCATGAGGAAACGGAACTAATTGTTGAGGAGTAACTTGAAATGCGTTTGAGCAGGACGGGGTTGCATCATTTGCATAGAACTTGTTACAGTAAATATAAGGAAGATACTTAGATTTTTCTGTTGTGACAGGATCTGAAGGCAATGACGGTAATCTTGGAGAGTGGCCATCCTTTTCTACATCATGCCTTGCTTGTTCTTCGCCTGCAACATTGTTTTGTGATAATTGCCCTAAAACAAGTCTTTGTGGTACCGGTGATGGTGTACGAGGTGGAGGGAGCCTATTTTCTTCTACCGGAGCAATTACAAGATTGTTTATAGGTGTGTCCGAGGTTTCAGCAGGTGCAAACATCCAGTCTTAAAAAATTTCCGGATTGAGAGGTTGAATGCCTGTCTTTTTAAAACCATTCACAGCTGTTTGGATGCTAGCAGCCTTATTATAAAATCTAAAGCGTTTTTGGTTGGACAAAACGGGATAGTATCCACTTTTACCCGACCCCTTGGTATCCCATTTTGCCCGACTGCACATTAAAATATGTTTTTCAAAAATTTCACAAAAAGAAAAACTGTTGTCATAGTCACAACTATCACAAAATACAGTTAATTATTTAAAGAATCATATAAAATACTCACCGTTATTTATTTTTCTCATTTAAAGTAAAAAATTCTTAACTAAACAACATCAAAACTAAATAGCATAACCTTAGTTTTTCTACTATCACATGTCACTCACCACAGATCAACAAATAATCGGAATAACCACTTGCTGCAGTTAAACAAATGTTATTTCTAGCAACTTAGACTACCAGCCGTCTGATGGCGTTGCATGTTTTCAATTTATGGCCGGTATCCCGTTTTACCCTACTATCCCGTTTTGGCCAACTCTCCCCTACACAAGATTTTCGAAATCGTTATCGCTCTTAAGTGTATCTTCAGCTTAACCTGTCATTTATATTTCGACCACTGGTGACACAAGTAGTGAAAAACTGAAGTTTACACTGAAGAATTCCACTTTAATGAAAAAATGTATATGGAAAATCTAAATTATGTTCCCTCATGTGTAAAAAATCCAATGAAAGGAGTAACTGCACCGTAGAAACCGAAAGAGCACTGCGATAATTGCATTGTTCACGTATCCAGGGTAATCCCATTGTGAATCCATAATAATTAAACCTAAAATCAGTTTGCAAGTAAAGTCAAAAAACATTTTTAATAATGTTTCGTTTCGGATGTGATTTTTTAGGAATTATAGAAAATAAAGTGATGGAAAGCGAACCAAAGAACACCAAACACAGATGATACTTTGATTTCTGTATCTGGTGAAACTTATTTGGAACTGGTAAATGTTATGAATAACGAGCTAGACATCCTGAATGAATGGTTGATGGAAAATAAATTAAAGTTAAATGAACAAAAAACTAAATGAATGGTACTAGGTAGTAAGCAAAATTGTTATAACTTCAGGCAAGATCAATATATCATTAAAATTAATAATACACATAGATTCAAAAGTTTTGCATCACCTTCTTCGGATGCGAAGGAATTTTTTTGCACTAACAATTTTTTGTTGGCTTGTTTATCAATGTTTACCATTTCAATATGTTCCATATTTTTTGCAATATACAGATGTTTACAGTTTTTTTTGTAAGATAACATTTTTAGTGCGATCATTTTAACATTCAAGGCATTTGATTTTTACGATTTCAAGTGCAATCATAAATCGTCAAGTCATAAGTGAGATTGACCGTGCAAGAATAGTTGCTTTAGTTGAAGAAGGTCATTCTCAAAGGATCGTGGCAAACAGAGATGGCGTTTGGCAAAGTGATGTGTCTCGTGTATGGAACCGGTATCTCCAGACCAATTCTCTTCGTGATAGACCTAGAAGCGGTAGAAGGCGTGTTACTAATCAGCGGCAGAACCGCTATATCCACTTAACTATCCGAAGAAACCCGACCATGGCAATACCAGCACTCCAAAGAGATATGAGACATGCGTTGGGAGTTCAAGTATCGATCTCGACATTACGAAGACGAATACTTGCGACATGTTTTAGGTGTCACCGACCAATAAGAGTGCCCAGACTACAACCTGAGCACAGAGTTCGCCGACTACAGTGGGCTCAAGAACACGCGGCCTTGCCAGGAGAATTTTGGAATTCGGTGTTTTTTTCCGACGAGACAAGGATTTGTTTGGTACAAGATAGCCATCGAATACGTGTGTGGCGGGATCCAACGAGAGTTGCTCAGCTTGCCCATGCTCGCTTCGTGCCGCCCTTCAGAGGAGAAAGTGCTATGTTTTGGGCTGGTATCATGTTAAATGATCGCACAGAATTAATTCATGTGGAGGGAACGATGACTGGTGATAGGTATCTCAGAGAGATTCTACATCCTCACGTGAGACTATGGCGCGCAGCTGTTGGCAATTCCTTCGTTTTTATGGACGATAACGCCCGACCTCATCGGACCAGAGCTGTAAATAAGTATCTTGAAACTGAATGGATCAATCGTTTGAACTGGCCTGCCATATCTCCTGACATGAATCCCAACATGCTTGGGACATGCTTGCCAGGGTAGTGGCAGCACGCAGAAATCCACCCAGGAGTGTACAAGAGCTTGTTCATGCGGCCCAAGAAGAATGGCGAAATATTCCTCAACAGAATATCAATAATTTGGTAAACAGCATGGGCAGGCGACTTCAAGCTTGCATAAATTCCAGAGGTGGTAATACTCTTTATTAAAAGTTCTCACTTAACCTTCTCTTTAAAAAGAATCAATTTGTATTTAATTTATTTAATTTCTAAGAATACTTTTTATTTTTAAAGCAAGTTTATTATTGGATAATAAAAATTTTTGACAAATATACACGTTTTTTTTATTGAAACTAATTATTTGATTAATCTCTGATCCATTTATAATGAACATATTTTTTTTTCGGAGATTTAGGGTGATGCAAAACTTTTGAATCTATGTGTAGTATAGTAGAATACGTAGATGAAATAAAATATTCAGGAGTTATATTAGATCCTCAGTTCAGATTCCATAAACATATAAATTTTTTTGTGCAAGAAAATAGGAAAAAAAGTTGGATATTTTTCTAGAGTTAGTAAAAGTCTTTCACTTTGGTGCAGAAAATTGGTGTACAACACTATCATCTATCCGCATTTTAATTATTGTATGTCTCTATTGATGTCCTGTTCTAATGAAAATATTCATAAACAACAAGTCCTTCGCACAAACAGATATGCATCAATTAATGAAATGTTAAAATCATTAAATTTTCTAAATGTATCACAGCTTATACGGGAGTCAAATTTGTTACTAATTTATAAAATCGTAAATAATCAGGCTCCATCATATTTTAATACATATTTGAATAAAAGATCTTCGAATATGAATTACAACTTAAGGACAAAAGATAATTACCAAATTGAAAGATTTAACTCTGCAATAATGAAGAGAACATTATTTATAGAAGGCTTAAGGTTGTATAATAGCCTACCACTGAGTGTCAAGACTTCTACTACTGTAAAACACCTCAGGTCAAGATTAAGGCAAAATTATTTTGTGAATTGATGCTTGTATCTTTTTAAATTTTTGTAATTTGTAATCTGTTACTGCTATCTTGTAATTGAGTTAATATATATGAATAGAAAAAAGAATAAGACATGATATTACAAATACCAAAGCTTAGGTATTATGAGCCCTATGGAGATATCTTGAGATCTCAAGATCAGTATAACTGCCATAATATGGGAAACAAAGGAAAACTATTAGGCCAGTAGGGGTCATTTTAGACCAAAAGTACAAGTAATTAGCAATACGGCTTGTTTTTTTTTTCAAAAGTACCTTAAAGTATGTAGATTAATATAAAATAAAGTTTACCAGTCTAATCGATTTCCCAAGTTGAGAAAAAAATCGAAAAACTTTTTTATTTCGAAATTCCTTAATATTTCGCGCTGGGAGGAAAGTAAAGAAAAATTAAAAAATACCACCGTATAGGGGAAGTGTTTTGCAATAAAATAGGTCTTTTGCATTTTTTTTCGTCCGAGCAATGGTTTATTCGGAAAAAAATCGGTAAACTAAGTATGTGTTCCGTATCCGCGCGACTCCATTAAAATGACTTTAGTTTTATTAAAGTTGCAGTACTTAATATATAAATTTTCTTGTAAATTCAAGAGTCCTGAAATTTAGAAGATAATGAAAAGTGCCGTATTTCGTAATTAGGAAAAATTAATTATCTGTAAATTTTATTTATGGAACAAACCTCCTAAATAACAATTTCTCTCTCTCGAAAAAATTTTCCAATGCCTCCTTATTATATAATATATTTTGTCCACGACCACCTAATAATAAGTCAATATTTTACC